>CM068367.1:847428055-848028055 GCA_034769895.1 Magicicada septendecula
AAGAGGTGTGTTAGCGAGGCGACACGTCGGCGCCTAGCCAGTGTAAAATTGTATTTTAAGTACAACTTTGTAAGTCGTAAAGATATAAAACGCTTTGTTTGCAAAAAACAGCAAAAAATATGCAGTACCGTTAGATTTAGGGTGTTTTCGGCCTTCAAAATACAAAGAGTGATACGTCATAAACGGGGGTGGTGGAGAAAGCAGATTTCTCTTTCTAACGAGATAACGGTTTAGCGGCAAGAAGTGCGCGTTTATAAGATTTCGCCAATCACAAAAAGCGTCACACCTCTGCGCGCGAAGTTATTTCGAGTGGTTACTGGACAATTACTGGTTAATAGTGAACACTATACTCAGATTGTTGTTAAAATTCCATTTAAATTAACAGTCCTTTTGCGATTTTTTTCAATACGTTGACCTCCTCACAGTTTTTCTTCCCGCCTCCTATTTGGGGTGGGAATATATAAAAAAAATAATAAAAAATATAATATAAAAAATAGAGTTCTGTAGGCAATGGCGCACCCAGGATTTTTTTCGTAGGGGGGGTTGAAAATTTAGAAACAAGGTGCACAATTTTGGTTTTCCTCATTCTTTTCTTTACAAGGAGGGCTTTTTCCTGGAGAAACGACAATACACAACTTATAAGGAGCCAATATGTAAGAACAGGTAAAAATTAACTTTGCGTCATAGAATTTTACTCATGTACGTTCCACCTATAATGCTGCAAAGGCATACTGCACGTATAAGAATTATGAGTTAAAATCATGTTAAGCACAGGCTTACTAATTTGCATATGCTTACTGAATAATTTCAATTACTTAATCAGTAGACGCCGACATTATTGAAATAACCATAACCATTTGGGTCTTCATAGTATTCGTAGTAACTATTCTAACAGTTGGTTTTTGAAAACATATATTCGCCTTTCATGCTATTAATTTGTTAGCAGGTGAAGCAATTGAAAGTGGTGAGGATTACAGCATGCAAGTCGAAGTGACGCACAAGTGAAAAGTCATGATTCAAGAATTTTAATAAGTATTACCGTCTCTAGTTTTTGTAATTCACAACACTCCATCAGAATCTCGAAAGTCCGTTACGCAATCGAGATTGCATTTTCGCGATCAAGTCATACAAAGTGTTTTAATATCTAGCAAAAAAAAAAGAATGAATAGCTTATTGCTTCAGAAAAACAGAGCTCAATCAAATGACGACGAGTTGTACAGAGTGATTAAAAATTGCAGGGCAATACATCAGAAGCTGAGTCGGGACAGGAATATTAACAAAATAAAATAGGTCCCAGAACTGTATCTCTAGTAATTTCTGAAATATCTAGTAAATTTCTAGTAATCACAAAAAAATCGCAAAACACATTTTTTATATTTAACGTCTAATAACTTTGTTAAGTAGTTAGTAGAAAACACATATAAGTTATAGATATTCAACTCTTACTAAAAACAAAGTAGCCGAAATTTGGTAGTAAAACGTTATAGTTTTAAACAAAAAAATCTCTAATTCAATAATATAATAAACAATATTAAAAAAATAATTGACAGGCCTACAGCAATTTTTTACTGACTCAGCAATTTTATTTTCTCAGAACTAGATTTTCAACACGTTTCCTTTATAAGATTTTGCGTCGATTAGCCATTTAAAAAAGCCATTATCCGACAAAACTACAAAAAATTGTCTTTTGTGACAATAGTTTCTGGTGTTTTATAATATTTTTCCTGAAACATTACTAGTGATACAGTCTTGGGACACAGTTTATTCAATTTTGAGGTCAGAAATCACACAAACTTGATTTAATTTAAATTCCAAGAACTTTAATACGGCTTCATTTAACCCTTGGAGCAGAAGTCAGACATCCAATCAATATAAAAGAAGTTTATAAAGTAGCTATAAGAAGTGAAATGAATGGAGAGGAGTTGAGTGAGAGTGAATACGATAAGAACACATGTGTAATGTGAATGACCGAAGTTTAGGACTAGACGCAGGTAGTAAACGAAGAGTGGCAATTTAGTTGTTGTCAACACGAAAAGTGGGTCAAGCGAAAGAATGTAAACAAACTATGTTGTGAATAGTGAATAAGTGAATTTAGAGGCATACAAAATGACTTATCATAATTCTGACAATAATTATGAACAAATCATTTTGGGGGACAATGTAACGTAACACTACCGGTTACAGCTGGTTGTATAATAAAACACACGTATATCAATTACATATTTCGATGTAGACTATTAACATTAATTTTAGTAATGTTAGTAAGTAGATATACAGATGAGCATTGTACCGAGTAGTTATTATATAAGCAAAAGGTGTGTTAGCGAGGCGACACGTCGACGCCTAGCCAGTGTAAAATTGTATTTTAAGTACAACTTTGTAAGTCGTAAAGATATAAAACGCTTTGTTTGCAAAAAACAGCAAAAAATATGCAGTACCGTTAGATTTAGGGTGTTTTCGGCCTTCAAAATACAAAGAGTGATACGTCATAAACGGGGGTGGTGGAGAAAGCAGATTTCTCTTTCTAACGAGATAACGGTTTAGCGGCAAGAAGTGCGCGTTTATAAGATTTCGCCAATCACAAAAAGCGTCACACCTCTGCGCGCGAAGTTATTTCGAGTGGTTACTGGACAATTTCAAACTTACCGGCAACACGTTCGAATTTTAGCCAATGATGGTAATCTTAAGAGTAGCGGCAGTAAGGGAAGTTTAGGTGAAACTATAAAAGTAACTTAGTAAGTCAGTCAGTTAGTTAGTTAGTTAGTTACTCAGTCGCTCAGTAAAGGAGTCAATCGTTAATCGGCAGTCAGAAATCAAGAGTCGGAGAATTAGTCAGTCCGTGGAAGTTTGTTAGTGACAATTTTGCTAGCTGTTATTAGAGAGAGATAGAAGTTATGTCTTAAACACCATTAAGGAAGCTAAGACAGTCTATAACAAATTCATTCAGTCAAGTAGTATTATTTATCCCGTGCGCGGCATCAAGAGCGAAGAAGTATTATTTATTATGTGCGCGACCGTATGAAAAGTCAAAGTTTCGGAGGACGTGGAGATGAATGGTTATCGCGATAGTGATGAATAAAACAAAAGCAGAGTAATATCAATTGTGTTGTGATGTGTAAAGTGTGGAACGAGCAGGACGGAGAAATGGATAATCAAATTCAAGTAACCGTATCAAATTAAATGTTGTAATCAAATAATTGCATGTAGCATATTTGTCTACCTAAGTTTAACCCGTTTCATTCTAAAAGAACCTACGAATTGTTCAGATGCTGAAGAGTATTTTATATCTTACGACATAGAATAAGAGTACAAAGTATAAATATTTAATATAAATTCTGAATGGTAGTTTGATATTTCTGAAATGTTAGATCTTAAGTCATGTCATTGATCAAAGTTAATTTATGTTGAGAAAAAAGGAGATTTCTAGTTTCAAGAGTAACTTGTTAATGATAAATAATATTTAATGTGTTCATCAATCCCTTATTAATTATAAATAATATTTCATGTGTTCATTAATCTTTTATTAATGGTGAATAATATTCAATGTGTAATTAATCTCATAAATTTTAGAGAATAGTCAATGGATAAAAAATAAATGGTAAATGATATTAAATGTATTCATGAATTTCTTCTAATGATTAAATAGGGATAAGAAGTTAGTAGTAATTGAGAAGTAAGTAACCTGTCAAATTGAAATGATGATAATATTATATGTTATATATTTAAATGTATTCAAATGGTAAATATAGTATTGCTTAATTAGCATCTGAACATAAGAGTTGTTATTAACAACACCCTGAGATTCCTAATTATCTCTGGCGCCCAGCATTTTATTCTTAAAATGTAAATAATAGTCACAATTGACACCCGAACACGAGGGGCATCCAGAAAAAAAGTAATATTTGGCGCCCAACGTGGGGCTTAATTTAATAACTTAATAAGCTCGGTAGAATGAAACGGGGTAGACAATAAATAAGATATATGTTAATATAAGTAGATGTTAACTCGTAGCAAAAGTAGAAAATTAAGGAAATTTAAATTGAATAATACTCATAAAAGAGAAATGGCAACGAATAACGGGGATAATGGTGGTAATGAGGTGGAATTCGAGGTCAACAACCAAATAGGAGTGACCAGAATATGGGAAGAATCGACCGACAATGAGACCCCGACGGTTCTTTCAGAGGCAAGGGGACGGCGAGAAGAAGACGTCCGCAGCGAAGTACAAGAAACACAAACAAATATAGATATAGCCACGTTGCTACAACAAATAACACAGCAAATGACAGAAAACAGTAAACGATTAGAACAAAAATTGACAGAAAACAATGAACAATTAAAACAATTAACAGAAAAAATAGACAAAATCGAAAAGAATATAGAACTAAAATTCACACAACAGCTAAACGAACACAGAACACACGTAGAACAACAGATTAATGAATTAAGACAGGAAAACCAGGAGTTCACAACGAAGATTAGAGCCGAAACAAAGGTGATCGTCAGGGAGGAAATGGAGACGGTCCAGGCAGAGGTGAAGGAGCACTTAGGAAACAGCGACCAAGTGTTCAGACAGCACCAAATCGTCGTAGCTCAAGAAATAAAAACCCTGAATAATAAAGTCAATAATAATAACAAAAAGAATGGAGAGCAGATACAGAAACTTACCGAGTTATACGAAAACAATTGTACTTCGATAGACGGTCAACTGACGCAGATAAGGGAGGACGTACGAACAAGAATGATGCAAATGGAAAGGTCACCGTACCAACGTGGGATGACGACAGAACACCTCAAGAAGGTTACATTCAATGGAGAAGGGGAATACCCCATGGAATTCATCAAGGAGTTGGACGAAATTCATAGAGAGTATTACATGAGCGAAGGAGTGAACTGGGTATCCAGGCACTTAGAAGGAGAAGCCGCCATTTAGTGGAAATTGATTAAGAGTAATATTAAGACGTTCCATGAATTCCAGGAAGCATTTATAGCGAAATACTTGAACCAGATGATACAAGAGGGTGTACGCGACCGACTAGAGTTCGGAAGATATCGACCGGAGACTGGACTAAGTATTGTGCAGTACATGGAATGATGCATACTGCAAAATCGACATCTAATACCACCGATATCGGACCAACATCTAATACGGAACTTGGCGCAACACTACCACCATGATATAGTAGTAGCATGTATTACAATGGGGGTAGAAAATATTACCGAATTTCAAATGTTGCTGATGGAATTTGCGACGTTACGTAAGAAGAAGGAAGACAGTTCTGACAACTATAGAATGCAGGTAGCGATGGAACCGAAACAACATGAGAACGGGAGTCGGCCTTGGCATAACAACAAAAGTGATAGACAGCCGATTTATCGACAGAAAATAGGGTGAAGGCAGACAAACTCAAACAATGAGCCCGAACCGAGAGGAAGCGCAAAAATACAAAACAAACGTGTATACGAAGCTCAGGTCAACGCTATCGCCGGAACAAGCGGTACACAAAGACACTCACATGTTGTTGACACGCCAGCAACAAATTCAAAAAACTAAGTAAGCTTGCTAGTAGAGATAAGGTAGATGTAAGTTGTAAATATCAAGAAATTAGCACTACTTTCATAGAAATAAGGGACGCTTTGTTAGAAGAAGATTTAGAAATTAACAATACACGCAAAATTAAATGCCCAGAGTTAAACATATGCATAAATGGAATACCGGTGGTCGCCTTAATTGACACGGGTAGCCAAATAAATGCAATCTTGGCAGAGTGGTATCACAAACACAAATGCCAGATGGGAAAGCTAAATATATTGAAGGTAACGAATATGATAGTGAAAGGAGCGGTCGGGAGAAAGTCTAAACAAATAATTCAGCAATTATTGTTGGATGTGAAAATTGGTCAGTACAGCATTGACGGGGTATTCTTAATAATACCTGATCTGATCCGGGAATGCATAATCGGAATCGGGTTGCTGCAAGAGAGTAGATGTATCATTAATTTAAAAGAGAACCATATAACATTGAATAGACATGAAGCAGGGGAAGATGCACCTGAATACGTTGAAATTCTAGCTATAGAAGTTGATCAAGAAGATTAGCAGATTGGGGAGATGATTCGTGAGAAGCTGGAAGAAATTACAGGAGTCGAGGCGCAGATAAAGAAGGAATTAGAGGAAGTATTGATAAGAAACCGCCAGATCTTCGGGGAGCAACCAGGAAGGATTACGAAATATGAACAGATTTATTGTGACAGACACCACACCATACTGTATGAAGGGTTGGCCAGTTCCTCTGAAATATCAACAAGCCGTAGACAAAGAAATCAAGAAGATGGAGGTGTGCGGAGTGATCGAACGAGCTGCAAGTCCATTTATTAATCCGATCGTAACCGTCATCAAAAAGGATCAGTCGGTACGACTATGCCTGGATGCGCGGAGAATCAATGCCGTGACTGTTCCAGACTATGAAGGAGCGATGTCGATTAATGAAGTGTTGGCGAGCTGTGGAAACATCAAAGTGATGAGCAGTATCGACCTGACGAGTAGCTTCTGGCAAATACCGTTAGCGGAAGATGAATACCGTTAGCGGAAGAATGCCGTAATTTCACCGGGTTCTTATATAAAGGGCGTTGCTATCGATACACTGTCACTCCATTTGGTTTGAAAACTAGTCTGGCGAGCTTAACAAGGGGATTGGATCACGTGCTGTCAGAAGAGGTGAAGAAGTTCACGATTATTTACGTCGATGATTGCTTGTGTGTATCTGGAAGCATGGAGGAACATCTCGTCCACCTGCAGTTGTTGCTACAAGATCTCAAGAAAGCTAACCTCACAGTAAATTTGCGTAAATCGAAGTTTTTCAGAGAAAAAATAGAATACTTAGGATACGAGTTATCAACGAAGGCCATCAGTGCGTCAGCAGACAAGGTAGCGGCAATATTAGAGTTCCCGAAGCCAAAAACCCAAAGCAATTAAAGGGATTCCTTGGGTTGACAAACTTCTATAATAAATTCACCAGCCGATATACTGAGGAGACACGACCACTTTTACAGTTATTGAAGAAAGGAGTACGATTTAAATGGACCCCAGAATTAAATGAACAATTCGAAAAAGTGAAACAACTATTTGTAAATACAGTAATGTTGAGACATCCTGACCCGAACAAGCGGTTTTATTTACTAACAGACGCCAGTAAATACGCATTGGGAGGACAACTCTGTCAAATAGATGAAGACGGACAAATCGGGGTAATCGCGTTTACCAGTCGAGTATTCCGAGGCGCCGAGTTGAACTATTTTACGACAGAACTAGAATTATTGAGCGTCGTACACTGCCTTAAAAAATTCAGAACATATGTGCTAGGACGTCCACTCACGATCATTACAGATAATAAAGCATTGACGTTCATGCAGAAATGCCAGTTAACATGCTCGCGAATCACGAGATGGATACTCGCGATTCAGGAGTACAATTTTGAAGTGATACACTGCAAAGGGAGTGAGAATGTTGTAGCTGACATACTGAGTCGATACATAGTGGATTCGCAAGAGGAGATGAGAAAGGACGGAGAAGGAGACTGGAGATTTGTACTGTAGGTATCAGACTAAGCAAACAATTGAAAAATCAGCTAACTAACATCTCCCAAGACCAGCAGAATGATCAGAAATTGAAGAATGTTATAAACCAATTACAAAATAATACAAATAAACAACTATTGAAAATATATAAATGGTATAACAATAAATTATATCGAAAAGAAAGGAAGAGATGGAAAGTGATGCTTACTAAAGAGATCGGCGAGGGATTGGTTAAGGAGATACACGAACTATACGGACACTGTGATGTAAAACGAACGTACAAAGTGTTCAAGGAGTATTTCACAGCGGATAATTTCCATAAATTTACCAAACAAATGATTAAAACGTGTGGAATATGCCAGAGATGTAAGGACCACGGCAGGAGAGGTACTGAAGAAACACGGCCGATACTACCGAAAGAGAAAGGAGAAATGGTCAGTATGGACTATTATGGACCATTATTTACGTCATCAAGTGGTGTAAAATACATATTAGTAGTCATTGTTAACTTTACGAAATATGTTATGTTATACACACCATGAAGAAAGCGACAACGGTCACCACATTAAACAAACTAAAATTGTATATTCAAGAAGTGGGTAAACCAAAGTCAATCTTAACCGACAATGGCACACAAGCAGATCATGGATAAAGAGTTTAGGAGATCTGGGAATCAAACCTAAATATACAGCCATCCGCAACCCTTGTACAAATTTGGCGGAAAGAGTAAACCGGCAACTAGGGAATATATTTAGGGTAATGGTAGGAGGACACCATACGAAATGGGCGAAGTATGTCAAGATCATGGAAAAATGTATCAAAGATACCTACCATGAAACCATTGAAATGACGCCATATCAATCGCAATGGGGCACCAAACCAAAAAGAGTATGGGAATCCTACGTTGACCGTGAATTGATAAAAGAAGAGATGAAGAATCACCATAATGAACTATATCAAAAAATGAAAAGAAAGGGTGAACAAAGAGCACGAAAGAAGAATGAAGAAAGTAAGAAATTAAAGTTTAAGGTAGGAGACTTAATCCTAGTAAGGACAAACCCAATTTCAGACGCGGTAAACAAGGTAACAGCAATGTTGTACCAAGGACCATATGAGGTAACCAGGATTAAGGGGGTCGCGACGTACGAGATCTCAGAGATCAACAAACCTAAAACAGTACGAGGTATCTTTAATGTCCGGCAGTTAAAACAATACCACCATGGGTCCAGGGGAGAATGAGAAATGGGGATTGTAAATCTAACATGTAATTATCAAATGAAAAAAAAGAGACTGTATGTAAAAATTTTAATTGTCTGAGAAATTAATCAATGGGGATATAAATAAGTTTAGATTTCCTTAATAACAAAATCGTAACAATGTAATAGAGTAAGGACTTTGTAAAGTAGCTATAAGAAGTGAAATGAATGGAGAGGAGTTGAGTGAGAGTGAATACGATAAGAACACATGTGTAATGTGAATGACCGAAGTTTTGGACTAGACGCAGGTAGTAAACGAAGAGTGGCAATTTAGTTGTTGTCAACACGAAAAGTGGGTCAAGCGAAAGAATGTAAACAAACTATGTTGTGAATAGTGAATAAGTGAATTTAGAGGCATACAAAATGACTTATCATAATTCTGACAATAATTATGAACAAATCATTTTGGGGGACAATGTAACGTAACACTACCGGTTACAGCTGGTTGTATAATAAAACACACGTATATCAATTACATATTTCGATGTAGACTATTAACATTAATTTTAGTAATGTTAGTAAGTAGATATACAGATGAGCACTGTACCGAGTAGTTATTATATAAGCAAAAGGTGTGTTAGCGAGGCGACACGTCGACGCCTAGCCAGTGTAAAATTGTATTTTAAGTACAACTTTGTAAGTCGTAAAGATATAAAACGCTTTGTTTGCAAAAAACAGCAAAAAATATGCAGTACCGTTAGATTTAGGGTGTTTTCGGCCTTCAAAATACAAAGAGTGATACGTCATAAACGGGGGTGGTGGAGAAAGCAGATTTCTCTTTCTAACGAGATAACGGTTTAGCGGCAAGAAGTGCGCGTCTATAAGATTTCGCCAATCACAAAAAGCGTCACACCTCTGCGCGCGAAGTTATTTCGAGTGGTTACTGGACAATTTCAAACTTACCGGCAACACGTTCGAATTTTAGCCAATGATGGTAATCTTAAGAGTAGCGGCAGTAAGGGAAGTTTAGGTGAAACTATAAAAGTAACTTAGTAAGTCAGTCAGTTAGTTAGTTAGTTAGTTACTCAGTCGCTCAGTAAAGGAGTCAATCGTCAATCGGCAGTCAGAAATCAAGAGTCGGAGAATTAGTCAGTCCGTGGAAGTTTGTTAGTGACAATTTTGCTAGCTGTTATTAGAGAGAGATAGAAGTTATGTCTTAAACACCATTAAGGAAGCTAAGACAGTCTATAACAAATTCATTCAGTCCAGTAGTATTATTTATCCTGTGCGCGGCATCAAGAGCGAAGAAGTATTATTTATTATGTGCGCGACCGTATGAAAAGTCAAAGTTTCGGAGGACGTGGAGATGAATGGTTATCGCGATAGTGGTGAATAAAACAAAAGCAGAGTAATATCAATTGTGTTGTGATGTGTAAAGTGTGGAACGAGCAAGACGGAGAAATGGATAATCAAATTCAAGTAACCGTATCAAATTAAATGTTGTAATCAAATAATTGCATGTAGCATATTTGTCTACCTAAGTTTAACCCGTTTCATTCTAAAAGAACCTACGAATTGTTCAGACGCTGAAGAGTATTTTATATCTTACGACATAGAATAAGAGTACAAAGTATAAATACTTAATATAAATTCTGAATGGTAGTTTGATATTTCTTAAATGTTAGATCTTAAGTCATGTCATTGATCAAAGTTAATTTATGTTGAGAAAAAAGGAGATTTCTAGTTTCAAGAGTAACTTGTTAACGATAAACAATATTTAATGTGTTCATCAATCCCTTATTAATTATAAATAATATTTCATGTGTTCATTAATCTTTTATTAATGATGAATAATATTCAATGTGTAATTAATCTCATAAATTTTAGAGAATAGTCAATGGACTAATTCAACATTCATAAATGGTAAATGATATTAAATGTATTCATGAATTTCTTATAATGATTAAATAGGGATAAGAAGTTAGTAGTAATTGAGAAGTAAGTAACCTGTCAAATTGAAATGATGATAATATTATATGTTATATATTTAAATGTATTCAAATGGTAAATATAGTATTGCTTAATTAGCATCTGAACATAAGAGTTGTTATTAACAACACCCTGAGATTCCTAATTATCTCTGGCGCCCAGCATTTTATTCTTAAAATGTAAATAATAGTCACAATTAACACCCGAACACGAGGGGCATCCAGAAAAAAAGTAATAGTGAACACTATACTCAGATTGTTGTTAAAATTCCATTTAAATTAACAGTCCTTTTGCGATTTTTTTCAATACGTTGACCTCCTCACAGTTTTTCTTCCCGCCTCCTATTTGGGGTGGGAATATATAAAAAAAATAATAAAAAATATAATATAAAAAATAGAGTTCTGTAGGCAATGGCGCACCCAGGATTTTTTTCGTAGGGGGGGGTTGAAAATTTAGAAACAAGGTGCACAATTTTGGTTTTCCTCATTCTTTTCTTTACAAGGAGGGCTTTTTCCTGGAGAAACGACAATACACAACTTATAAGGAGCCAGTATGTAAGAACAGGTAAAAATTAACTTTGCGTCATAGAATTTTACTCATGTACGTTCCACCTATAATGCTGCAAAGGCATACTGCACGTATAAGAATTATGAGTTAAAATCATGTTAAGCACAGGCTTACTAATTTGCATATGCTTACTGAATAATTTCAATTACTTAATCAGTAGACGCCGACATTATTGAAATAATATTACAATAGTATAGTTAAAATAATCACACGTAAAGCAGTTGCGCACTTTGTAGTGGGGATAAGGCGGGATGAATGTTATACACGTGAGTAGAAAAAGGCCTTTTGAAAATATTAGCCTTCTACTTGAATGACGAGTCTACGTATGGAGGTTTTGATTTCGATTTCTATTTCGATACTACTAAACAGTACAGTACATATGGACGTTTTGTAAGACGAAACAAGCAATAGATACAACAGAGGTACCATACAAAGATTGCACCGAGTTAGAAAATGTTTAACATTTAATAGGCCTACTGCAATTATTTTGTAAACAGTGATTTGGTATGTTGTGTCTATTGCAGTCTTTCTCCAGATCTTCTAGTCGAGCATAGACATTAACAAACATTGTATATTTTGACGTACATAATAGTTTGTGTACATGTTACGATGCAGGAAAAAACGTAGTAATATCGGTAGAAATGAGCCTCTGACGAAGCTGACGAAAACTAGTTCAAGCTACAAGGTGAAAGTTTAACATTTTTACCAATAAAAAAATTAGTGTTCCGAGTCAGTAGTTATATATTTAACTTATAATTAGTTAATCAACGGACACGTCATGGACAACAAAATCCAGGAATATAGTCAACATTTCCCTGGCAACTTAATTTCTTTGAACAAGTAACATCAATAATAGGCCCGAATGTGAAATGACTGTTTTTAAAAAAAAAAAACAACAAATGTAAATTATCCATAAAGAACAGGAGAGACAATATTAATAAAAAAATTATACCAAAACTGTTTAAGTAATATAGCATTTAATTACTTACAACCAGTTACAAATATTTAGCTCAATTCTTCCATCCCACTTTCCTTCGCTGTTATTATAACTCAAATCGTCTTATATAGGAAAATCAATTCAGTAAACAATTTGTAATTGTTTATTCAGTAAATCAATTCAGTAATCAATTCAGTAAAGCATCTTGTAAACAATGTTTCAACAATGCCTATTTTTATTGTGTTATTACCGTTTACTTTAATGGGATTGATTTCAGCCATTTTAAAGACAGTAATGTTGATTAGTCTTAACTTGTTTTTTTATTTTTTATGACCCCACCCCGGACCCCCAAGGCCAAATTCTAGATACGCCACCAGGTGCCAAATTAAACAAAACTTGGTTTTTAATTTCACTAGCATCACCAGAGTAAATACAATACCGTGGGACAGCTCGTGTATAACTATACGCAAAGAAGTAAGAATTTGATAAATATTTGTATAACATTACTTAATAATTTAAAACCTACAGTTTAAGTGGCCCCGAAAAATCTGAAGACAAACAGTTCAAAATTAAGAGTTTAAGATAATATCTCACAAATATTGTGTAATATATCTTTGAAATCAGTTAACATGAAGCAGGTAACATAACTCTGAACTAGAAACCAACACAAGCACAATCTTAAGTGTTGGTAGAAAAATCCATTTTTGTGTAGTTCCTCGTTTTTGTAAACCTTATGTAAACCTCGTAAGTTAATCAGAATGATTAATTATAATTATATATATATATATATATATATGCATATAAAAATAAACATATAATTATATCTGTTTTCCATCAAACATCATATAGGTTATGATGCACAGACGTCTACCCCCAAGTATTCACATTGCTTCATGTAAAACACGTTCTAACAAATATGATTTTTAGGAACTTTACTTTTTTTATTACTGCATTATTAAATTCTCCTAGTTAATTTTCTAGTGCATTTGATTGATTTTGCTGATCCGAGTGTTAATTTCTATTGTGCTTTTATTTCGCTTTATGTAGGCCTACGCGATCATAGGAGATTTACAAATTCGGGAAGAAAGTTATTCACAGGTAGTTTAATGCTGTACGTAAAAACATGAAATCTATGTTATTTAATAAAATGAATAACTTTTCTTACAAAAATAATGCAAAAAGAAAAACGTTAAAATATTAATAGTTTACGTTTTACAATTGTTTACTTTGGTATAAAGTTAACGGCACTTCTACTAGTTTATTTTAATCATTGTGTACTTTGTTTGCAGCAAAACAATCTGCTACTTTGTTTTTGTATGACAAAATAAATTTTGCCCCTTAAAATACAAATTAATTAATAGTTGGCACAATTTTTTTAAAATTATACGTATTTCACGTAAATATTATTGCCACGTAAGACAATGAATACAAAATTTCTATATACTGAATTTTCATCTATATACAATTAATTACACCGGCATCCTTAGTTTTGTTGTTGTTGTTGTTGTGAGACAGAATATGCAATTATTAGTCTATAATTAGTTCTACAAGTGTAACAAAATTCTACGTATACACACTATATACTTATTTACCTGTAAGTTTTTATTTACACTGTATTTACGAAGTACATTGAAAGTCTCGACCAATGGCACGAAACAAGTGCGTTCTGGTAGTGTGTGTGGCTCTCATCCACATGACCTACCATACGGACTTTTGCATCCCCACGAATCGTTTCCAGATGGGGGGCGGCGTTGCGTAGCTCTAGGAATCATAGCTCTTCTCACGTAATCCTACGTCTCATAACCTCGGAGTTATGCAATAAAAGTTTCGGATTGGCATTTTTTGCTACAGTTATTGTTCTACATCATTTATGAACCTTACAGATCTTAGTTCGTACTTTTATTACAGCACCCAACTTTCTGTAGTCCTTTTATAAGGCAAATGCATTAAAATAGTCAACCGTTCTACTGTATCGCATATGACTTAGTCAACAATTCGATATTGCCTCTTCTCAAACTATCTTTGTAGTAATTACTGATTGTTTACAAAGCGACGAGAGCGGGAGACAAGAAATAGCTTCCCGTTTTCTTAATTCTCCCGAGTTTCGATGCTGATGGAAATTAGGTAACTCACCGCTCTAAAATTTATTTAAATAAGGCTGTGTAAATTCAAGTTGTTTAAATTTATGTAAACATCAATGACCGATATCTCCTCTGCAGATAGTATACGACCTTCCGTGATCAAATCACTATGTTGGGTATCAATCCATTTTCATTACCATTGGTGGAATTATCTCATCTTTCTTTTCAATGATCTAAAACTGAAAATGTACTGTTCGCAATAAGTTTCATGCACTATACATGCTTATCTTCCTGCTGTCACTGCTAACATTATTATCGCAGTCTTTTGCTTCATAATTTATTTTTCATACAGAGTCGTGCCATTGTTTAAATCTGTTAGCCAACCGTCGGGTTTCAATCTGAAAGAGTAAGTTTTCTAGTTGCTAAAACAATTGCTGATCTCCTTGATTTAGCTGTTCTCCTAAGCCGGATGTCGTTTCTGCTTACAGCTGTTTCTCATATTGCACACTTTCAGTGATTTTACTCTGTTGCTCTGTAACGTCTCTCCTGCCAAGGGAGGTAAGCCGAAATTAGCTTATTACCTTTTTAAAATTGTTCTTCCTTAGAAAAAATTTGCTAGCTGTAATCATGGAATAAGCGTCAAGCGCACCAACAGAGTCGCATTGCAAAGTCTGTAAAGAGTGTTTACTAAGAACAGTCACTGAATAGCGAACATTGTAAATATGTTCATATGTGCATTATAAGTATGCACATACTACAGTATTACTAGGTAGTAATGGCCAATGGAAACTTTTAACAACAGAACCCTTGTTTATAGATCCGGTGACATCGTATATAGTTCCGATAGGTATATTCAACCTAGGATTCTAGCGTATACAAAACTAATCTTACTGTTGTCAAATGCAGCAAAAGTCGACAGTAAAAGTAACAACATGTGAAGAATTAAAAACACGTCTCTGTCACTCAGTAGGCAAGTCATTACAAAAAGTAAGAAAGGAATTAATCTATTTAATTTAAATCAAGAAACTTTTGTCTATTCAAAAAAATGTACCTGCATTTTACATAAACCTCAATAATCACCGCATTGTTTTTTCAGAAGTAAACATTACACGTAGGAACTGTATAAACAAAAAAAATATAGCCTAATAATAAAACAGGTTTGGTGATGTTGGTCAGTAAAAGATCTACGAAAGCGTATAAGCAAAATAAATACGTTTGGAAACATTTTAAGCAAAAATTAAAAATTAAAAATACAAGGAACAGTCGCGTTCAGTGTGTGTGTGTGTGTGTGTGTGTGTGTGTGTGTGTGTGTGTGTGTGTGTGTGTGTGTGTGTGTGTGTGTGTGTGTGTGTGTGTGTGTGTGTGTGTGTGTGTGTGTGTGTGTGTGTGTGTGTGTGTGTGTGTGTGTGTGTGTGTGTGTGTGTGTGTGTGTGTGTGTGTGTGTGTGTGTGTGTGTGTGTGTGTGTGTGTGTGTTATTTCGTAATCGCCAAAAGTTTTAAAAAAAATTAATGAATTTAATTAATTAACTCGATGTAATTTTTAATTTAAAATGACGGTTATATTCATCTATATTTCGCCAACGTAGGCTGTATATTTCGAACTCTTGGATGAGTTCATACAGCAAGCGATTTTCTTTGAGGTTAGAGGGTAGAGGCTGACTTACCGGTTTAATGTTGCAAGTTTCTTTCACAACTATTGATTCAGTGCTAGTCCCAACACGAATACATCAAAATTATGCACCACTAGCCAAAAATCTGGAATAATATATTAATTTGGTCCAGTTTTTATTTTTCATGTATTACTTGATACAAATTAGATTTTTATTATCTTACAAGATACAAATTCTGTTATATTTTTTATTTGGATTTAAAACATCAAAATCAAAATGGAAGATTCTAGGAACTAATACAGACAAAATTTTAAAATTAGGACATTACCATTTGGGTCTTCATAGTATTCGTAGTAATTTTTCTAACAGTTGGTTTTTGAAAACATATATTCGCCTTTCATGCTATTAATTTGTTAGCAGGTGAAGCAATTGAAAGTGGTGAGGATTACAGCATGCAAGTCGAAGTGACGCACAAGTGAAAAGTCATGATTCAAGAATTTTAATAAGTATTACCGTCTCTAGTTTTTGTAATTCACAACACTCCATCAGAATCTCGAAAGTCCGTTACGCAATCGAGATTGCATTTTCGCGATCAAGTCATACAAAGTGTTTTAATATCTAGCAAAAAAAAAAGAATGAATAGCTTATTGCTTCAGAAAAACAGAGCTCAATCAAATGACGACGAGTTGTACAGAGTGATTAAAAATTGCAGGGCAATACATCAGAAGCTGAGTCGGGACAGGAATATTAACAAAATAAAATAGGTCCCAGAACTGTATCTCTAGTAATTTCTGAGAAAGCCTGTAAATCACAAAAAAATCGCAAAACACATTTTTTATATTTAACGTCTAATAACTTTGTTAAGTAGTTAGTAGAAAACACATATAAGTTATAGATATTCAACTCTTACTAAAAACAAAGTAGCCGAAATTTGGTAGTAAAACGTTATAGTTTTAAACAAAAAAATCTCTAATTCAATAATATAATAAACAATATTAAAAAAATAATTGACAGGCCTACAGCAATTTTTTACTGACTCAGCAATTTTATTTTCTCAGAACTAGATTTTCAACACGTTTCCTTTATAAGATTTTGCGTCGATTAGCCATTTAAAAAAGTCATTATCCGACAAAACTATAAAAAATTGTCTTTTGTGACAATAGTTTCTGGTGTTTTATAATATTTTTCCTGAAACATTACTAGTGATACAGTCTTGGGACACAGTTTATTCAATTTTGAGGTCAGAAATCACACAAACTTGATTTAATTTAAATTCCAAGAACTTTAATACGGCTTCATTTAACCCTTGGAGCAGAAGTCAGACATCCAATCAATATAAAAGAAGTTTATAATTTGTTCATCATATATGTTTCGATATTTATGACTATATTTTATTAATGTGTGCTGAATATCAAAGATATGTTATGTTTTCAGAGTGTAACCATATAAAAGAGAATATTTTGAATTTTCTAGTTTCAAATTTTAATAATCAATTAATTTTCTTTGCCATATTTAATAAACCGTTGATTGATTCTTTTACTATGTTCTAATTAATTATTTCATATCATCAACGTCTCATTCCTCTATTTAAAAATAAGTTTATTGTGCAACTACATATACTTAACGCAACGAACACAAAAATCCTACGACCTAGCCAGTGTTTAACAGTATACAGTTGCGTTGGGTACATGGACTGAAGTGTATTCATTTTATAATACTTGTAACGTTGCAACTCTTTATTATACTGAAGAAACCATAATTTGGTGTTTTTCTTTTCCTACCGAGATACAAAATAGAGTATGATAAGGTAATAAAGTAAATAAAGTATGGCCAAATAATCCTATTTGGTTTTTGTTACTTAAAACTGTATACACTTATATACGTAAATAAAAGTATACAGAAGGTATCGTTTAAAATGATGTTGAAGAGGACTGAAATTTTGGTTGTTATTTCTGCCAGATTCATTTTATCTGTATTTTTTTTTTAAGTTTGCGGCGTATCTTTCACGACAGCGCCTGGGTTAGGTCGTAAAATCTTGCAGGACATAAATAGCATCGCTAATACCTACATATCGTTAAAACCAATAGGAACGATTATAAGCTTTACCGCTATAAATAATTTCTACTGTATTTGTGTATTCTTTATTAGGTTATGCTAGGCTTTTTTAAAAGGCTTAACAGTACTAAACTTAAAGGCTTAATAATAGAAAAGGCGGTAATATTTCTATTTGTTAACTTTCTGAAATGTAAAACTTAATAGTGATAACACGATAAGAAATAATGCGTCTCCTGAAATTAGTTTTAACGTTTGTCAAGCGTTCTTCTAGCTTGGAAATTCAAAAATCAAATTAAAAAATTAAAAAACTGGTCCTCATGCGTAAGTAATAAAAAAACATTATCTTCATACAAACGATCTTGATTATGTAGGCCTAAATTAAAAATGCACCATGTTCGTCACATCTTTTATTAAATTCGTGAACCAACCAAAAAACTAGTAGTAGTGGTAGGCAATTTTGACAGAAACATGATGAAAAGATGTCGCGACAAAAGCGCCCACCGACATAAGCGCCCAGCGACATAAGCGCACAACTGATAGTGGTTGAAAGGGGTGCGAGTGAATGGGTGAGGCTGCATATTTAGGAAAACGAACATTTAGTATTTTAATAATGATTACTGATTTCCATCACACTTTATCTAGGCTTTGGACTGGCTAAATGAGAGAAACCAATGTATTATGATTTCTTTCACTTAGGCGTGTTTAAAATCAGCTTGAAGAAAGCTTCGTCATTTTGTACATCTTTTTTTTTGTAGTTTTGTAAGTTTTGGTTTTTTATAAGTTTTTAGCTTTTTGAAAATCAGCTTGAAGAAAGCTTCGTCATTTCGGTTTTTTATAAGTTTACTCCAACTTTTGAAGGTAAGAGAGCGTGCGAAGACATTGCCTTATATTGCCAGTTTCTTCATACAGCTTGATTGTTTTTCGATGCTCTTGTCCAGTTTCTTATATTTCAGTTTTCTTCGCTTTCCATCCAGGTTCAATTGCATTCTCATGTAGATCACAGCTGAGTTTTCGGCCTCCATTTTCAAAGTTTGGACCAAATCTTTAACTCTAGGACGTAGCTTTTGAAACGTGCTGTTCACTTTATTGTTCCATCCTTCAACTGCGTTTGTGGTCCGGTGACGTCTCTTGTAACAGTTCCATAGTTGTATGCTGATCTGCTCATTTTCCAACCATCTTTCGGTAAAATAGTCAAAAAGTTCTATAAGTTTTGGATTTCCAGGGTTCTGGGAGTAAATCTCTAACCAGCCATCGACGACATCCTCAGGCTTGAGAAACGCGAGAGATGCACACATTTTTATCACAGTTCGAACTTCCTCATTTTCTTTGTAGTCCCGCGTAAGACCTAATTCTTGCACCTTCCTCCATAGACACTTTTTCAGGTGGAAATAACAACCTTGAATTTGTGCAGCTGGGAAAACCTCTTGCAATGCCATTATAGCCGCTGCTTCAAAATCTACATTGATTTTTTCGGTTTCCAGTTAGGTATAGCTTGAATAATTAGTCGAAAGAGCTTGACGTATGTTTCTTTCTTCTTGTCTGGTAACAATGCAAAAGCCACGGGGTATATATTTGTTTCTTCTTCTGAGCTTCCAAAATCTGCATGGATAGCGTAAATCTGCGAAAACTGTTTGCTGGAGCTTTTAAAAGTTCCGTCCATTAAAAAAATCTTCACAATTGTTTAGCCCCTCTCTTCCTATATTTCCACTAAAAATCAATATTCTTTTACCGAGTGAGTTGTCATCCGCCAGTAGAAAGCTGCTACCATCATTCATCTTCAACAAATCTTCGTCAAGAACTACGTCTTCACGATTCTCGGGCTCTGTTTGATTCCCTTGTGATTTACATCTCTGTCGTTGGAGAGTTCTTTTAGTCGTGGCCTGAGCTGGAATCTCTGTGACAAAATCGAAACCTTTGTTGTGAAGTTCACCCAACTCTTGATTGTAGATTCTCGAGATTTGCGTTTCCTCTTCACGGGCACGCTTTTTTGCTTTTTGAAGTGATTTTTTGTCTTCCAGTCGTGCTTCGTCTGGAGCGCCACATTGATGTTCACTAGTACTCAAAACTTCGCCAGACTTACTCTTCATAAGTCCTCGGCATCTTGTAGACCTCTCTCTTGAACACCTCCAGAATATTGCCCTTCCACATTCTGCCGCTTTAAGACATACGAGTAGCCTCCGTACAGCGCGCACGGCTTACCCTTATTTGTCGTCGTAAGTTCCACTTCACCAGCCAGCAAATTATGTAGCACACACCGCACCAGCACACACGTCTTAATAAACGAAAAACTAAAGCAACAGTGGCAAGTGTCGGCGAGGTAGGGGGTTGGAGCTTCGCTAATTCCCACTTCATTGTTTTTCAGCGAGGGTGTTGACCGCAGGTAGCTAGAGGCAGGGAGGGGTAGTTTGGGCGCTTATGTCGCAAATTTCAGCAAGTGCGCTTATGTCGCTGGGCGCTTTTGTCGTGAATTCGATGAAAACGCGAGCAGTGCGTAACTTCGTGCAACAATAGGCCTACTGCAACTCTACCCATTAAGCTGCAGGCCAATCACTTGCAGCGTGAACATGTTTCATAGCCGAGTCTTCGTTCTGTAAATATGAATTCAGACGACAAGGGCAGCAACCTAAGCCGACGAACAGTCCTTGCAACTGCACGAAATTATATTGAGAATGTTTCAGATTTTGGTGGAGCCAAACTGCCGGATATGTCTTTCATTCATCTCCAGTTTTGTTATTATCCCATCTACTCTCGGTCTGTGCTTACCAGCTGTTCAAGAAGTTGGTTCACGTCAAAAAAAACCACGACGAAACATTTCTGCCAACCATGTTTTGTTCGAAATGTCGCTGCGCTATTATTTCATGTTAAAAAATATGTTTAAAAATATCGGCATATCGACAGAAAGTCTGTCGAACTGATCTTTTTCATTTTTTCTGTATTAAATTCATTTTTGTTTTATCGGTTACCTATTAAAAGAGTTTTTCTACAATTATATTTTTAATATTTGGAAGCTCGGAAAATTAGGTAATCTCTATTCGTGTAAGATTATTTTATTTTTTATAGTACAAATGTTTATTTTTATCTTATATTCAATTTGCACGATATGGAAAGCAATGAAGTTTGAAAAGCTTATTGTTATCTTTGAATAGACCACTACGTTCGTGAACAAAGAACACAAAAATACGTTCGTTTATAAAATAAAATATATAGTCAGTAAAATGAAATAAGCTTCAAGTACTTCATATTCCAGCCCCTGAATATTAAACATGTATGTAAAAATTAAAGAAAAATAACAAAAGGAAATAGAATGTAACAGAAAATTAATATGACAAAAATGATTGTAGTAACAAAACTACAAAATTTATTTGAAGTAAAAAAGAAACGGATTTGGAAACGTTCTTACGCGTATAACAACGATCTGAACAGCGGTTACCTGAAACATAATGACGCGGTGTATAACAACGATCTGAGAAGCGGTTATCTGGAACATAATGACGCGGCGTATAACAACTTAACAACGATCTGAACAGCGGTTACCTGGAACATAATGACGCGCCGTATAACAACGATCTGAACAGCGGTTACCTGGAACAGTATGACGCGGCATATAACAACGATCTGAACAGCGGTTACCTGGAACATAATGACGCGGCGTATAACAACGATCTGAACAGCGGTTATCTGGAACATAATGACGCGGTGTATAACAACGATCTGAACAGCGGTTACTAGGAACATAATGATGCGGCGTATAACAACGATCTGAACAGCGGTTACCTGGAACATAATGACGCGGCATATAACAACGATCTGAACAGCGGTTATCTGGAACATAATGACGCGAAGACATTTTGGACTGGGACGTTATTGTCGGAATACATAATAATTATGCTGAAACTCGTATTCATTAGCTTCGAGTTTACAAAACAGGCGACATCGCAGAGTATTTCGTTAAAGCCATCCCACACCGCTTTTATTTTCTCTTAAATCGAGTAAAATTATAGCCTATGCATTTTTAATGCTTAGGGATAACAGATCTGGAAATATTTCTGAAATAGGAAACAGATTTACGTGGTCTGTCAGTAGTTGAAATATATTGTAATTTTTCCTTTATGAAGTATTACTTTTATTTTATTTTTTTTATGAAGGTACTGTATACGTCGATTAAACAGTAGTAGAATATGAAGTTTTCTCCGATACTATGACAGCAGCGACCACTCCAACCTACACCAGCGATTCGTTGTGTCATAAACTCAGCTATACGTACAATATTTTTGAGAAAAACTTACAACTACGGTAAAAAATATATACGCTAAACTTAACTAAGCGCTGAAAAAATATTAACAAGCATAATAAACGTATACAAGCGTTTCTGCTGCTTAAATATCGAACATATCTTTTAAAAACCTTTAAAAATTCGTAAATATGGTGAAACTCGAGCATCACATGTGCAAGTAGATATCTCAGAACGGTCGGTCTTCGACGTCGAATACGTTGCCTGTATATATCTATAGCAGTGGTTCTCAACCGGCGGTCCGCGGAGGGATCCAAGGTTGTACGCATGAAGACCTAGCTAGCAAAAAAGTATTTATTAAAAAAATAAATAAATAAATAAATTTGTTCAAAACAACAATAAATTTTCATCGAACATGTTTTAAAACGATTACCCTTATAAAAACACAACCTAAACACTTTGCGGTAATATTTCATTAGATGTCTTGCTTTTACCTTATTTTGTTTTCTTTATTCGCGTTTGTTTACGCAGTTTACGTACCGCCTTATTCTTGGACTTATAATTATTAATAATTAGATTTAAGTATTTATACGTAACTAGGAATAATAAGATATACTATTCATGTTGTATCAAGCTTTTTATTGAGAAAACCCCAATAACCTTTCTTTAAGCTCCGCCAGTACTCGAAATGAACGCTTAAGACCAAAGTGGTTCGGAAAGGTTAGGAACCACTGATCTATAGCGTTATCGCTAAGCATATTATCAGAAGGATTTAATCGGACTATTATCATCGTTCTAATTTACTTACACAACGTTTCAACCACTAACAAAAGTATGTGATCGTGTTCAGGTGTACATGTAAATTAAACCAATAACTTAGGCCTACCCGAAATGCATTCGCTAACCAGTGTAAACCTTCAAAAGAATAAATGTCGTTAAATATCACCATCAAACTACAAAAGTAAAAAACAAGTATGGAAAATATATATAAAAAGAAAAACTACTTACCCCCAAGTCCGCTGAGGAGAACCGGGAAACACTGATAAAACACAACGCTGACACAATGTCCACACAACGAACAATCTGTGTCAGTATTGCTGTACTTCCCGGGTTCTGTCCAACGGACTTGCACGGTAAGTAGTGTTTCTTTTTATACATGTTTTTTCTATAGTTGTGTTTTACTTTTGTAGTTTGGTGGTAACAACATTATTTATTCTTTTGACGGTTTACGCTTGTTAGCGAATGAATCTCCGCCTAAATTATTTTTTTAAGGTAGTAGTTTAATTTACAGGTACACCTGAAGACGACCACAGATTTTTTTTAGTTGTTGAAACGTTGTGTGAGTAAATTAGAACGATGATAATAGTCCGATCAAACCCTTCTGATAATGTTTAAATACCATCGAAAGTTAGATTTAAAGATGGCTACAAATATGTTTAAGCGGAGAATCTGGACTAGAAAATATACTGGTTTATGAAAAATACGAGGTTTTTCTTATACTTTTTATTTCACAGGATTGCATTGACTAGCTCGTGATAACAACACTACTGAACTAGAGGAATATATTGTCTGCTAAAAATAAAGTCAAGTATTATATTTAATTCAAATAATAATAATTTCAATAAACAGGGCTTCACTAAAGTACACACAGCACATACGCATGCATTCTCACGCGCGTATGTACAAACATTATACAAACAGATATACACACACTTTACCTCCCAGTGGCCACCGTCTTATGACTGTTTTTACGCTCTCAGACGCAATATCTCAGCTTGTTGCTTTTAAATATCTCCTGGAACAATGACTTCAAAAACGGAAAACAGAAATCATCTGGAAGAAAAATGTAACAACTAAAAGTTGGTGCAGTTTGTTTTTCGGTATTTAATATACGCTTTATAATTTTTAAAGGTTGCCTCTTTTTAAAGGTACACAACTGCAATTTTTACGTAACATTCATCAGCTGTAATATCATTTACAAAATATTGTAAATAGACTCAGAACAAATAAACTGAAAGTACTTTGTCGGCTTTAATAATGCTATCTTCCATTTTTCTCAAAAATTTGTTACTTTTAATATAGAGTAAAAATGTTAAAATTCAGACTCATAAGGGAATTTCAAAATACTCAAATTATCCAAAATTTGAGTACTAAGTTTGTGACTAAGTTTATTAACTAACTTAAGTTTTATTTAGGATTCAAAGATTTCATTTTTAAGTATGCCAGCTTAATCTAAAACGGCGGTTCAGATAATGGCCTACTGTCCATAAATGGTCATGTTAAATCTATAGCACCTATACCATTTCTTACAAAATCACATTATAAATTACAATATAAACTTAAAAGGCTGTACTGTGTATTCCTATTAACGTCTAATAGGTTTAATTACGTTTATTTATTAATTGCCTATTAATGGTACAAATACTAAATAATAAATAAATCTGAAATTATTTAATAAAGGCAAATTTTATTTAATAAATTAAAAATAAATTCAAATTCTTATTTTATGATCGAGAATATTTAGAACATACTATTGTTAAAAATCTGTAATTTTTGTTTGTTTCAAATTTAATTTGAAACAAATTAAACTTGATGAGCTTGATGTAACAAATGAAACAAATGAGCTTGATGTAAATAAAGACATCAAGCTCATTTAAACAGTGAAAAACTTCATCTTTAACATTTACTTGAGCTTCAACGAATTTCCGAATTTCACCAATTATACAAATATGTTAGCAACTTTTGTATCTTCTCCTACACCATGACTATTACGTTTCCTTCAACAGAAAATTCGGGATTGTTTTACTTTGTCACTTCCTCAAGAATGTCACCATCTATAATTTCTTCTCAAACAGCAATTTCGTTGTCAGTACAGTATTTACGTAACCGACTTCAGCCGCTACTTGGTACCAACACTGCGGAATCGGTTTTTGAATGGATGCAAGTTTGAAGTCAGCTTTGGAATTACTTATTGTGTGACTTGCTTCCATGCTTTACTTGGCATACGACTAGCGTATATGAGATCAATTCAGTTTCCGTCTTTGAAGTTCCGTCTGTTCGAGATTTTAGAAACAACTTGACGACGGTTTTTACATTTTAGATTTTAAATAACACCTTGATCCACCGGGTGAACTACTAACGACATGTTGGGCAGGAAATACATAATTTTAATACACTTAGAGTAATGACTTTATGGGTTGTGCAGTTATCAATTAAAAGAATTATTTCCTGTTAGCAGCAAAAAAATTTGTCTACTCTAACAAGCCATTTGTAAAAAAGATCATCCACGATTTTTTGTTAGATTCCAAGTCAATAGACAAACTTTTCATTGATTTGAAGCATCTTGGTTATGCCGACTTCACGATCGTTAACAGGGGTGTTTTTTTAGAGCCATCCTTGTTTGCCCCTACCAAAATCGTTACTCTTTCTTTACCGTTTTGCCAACCTTACATCGTTGTCCCGTAAAAACAAATATTTTGCTTGGCATATATTTAAAAAATAGGTTAGTTTCGTCTACATTAAAAATGTCTTTACATCATAATTAGCGATAAGATTAGACAATTTGTTGAACGACACGTTTGCTTCTTCTAGATCCAGTAACGAACTTTCACCACAGACCACTTGCAATGTAATGTCATTTCTGCATTTAAAACCTTCAAACTAACCCGTATTGACTTTAAACTCATTAATTTTAAGTTATTCTGCAAATTCTTCCGCATTACTACGTAAAATTGGACCGCTTAAAGTAATGTTACAGTTACGCTCTTGTTTCAACCATTTCAAAACACACTCGTCAATTTCTGGATATCCCTACCTCCTACACGTTTCCTGTTCCCTCTATTTCGCAGATTCCCACTTTGCATAATTTTTTCCTTGTTCTTTAACCATTTCATCAACCTAATAATTTCCATATTTTCGTGCTTTAGGACGAAAGAGTAACAGTCTTCAGTAACTTTGGTTTGAGGAATGTTGGGGATATTCCATATTCCTTTCCGATTTCACATGCCCTGTCAGTTTTACGGCTTATTCTACTTATTTAATAGCTTCAGTTTTTCGATAAGGTTAAACTAGAGAACATTCCTCGCTCAGACATTAAGGAACGATACTAGTAACAATGAAATATTCACAAAACGTTCATTTACAAAACCACTTTAAACTGGCAAACATTTAAGACTTCATTGAACGTTTGCTCTACAATAACCGCTCCAAACTGACAAAATGAAACTACAGTAGACAAGATGTAGACTATTCTAAGCAAATTACTCGGAATCAGCACTCAGCAACACAATGTGAATACACATGTTATTGACATAAATTGGCTGGTGCATAGTACAACGGCTACAGTAGCGGACTTCAGAGATTGCGAGTCGGCAGCACTCAAAGGAGGTTTTCCGTCTATACCTGGACTTTTATTGCACAAAGTTACTTTTGAACAACAGTTATTTTTTAATGCCGTTACGTTTTTCGTATCCTACACAGTTTTACAGCTTAAACGAATAATTTTGAAGAAACTGTTGCGATGCAAGAAATATTGTGACTCCGAACTATCCAAATTTGTGGGCAAAAATTTTGAATTACCCTTAAATTTTAACACTAATTTGAATAGAGGGAAGGGGAAAACTATTTCTTTGAGTTATCCAAAAACTCGAATTAACCAAACTTTTTTTATTGTACTTACAAAGAACCAAAAACAAATATTTTGCAATATTATCAAAAATTTCCAAAAAAGATAATTTTTAAAATGCATTCTCATAATAAAAATTCTTTTTGCAATATATTTTCAACCTATTGTCTTTTACGAAACCTGTCTTTTTTGTAGTTAATAATATACTTGGTTTGTACAAATTTTGAATATTTGTTTTGCAAATTTCATGAATATTGAATTTCTCAGCCTATAAATAAAATTTATGAACGCTAAAGAATGCTTTTAAAGAGAATTAATAAAAAGCAATTTTTTAGTAAAAAAAAAATAGTTAAAAAAAGAACGAATCAAAATATCTCTTTATCAAGCAGACAATAAAAAACGCCTTTACAAATTTTGATTAGACGCACTACTTAGAGCTCTGTTAGGCTATTCTCTGGTTATAGAGGAGTATTAACACTTTCAACTGTAGGCCTATATCAAGTACTTTTTATGTCGTCTTCCATCAAACCATCTACGGGCGCAGGCCTCTCTTCCACGATGTTCTGTCCAATGTTAATCTTTTACACGCTAATCTTGTCGTTCACGTTATGTCCTTTTCCATCGCTGTGTGTGGTCTGCCTCGATCTATTTTTCTTTACTGAGAACACCACTGTACTAATTTTTCTTTATGCAGAACGATTCAGATCACCGTCAGACCGGAATAAAAGCCATATTTACTTCGATCTGGTGATGGGCTAAACCTTTTGAAAGAGCTTATCGGGAATCGCAAAACTAGTAATGTGAAATAAGTGGGCACATATGTAAATAATATTTCAGGAAATATTTGCATAAAACCGTGTTTTAACCCAATTGAGCCCTAAATTAGGGGCGGTACCTACAAAAAAAACCCTCAGATATTTTAGAATGTTTCTAACTTCTCCATTTATGATACAATTCTGAAAGAATTATGTCCTCTTGTTTTGTTAGTAGAGGCAACTCTTATTACGCCTGGTCTAATATAATAATGTTGAATTATTAAAACACTAAAATTTCCTTAACAAATTACATGGAGGTTGTCTAGGATCGGATGTTACAGAAATGTTACCGTAATATAAGAATCCTTCCCGCTTTTAAATTTCCTTTTAAACTTTTCGAGCAACAGAGGTTGGCACAGTCAGGGGTCTGGCCCTACCATTAAAATGTAGGGAAGTTCTTCCCCATAGGAACATGGCCGAATCCTTGAAGATGGTTATGGTAACATCGATAACATCTGAACTGGAACATATAATGAGACAACTCATTATATGCTTATCGCTTGTCGCTTGTCGCTTTTCGCTTGGTAGCTTACTTAAATTCGTAGTTATCAGAACCTTATACTCTGTTATACAGTATAGTAAGAATATTAAAAAATTTGTAGTAGGCCTACGGTGAAAATGTTGTATGATCAAGTGGGAACGTATAAAATTTAGAAGTGGTCGATGGTATAGAATTAAAACAATACCGCGGTGCACAGAATAATAACGTGTGGAGAGGAAAAATTGAGTTCTAAGCAAAAACTAAATAGGAAAACTAACAGCAATCGAAATAGACTATTGAAGGCGAAGCTGTAAGCTCCCAAGAATGAACAGCATCACTATGAAATTGGCAAAGTAGATAGAAATGGATAAAAATTAAAATAAAAGTTGTGCTCAGTTATGCTGAAGAGAAAAAGTTAACGTCGTATAGGCACGATAAGAAGATATGGAGCTGGTAGGTGTAAAGCAATGGGGTCGTTTTAAGAAGAATAAGAAGAAGGAAAGAGGAGAAGAGGGAGACGTCGAAGTTTCTGAAGACATGAAATGAACGAGGCGATGGAAAGACGAGATCTCAGAGATGGGGAATATAGTCTGCAGTTGAGAGGAGGAAGCTAGTAAAAGTAATTTTATATATGTAACAGTAGTAAGTTTTTGGGTACAACTGTGCTTGAAGTTTTCAGAGTGCCGACGTCTCGTTCCTTGAGCCCGAAACATTTTTAGCGTGTAAATGTATTTGTTTTTAATTTAGGCCTATATGTTGGATTATTATATAAAATTTATAACCGTAAATTTAAATTTTTACCATATTTTAATTTTGTATAAGTGATTCATTTCTAAACGGTGGAATCAATTGTCACATGACCAAATCGTTATCTATTATGACATGTTTATAACCACTTAACAGGTAAATTTGCAATGTTAGTTGTCTTTTCAACCTCTTTGCAAAACGTTTCATCCGTGGTAAATCCATATTACTCGTCATGTTTCTAGTTTCAACTAAACTTATACAAAATTTAAATTCTAAGATTACTTGCCTAGTTAAATAATTTTTCCTATCAAAAAATAATATGATGCTGTTTTTAGAAACCAAATTAATAATAATAATAGACGAATTATTTAAAATAATATAACATAAAATACTGAAATAAATAATGGGCCAGATTAATAATAGAAACCCGATTAACGGGATTAAAGTTTCAATTTTAAACTTAAAAGTATTTGGAGAGATTAAATTAGTGCCTCGTAGGCCTAAATAGACTAATTATGGTAACGTGTTAAAGAGTTTAAACTGTTTACTAAACGTTATAAATAAAAAATTTAAACGTTTATAAAAATCTGTTATTAAATAACAGAATCGAATACCAACGGTAGAAACAAAATATATCATTACCATTGCCTCTAGAAGTACTAATTGTTTTATTGTAAAGTACTTTTGTGTGTCCATGAAATTTCGCCGGTTCACAATACAGCATTACGACGTCCAATCCTGACTGCGCTACAGTGTGTTGGCGTACACGGTAAAGAAACACGGTTGTACTTTTTCACATTAATAATCAGTAAGTTATTACAATATTATTAGAACATAAGTGAAACGATATAATCTGTGTATGAACGTGACTCCTTCAACTCGGACATAGAGTCCACAAACAAACAGAAACATGAAATTAGGCATGTTCAGGTATTGGAAAATAAAAATACGGAACAAAACACTGCCGGCTTTTTAAAAATAGTGATTACAAGGTTGTAAAGATAGACTTATTAATACTACTAGTAAACTTCCTGATCTGTAGAAGTGGCTCAGACTTTTACAACTTTTCCAAAATTTCAACTTCCATTTTTGGCCTGGAGTTAAAACTTCTTGTACACTTTTTGGGCCCAGGTGCCCAGAAATTATGGAATTTTTAAAATTGAAGTCTATATTGCATATTAAGATTTTGGTTAAGCTTCTCTTTAATTTGATGTTAACACGTGGAGATGTTGGGATTTTTTCAAACTTTTTACCTTTCACATTTTACCCCGTCACCATATTTTTGGTAGGATCAATCGCAAAAACAACAGAGTCCCGTAGGACACACATGCCAAGTTTTAAGACAAACGATTGATGCATTCAAATGTTGTCGTGAGACATATTCCAAATAGATAATAGATAAATGCCAGTCGGTCGAGTTAAAAGTGAAAATATTCTTCCCTCGTCCAATAACACACAAAACATGCTAACATTTTCTTTCATTTCCGTAGTGTTTTCTTTTTATATTTAAAACGTTTAAAGGTTTTAAAATTATATCTAAATAAAGTAAGAATTGAACTTTTAAATGTAATTTTCATACAACGTTTTTTTAAAAACATTTCAGCTAAGAAGAAGATTAACTTGTCTGCTCCCTGAGCTGCAGAACTCGCTCACTGAAGTACATTTTTTAATATATAAATTTCAGTATTAGATAATTTTTCAGTTATGAGAAAATTATAAAAATCCCGATTACTCTGGTATTTCTTTAGTAATATACTAATCGTAGAGCACACTATCATACAATAAACATTAAGATTCGAAACGTTCGAATTTGGGCTACACCTCTTTTAGTCTGACAACCAGCTGGATTTTCAAAATTATTTCCGGATTCTGATCTCTTTTTTAGGATCTAGAGTCCGGAAATTTTGAAATTTCCAAAATTTAACATTACATTCAGATGTTAGTTAAAATTCTCTTTGACTTGATACCTCGCGCGAATTTATCAAACTTTTCACGCACATTTTAGGGCCTGGCGTTCCAGAATTTCGAAATTTTAAAAAATGAACACTGTATTCATATTTTGGTTTAAAGTCATTTGAAATGCCACATGGGGTTTGAGAATTTTCACAACTTTTATCTCACACATTTTTGCCCCCCCCCCCCAATCTTTGGGGGGAATCAATCTCAAAAAATAGGGTTCTGTAGAGTAAACGTATGGACACGTATGCCAAGATTTACGAAAATCGCTACAAAAGTTATCGTGTGACAGACAGAGAAATGCCAAACGGTCGATGTAAACCTGAGAATACGCTGCTATTAATATCATTAATGTTATATTTTATGATATTTTAAATTTTGACAGACAGACAGACAAGTGCCAAACGGACGCGTTAAAACTGAAAACTAGCTTCGTTGGTTTAATTATAATTTTGTTCCAAAACCGAGTAATTAAAGCACAAAAATACAAATTTATAATTTGCTGAAAATACGTGTCAAAGTAAGTATTTTGCCTGACGAAGTACTAAGTGTAATTTATCAAATATAACCGGTTTGATTTACCCATATCTTTACATGTATCACCAAACTTTCAACCCGGATAACGAGTCTCTTGAAATAGGGGAAATGGGGCTCGGCATCCGGGTTACTCGAAACTTTCGAAAATTGACTTAACTGTTGGCTCAATGTCGCTTTACTTTACTTGATGCTGTGTGTGTGTGTGTGTGTGTGTGTGTGTGTGTGTGTGTGTGTGTGTGTGTGTGTGTGTGTGTGTGTGTGTGTGTGTGTGTGTGTGTGTGTGTGTGTGTGTGTGTGTGTGTGTGTGTGTGTGTGTGTGTGTGTGTGTGTGTGTGTGTGTGTGTGTGTGTGTGTGTGTGTGTGTGTGTGGACTGGCCGGATGTCACAATATTTTATATTTACTTCACCAAGTGTCGGTAAAAATATTTAGCGCATAAACGGTATCTCATACAGTTTAACTTCACGATTTTGTATATCGTTATAATTTGTTTTTTATTGTTTGTTATTTTATTATTACAATTGATGTTGTCATAAAACAATAAAAACAACAAAATACATTGTAAAATAACAATACATGAGTCTCAGAAAACTGTTAATAATTAAATACATATTTTATATAAAGCTCGTTGTTATGATACACTGAATGCAAAACAATTCTATATGATACGTGTGTGTTGTAAACACCAGCTTATTTGGGTACACACTTGATGTTTAAGTTTTTTATAATTAACAGCTGTAGTAAATAAATTGTTCACCCATTAGTTTGAATGTATGTCAAGTGTGTACGTGTATATGCTAGTCCATTAGAGAGCTTTCAGTATACAGACATTTAATTGTTTACATAGTTGGCTTACCTTTGTCAGTGGAGTAAGTTTGAACACATATGATGGTAAAAACTACAAAAACATTTAAAGTGAAACGAAGGGTGTGCAGGATGCTGGGCAACTGGGCGGGCGATACTGACGTGCGTAGGGAGAAATACATCCACCGGGGCATGCGTGAATTCAACAAGTCAGCTGATCCCCAGTGGTTACTGTGCCCACAAATAATTTGTCATACTTATTAAATAATATGTATTCAATTGGGTTTTCTAAGATTTGGACTAGGTTATCAGTTTGTTAAGCTCCAGAGCAAATCGAGTCGCATATATAGTAATGAACTTGTATGTATTGCAATACAGTTGTATTGCAATGCGTCCGATGCGATGCAGCTTCCCCAAAACATCCTTCTCGCTACAAACAGCACAGTTATTCAAAGTCACACTGTTGCTCGTACCCGTTGTGTTTTCTCTGACCGTAATACAACTCTTGACGATAGGTACCGGACACATTTATAAATATAAAATACGGCTCATAACACTCTATGCAAAATACATTCTATCAAAATACATATAAAAAACATCAACAAATTCATCAGCGAATTCAAGGGGTGCTCCCCCCCCCCGTATTGCTCAAAATCTGCAGTGGATAAAATCACTTCAAGAACTAGTTTAATTGTCACATTTTATCGGTATTTTAGTTTAATTAAAAACTCAAATCTTAGACCGAAGTCAGTTGGCAAAGTAATAACAGAAATTTGTGCTCTAACGTCAAGGTGGCCAAGTATCTTATTTTAATTGTAAATGAGACTTCGTTTTAGAAACAATTCTATCTCCATTCATATATATGTGATTAGAATTCTTTCTAAAAAAATTGCTAATGTATATTATAATACGTAAATAATGTATATTTTATTTTTTATAAAACAGCGACTATTTTATTACATTTTTTAAATAAACTTAAGAGTACTGATCAACAAAATCAAGTGTTAGGACTTGGATTCTATTGTGACGTCTGGGATTACTACTGGGTGTACCTTCGGCAGCCACTCGCGCCGGAATACACTAGGCACAGACGTACCAAGTTCCAGTAGCCTCGAGGAGCCTAAATAGTCTGTATGTGTATAGGAAAAATTAACGTCTGTGATTGGAGAGTAGGAACGTCCTTTCATAATATAGGTTGTTTCACTAAGTTCTACCCCCACTTTCAGAGCGTATTATATATAGGCCAAAATAAATAAATAATATCGTATAAACATGTGTTCAGATACGCTGTGTTTACAAGTTACGGCCAGTCAAATATTTTCCCACATTTTTGGTCCCAAAAGCAAAAACATTCAATATTAAAATTATTTGGACACTAGTATAGGGAAACATTAAGGGTATAATATCCTTTTCTACCTCACAAGTTCAAAAATCGGTATGGAGATCCATACATGACTTCCATGTTCCAATTAATTATAATTATTTTTAATATGTACACTCAGAACGAACTCAATAAATCAGCATGCTTTTGGTAAAAACGCTGAGAAAGATAATCAAAATACGAATTGTATGTAGTTGTTAATAATTTAAAAAAAAGAATTAATTTGATTAAATTATCTTTTATTTAAACAACGCGAAAGAAAGCGAATACCGCGTTTGTAATCTGTGAATTTCTGAAAACGAAAAATTATTTTGTTTAGGTATCCGTGGTTACGATATTTTGTTTAAGTGTAACGATATCAATTGTTAATATTTTATTGAAATTTTTTAAGGCCCCTACAGACGTTACGATTTATCGGACCCGATATCGGGGGGCCGACATCGGGCCTGATCGGGTCCGACTGTACACACATTCCGATTTCAGGGAGAAGTGGTGGGGGTATCGGGCCGATCTGCCTAGTCGGGAGGTCCGGACCGCCCAACCACCCGATATCGGAACCCCAATTATTTAGTCGGCCGACGAGCCTACACACGTCACGATATCGGGAACCGTCACTAAGGAAATGGAAGTATGGTGATCGTGAAAAAATCGTGTTCGAGATAAGGGCTGATTCTGATTCTACTACCCTCAAAACATGAAGAAACGTCATTTTCCGAAAAGTGTTTGTGTCTAGAGTTTTTTCTATGGCGAACGATAACTGCCGCAAATTCAAACAGAATCAAATAATTTTTTGCATACAGCCCTAATTGTAGAGGACTCGAGGCCTAATGTTTTTGGTGAAGATCGGTTAAGGGAAAGGGGTAGTTACATGCAACGTTTTACGTTTTAACAAGAGTAAAGTACTTAATTTTGATAAATAAAGTATTCTGAAAAGAAGGTCATAATAATCCACTGTAGAAAGGTAGATGAAATATCTATAAATGAAAAGGGTAGTTTAGGAGGGAGGGGTAATTTTACTTCCATGTTCCATAAGGAAATGGGAGTATGGTCATGGCGAAAAAAATTGTGTTCGAGATAAGGGCTGATTCTGATTCTACTACCCTCAAAACATGAAGAAACGTCATTTTCCGAAAAGTGTTTGTGTCTAGTATTTTTTCTATGGCGAACGATAACAGCCGCAAATTCAAACAGAATCAAATAATTTTTTGCATACAGCCCTAATTGTAGAGGACTCAAGGCCTAATGTTTTTGGTGAAGATCGGTTAAGGGAAAGGGGTAGTTACATGCAACGTTTTACGTTTTAACAAGAGTAAAGTACTTAATTTTGATAAATAAAGTATTCTGAAAAGAAGGTCATAATAATCCACTGTAGAAAGGTAGATGAAATATCTATAAATGAAAAGGGTAGTTTAGGAGGGAGGGGTAATTTTACTTCCATGTTCCATAAGGAAATGGGAGTATGGTCATGGCGAAAAAAATTGTGTTCGAGATAACGGCAGATTCTGATTGTACTACCATCAAAACATGAAAAAAAGTAATTTTTCGAAAAGTGTCTGTGTGTAGTATTTTTTCTATGGCAAACGATAACAGCCGCAAATTCAAACAGAATCAAATAATTTTTTGCATACAGCCCTGAATTGTAGAGGACTCAAGGCCTAATGTTTTTGGTGAAGATCGGTTAAGGGAAAGGGGTAGTTTACCAGCAACGTTTATATATCGTTCGTGGCAGGCAAGCATATCTCAATTATGTAATGTTTATGTTTCCATTTTATTTTCTTACGTTTGCACGCTTTTTAAATGGAAAGTACCAAAACCCACACCAACACAACGCGTGCAAGCCGAAAAGGTGTCCAGCGTGGACAGTGATTTGCTTCCTGTGGATCGCTCGCCAGTGTAACTGCACATGTTTACAGAGGAACGGTCCATAAACAGACTTTTCGTCTTTAGGGAATGAACCCTCTCCAAGATGCTCAGGGTCCATGAGAGACTTGGGAGCGCTCCTTCTTTTCCGCGTGTTTGTTCTGTGAAACGTACACTGTAGATTCGCAGCTTTACTCTGAGCAACAAAGGGAATGTTGAAAATTTTTGTCCCCATACAGACTAAAACCTGCTCTGATGTTTTGATTACGGACATCATAATTTTAAAACTTTGGAAATGAGCAATGGAGATCAAACATTAACTTTTACAAGCCATTAATTTTATGCATATTTTGAAGCAATAAATGTTTTAATAGATTAATACAATCTTTGTATTTATTTCTATTATAATATAAGAATTACAAACTAATATGTGCATGTGTGTATGTATGAAAAATATATAAATATTTTTCTCCTCTGGAAAATTGTTTGCCCCTCCTGGAAAATATTTTGACCTCTCTGATGGCTAGTTATTTACTAGCCTGTGTAGAATATAGCGTTACGACATGGATCAGAATGGTGGGTGTTAAACAGAAGACGCAAACGTATTAAGGAAGAAATGTTTTGCTAAGAAATTTATAATTATACGGGTGAACAGAATTTTAGTTCAGGAAATCAGAAGACGAATGGAAAGAAAGAAACAAAGATTCGATTTAAAAAAAGAAAAATGACCAGTATAGTATTGACAGAAAAGACTGATAACACTATAGACATCATTCACCCTCGGCCGATAACTCACAGCGAGAGCCCAATTTCATTACAGGAATAAGATCGCCGTTCCCTTTGGCCAGCTCTTCGTTCGACCTACAAACATTTTATCCAAAAGTACAGTCCTTCCTCACGAAGGTTGAGGATAGTCTTCACCCACCTGACATGTGGGTGCCATTTTAGCTGATACGTCATTTCTTCAGAATTCAAGCATCCACTTATTTAATTAATATTTAAATGATTTTAAATATATATTTTAGGACATGGAAGTCATGTATGGTTCTCCATACCGGTTTTTTTTATATTGATGTTATAAATTTATCCGACCGAAAACTTTACAAAAATTTCATTAAAAATATTAACAATTGATATCGTTCCATGCTATGTTACCATGGATACGTAAACAAAATAATTTTTCCTTTTCAGAAATTCACAGATAACAAACTTTGGGCGGTATTCGCTTTCTTTCGCGTTGTTTAAATAAAAAATAATTTAATCAAATTAATTCTTTATTTTTAAAATAAACAACTAGGTACAATTCGTATTTTGATTATCTTTCTCAGCGTTTTTACCAAAAGCATGCTGATATATTTGGTTTCGATCTGAGTGTATGCCTAGGCCTACATATTAAAAATAATTTTATAATTAATTAGAACATGGAAGTCGTGTATGGTTCTCCATACCGATTTTTTAAATTTTTGGTCGAATAAATTTATAACATCAATATAAAAAATTACCCCTTCTCCCTTCAACTACCCTTTTCATTTATAGATATTTCATCTACCTTTCTACAGTGGATTATTATGACCTTCTTTTCAGGATACTTTATTTATCAAAATTAAGTACTTTATTCTTGTTAAAACTTAAAACGTTGAAGGTGACCCCTTTTCCTTAACCAATCTTCACCAAAATCAATTGAGTCCTCTACAATTCGGGCTCATATGCAAAAAATTATTTGATTTTGTTTGATTTTTCAGCAGTTATCGTTCGCCATAGAAAACATTCTACACACAGACACACACGCAGATACTTTTCGGAAAATTACTTTTCTTCATGTTTTGAGGGTACTACAATCTTCCCTTATCTCAAACACAATTTTTTTCGTGATGACCATACGGAACATGGAAGTAAAAAAGCGTGTCCCAGAACATTATTTCCAATAGTTACTCTGAAAATTGTTAAAAAGCTATAAATCAAGTGCATAAATGGAAGAGTGTGTTACGTTCAGTGATGTTTTGTTTTACATAAAAGTCGAATTTCTGAAGTTTGACTCTGTTTCCTATTTCATTTATTTACCTAACTTTTATCATAATTAATTGCTCTATAAATTTTATTTTGAAGTTGTATTTGTTTATTGCCATTTAAATTAATTTACGCCAGACCAAAACATGTTTCTTTACTTATACTTTTATGCTTTCAACCATTTCCTCGATAACTATTGGAAATAAATTTCTGGAATCCACTTTTTTAAAACTTCTCAGGTAAAAAACATATCATACAATCAGAAGATTGTTGAATAGCTCTCCCCATGCTCTTTTGAAGGATAAAGTTGAAGATGTTTCAAAGTTTTTACAGAAATTAAAAATTGTTTTTCGTGTACTAGGCCAGTGGGAAGAACCTCTCTCGACCTGACAACGTATTAATACTTGAGATACCACAAGCCACAACTGAGTCTGCAAGCTTCCTCGACCAGCTAGCAAAGCTGGGGGAAATGTCTGTCTTAGCTGGTGTAGGAAGTGGTATCATAGGGGGATATAGAGCGATGGTTACTTCTCATGTGGACAATACACGTTACATGCTTCGACCTGAGAAGTGGATGCTGATGGATGGTAACTTCACCAAAACGATAAAGAAAAATAGCGTTTTTGACGTCCAAGTATCTTTCAGTTTAACATAATGGACTTGGACTTTGCAATGCCCCTGCTAGTTTTGGAAGTTCATCTAATATTAAAGGAGGTCTTGTGCACTTTGGATAATGTTATTGTTACAGAGTTAAGGAAAACCTCGAACAGTTTTGACCAGAATGCGTGATGGACTCTAGGAGCTGAATCCTTACAAATGTGTTTCACAAGCAAGAGTATAATATTCTTACACCTTAGCATAATTATGGATCGTACAGACTGTGACTAACACTTGCCAATTCAAAACTGCCCACAAGTTCAGAATTACTGTGAAGTATTTGTTACTGAAAAAAAATGTTGATAAACGTATTCCTCTAGTGCTAAAGCATTCCATGATCTCATAGATAAACAAGCATTTCAAAAATCGCTTTCAGGTCATTTGAAAACACATTGTGCTCACAGCCGGTTCTTGCTTTTCCAGCCTTCGTAGGAAAGTACACCGTAGAAACAGGCTCAAGCAGTATTGGTGTATGTTGTAACCTTAACCCGGACCAGTGGGCTGTGCGAGACGAAGGGCATGCCCGTCGCCCGCTCGTATACTGCGTCCCAAGCTTCAGATAGAGCTCCTGCCGCAGGGACGATAGATAGAGGCTGGATTTAGGGTGTGGCCTGCTACCGGCCGTGGGTTTTCAATTAATTAATTAATTAATTGAGGGTGAGAGTACGCCGAGGCCGGGTCCAAGATTCTCCTGGCACAGATTGGTAGCGAACGAGGGCGCTAATGAGGTGATTGCCCTGGAATCGGGCGGAGCGACAATAAAATTTGCGGGACAGTGTCCGTATAGTGGCGTCCAGGGAACGGACACGCATGGCTTCTCTGATGGTTTTATTTGATGTCAGATAGTGGGCTTTGCACGCCTAGCGCAATCCTCGGTCAAGGAGAGACTGAAGCTTTCGCTTATGGGTCTTGGCCAAGCAGCCCCATACGGGGATCGCGTAGGTAACCATCGGCACCACATAGGTGGAGACGATGTTTCCCTAGGCGGCGGGTCATGGCGTTGCTGCATAGCAGAGGACGGAGTTGATATAGGCGATTGCGGGCTACTTGCGCGGAGTGTGTCCACCAGGTAAGACGACGATCAAGGTGGACCCCAAGGTACATGACCTCTCGAGACAAGGGCAACTGAGTATCACCTACGTATAGTCTGTCTGGGAGCCTTAAGCGTCTGGAGAAGACTACTGCTGTGCTCTTGGCCGCGTTGATGGCAACCCTCCATCTCTCTGCCCACCCAACGTATTCGTCCAATTGTTCCTGGAGCCAGATAACTGCCGTTTCAGCTCGACGATCGACGGCATACACCGCCGTGTCGTCAGCGAACATGGCCAACCTGGTGCCAGGCAACTTGGGCACGTCACTGATGTACACAGAGAAAAGCAGGGGGGCCAAGACGCTTCCCTGAGGTACACCAGCCGTAATAGCCCTTGCCGAAGAAAGGGTGTTATCAACTCTCACGCAAAAGGTTCTGTTCAGAAGAAAGCTAGCAATCAGATGAATGTAGCAATCCGGAAGCAGAATATTCAGTAGGCCTGGATGCCAAACACGGTCGAAGCCTTCTCGACACCAAGGAAAACGGTGACGGTCTGCTCTCGCGAGCAACCGGCCTCGGCCACGGTCTCCACGAAGCCCATCAATTGATGCGTCGAGGAGTGCCCGGCACGAAAACCGAATTGCTCGGGGACCAGAATATCGAACCGTTGAAGGTGATCCGCTAGTCACCGCTGGACTAGTCGCTCGAAGACTTTCGATGTGGATGACAACAGGCTGATAGGCCGGAGGTTCTTGGCAAACTTGGGGTCTTTGCCCGGCTTCGGGATCATCGTGACCGTAGCCGAATGCCATTTCTTAGGAAAGTAGGCGAATCGGAAGCAGACATTGAACAAGTCGACCAGGAAGCGAACTCCCCGGTCCGGAAGTTTCTGTAGGGCGGTGTTAGTAACACCGTCCGGTCCAGGGCTCTTCCGGGGGCCGAAGCGCTAAAAAGCCTGTCTATAACCTCTTCCACTGAAGTGAGTTCGGGTTCGGAGGTGATCGGGCTGCCGAGATAAGCCTAAACTTCGTCTTCAATCTCCTCATCGGAATCTGGGTCACCGGACGGGTTAGGAGCAAATTGAAGCTCCAGGCGCCCGGCCAGGAACTCAGATTTCTCGTCCGGCTTGGCAAGGGGATGTCCCCCGGGTCCGTTGATGGCCGGGAGTGGAGTACGGCGCCTCTTCCCGGTCAACGCGGAAGGAATCCTGTAAACGGAGCTTTCCTCCGGTGAACCGTCAGCTATTTTGGCGACCGCAAATTCCCAGCAGCTTCGTCGGAAGGCCAGCAAGTCACGACGTAATTTGCCGGCCGCCCGATTGAAGCTGGCCTTGTCGGCCGGATTTCGCGTCCGCTGCCACCGTCTCCGAAGTCTGTTCTTCTCTAAAGCGAGAAGACGGACATCATCAGGGATCCGGCGGAAATCGGGCGTTAGATTGGGCTTCATACGTGAGCACACCACGACGGAAGAGACAACGGAATCATCGAACAAGGCGACCTCCTCGTCGATGTGCTGAGTGGAACCTCCTCGGGGAGTCTGTTACAGAAGGCAGGCCCGAATCGGTCCCACTCGACCACCCGTCGTGCTGCTCTCCCAATCATGTGTCGGGTAGGCACGTGCACCTCAATGGGACAATGGTCAGAGGACAGCTCCGTTAACACGGAAACCTCAATCTGGGTGGCTACTCCCTTGACAACAGCAATGACAAGTATGTCAGGTCGGGCTCCAGGTCGGCAGGGATAATGCGTCGGTAGTCCAGGTCCGTAGGCTCGAAGATGGTGGTCGTGAAGGTACCTGCTAAGCGCCCTCCCGGATGTTGTAGCCAGACGACTACCCCAGTCGGGATGTTTGCAATTCAGGTCACCTGCAAGAATAACCTTCCTATGCGACCCGAAAAGAGCAGACAGGTCGGCGTCTAGAATTGGAGCGGTCGGCGGTTTGTAAGCCGAAACCAAGAGGACGCCTCGGAGACCTCCGGGGAGTTCAACGGCGGTGGCCTCGATATTTTGGCGAGGAGGAAGGACCACGCGGTGATGCGCGATGCAGTATTTTACCGCTATGGCCGTGCCTCCCCCCGCGTTCCGCCCAGGTCTATCGTCCCTGTAAAACGCATAGTTGGGCAATCTCACTGTGTCTTGGGCCCTAAGCCAGGTCTCAGAGATGAGAAGCACATCGGGCTTGCGACGGGCTAGGAACTCACAAAGTTCCTCAAGACGGGGTCGAAGGCTATCGACTGTTCCACGCAATAATGGTAAGGTCGCGTTGTGGGGAAGAGATTCTGTTTGCGTGGAGCATTACAGAAGACCTATAGCGGCTGCAGCTTCCGCAAGCAGGAGGAATTTCTCGGACGGGTTCGCCGTGCGAAGACGCATCCGGATGGATTGATAGAGACGAGCCACTTCAACGAGGTCGTATTCCTCGAGGAAGGATCTCACCTCGGCAAAAGCTGGGGGAAATCCGGACGACGAGGCAGAAGTGGGAGCAGGGTCGCTGCGGGCGGGTTTTACCCTAGATGCTGGGACGTTGAACGGGCGCTCGGTCCTTGTAGCTGCAGGACGGGACTCCTGTTGGACCTGCCGAACAACCCTAGCGCCAGGGCGCTGCGATTTCTTGGTCTGGGTTTCCTTAGGAGGGCCAACGGGAGCAGCGGTTTTCTGTTTCTTCTGCCTCTGTTTCCTACGTCTACGGGTGTAGCGAGCCTTGGGGTGAGGGGATTCAGACCTCCGGGGACAGGCTCGTCTACCTCAGGGACCGGTTCCTCGTCCATGGGAATGGGCTGGATATCCTGGGACGATGATTCAGTAGCATGCTCAGTAGGAGCAGAGTGGGGCGATGCACGTGGCTTCGCATGTGGGCGAGGTCGAGCGGGTGGTTCCTGTTGTGAGGAGCAAACCTTCTCCGGTAGACGGGGAAAGGCGGCACGACCTGACGCTGCTGGCGGGCAGGAGGATTATTCCTGTCCGCGGCCTGCTTCAGCTGATCCTGGAAAACCCAGCATCCGCGACAGTTTGCCGAGTGTGGTTCGCCGTAATTTATACAATACCGGCGACCCAGAGCCGATATCATGCAACTCTTGGTTGGATGCGGGTTACCGCACCTGACACAGGCCACTTCATTGTGGCAGCTATCAGAGTCGTGGCCGAAGCGTTGGCACCGATGGCACTGAGGCACATGGCCAGCTTCGCAGCTCTTTTCAACTTTAATTGGCAAACCGCAAAGACTGGTCAGTCCCAGCAGTCTGTCCACCAGTTCCCCTTGATGATAATCACCCGGAGGAGGGGTAACTTTCCCCTGGGTCCGTGGGCTGTGAAGAGTCGAATACACTCCTTGATCGGGAAGCCGAGTTGGCGAAGCTCGTCCGCCACCTCATCAGGGTTCGATTCCTCGTCCAGGCCGCGGATAATAATCAGCCGGATGTAAGCCGCCTTCTCGTTAGTGAAGGTATGAAACTGGAGGCCGTTAGTTTGGAGAAAGAGTTAGATGGCCCTATACTCTTCGTCCGTCGCACAGCAGACGCGAAGACAGTCTCTCCCGCGAAGAGACATCTGCACGTCCGCAGAGAGGCGAACTCCGAGCCGGAGGCGTCGGGATAGGTCAACGACGTTCTTGACGCCGTTGACGAACAAGGGCGGCTCCGTCGGGATGGAGCATCCAGGGGCTCCGAGTTGTCGGGGAGCGGTGTTTCCACCGCTTTCCGTTTCTTAGGTTTCGATGTGCTGGGTGAATTCTGACCCAGGCGAGGGCTGAGACGCATTAGACGATGGGTCGGGAGTATCTCCAGCAACAATGGTTGACTCGGTCAAAACCGCGTGGCGGCCCTGAGAAGGACCGCTGCACGATCCGACCGAGTCAGGGACAGGGTCGGGGCCTACCGATGCAGCATTGGAATGGGCCTGAGAAGGACCAGTCCACCGCTCGGCCGCAACGCGACGGTCCCCCATCGCGTTTTGGCAGAGGTATTCGGGCCGAAGCCCTCCTACTGGAATGAAAAGCCCGCTCAGCGCCGTTATTGGAGGCCGCACCACGATTAAGCGAAAAGACCGACCGCTACCGGCAGGGACCTAACTTAGCTTACGGAGCTAAGCGGGAAATGACACCAAAAGCACGCGGAAAACAGTAAAAGGCTTACCTTGCAGTGATCCCACGACGTAATCTCAAATTATAGGTCCACCGGGCCGGAGTGTCGAGAAAACCGGACCACCACACAGCACTAAGACTGAACCACTACACTTCACTGCCGCCTTTGGCTTCGGGAGGCACACCACACGAATCGCACACCAGACCGCGAACGGACACTACCGCCAAGAGACACTACCGCACACGCGAAAGCGAACACAAGGCAAAGCAACCGATCCACCCGGCTCACCAGTGATGTCGTCTGCTGCCAACGGCCCTAACAAGAAGTGTCGGTGGCGGTCGCACAACCCACTAATAGGTGTCCGCAGCTAGCTTGGGTTGTTACTGGACCGGCAATGCAGTTGTATTTCCACCTTCAGTCGCAGAGCAGATCTTACTGCCGGCGCAAGCTAGGGCGGGAGTTCCAACCGCCAACAACGTTGTTCGAAAGAGGCCACTTGCAACTTCAATCTACGCCTTAGAAGAGCTCCGCAGCGTCGATCTGTAGCCCACCACAGCTAGACGAAGAATCGTCCCGTGTCCCAGTCCCACCTTAACCCAAGGGCAAGACTGTGAATAGAGTATTGAAGCGGAAAGTTTTCCAAGGTACAGAGAAATTGTAAGACAAAAAGGGAATTGTATGTTATCTACTGTTAGGGCTTTGGAACATATCACTAGTAAGCACAGCACAATACACGTTAGGTATCATGAGGTGGTTGCCCAGTAGCATACCGAATCAGTGACGTCACTGGTGCAAATGTCGTCCGTTGACTGTTGATTCCTAGCCTACAGTGTTTTTTGGCTTGTGTTTTAGTTTATCTTGTGTGTAGTGTTCATTTCGTGTTTTGGATATTGTAAAGGAACGTTTGGAGGGGGATTCAGCGTTGTTTACCTGTTGAGGGTATTCTGGAATTATTAAGAATATGTTTAGATTCTGTTTATTTTCAATATCAAAATGAGTATTACTCTCAGAAATAAGGACTACCCATTGTCGCCGAAAGGGTTCGTCATTGTCGCTGGCACTATCTAATATATTCATGGATTGGATGGAAGAAAAATTATTTGGCTCTGTCATCAAAAAACCGAAACTTTGGGTAAGGTGTGTTGATGATACTTTTGTCTTATGGCAGCATGGTATTGATGAGTTGCGTAAGTATTTTTAATCATATTAGCAATATAATTCCGACAGGAGTCCATTATATAATTCCATTCCAGTAGGAGGGCTTCGGCCCGAATACCTCTGCCAAAACGCGATGGGGGACCGTCGCGTTGCGGCCGGGCGGCGGACTGGTCCTTCTCAGGCCCATTCCAATTGTAGCGTTTCATTAATTTCTCTTCGGAGGTCTAATTATTATTTATTCTTAGTTGAACATTTTTTTAATGTTATAATATAATCAATATCTTCTCAGTTTTTGTTTTACCACTTTTTATTTCCATCAATTTCACTTTAGATATCAAAAGAACAATTTTTATTTCATCTTTTCTTCTACAGATCCAAAAATTAACAATTCATCATCTACACTCTCACACAACAGTCTCCTTGGCAACGCCACCATTTTTCCATTACATCACTCATACAAAATTCTGTTTTCATACATTCAGTTATAGGCCTACATATATAATTATTTATATTTAACATTTTATATCAATTATCTTATTACTAAACAATATAATAATTATTAACAAACAAAATCATTATTATTAACAAAAATGTAAGAACAGAACCAATAATAACTATACAATTGTGATTCGGTACCGGGAATCGAACTTGGGTCCCCCGGTATCGTTACAATCCCTCCCCGCCTAAGTCTATTCAATTTTCGGCTTTCAACAAGGAGGGTGAAGATTGAATGACAATATTGCTTAGGTAACTCCGGCAAATTCAGGCCATGCTGTTGTCTGTATGTCCACATCACCTTTTTGGTACATGGCCCTACTTAAACTATCAGCATTTTTGTGATATTTCTCGGCCTTATGAGTAATGACAAAATCAAATGGTTGTAAGGCAAGTGCCCATCTCATTAATCGGGCATTTGCAGATCCCATCGTTTTAAAATAAATCAGAGGATTGTGGTCTGTTACAATAGTAAAAGTCAGTCCCCCATCTAAATATTGACGGAGTTTAAGAACGGCCCAGACGATGCCAGCGCATTCCTTTTCGGTCGTCGCATAATTTATTTCTGGCCCTTTCAGTTTTCTACTTAAAAAAATAACTGGATGTTCATATCCGTCTTTATCGGTCTGACTCAATACTACGCCAATTCCGACGTCGGATGCATCAACTTGAAGCATAAATGGTTTTTCGTACTCAGGCGCCTTTAATACTGGTTCAGAAGCGATCATTTTCTTTAAGATTTTAAACGCCGTCTCACATTTCTCATTCCATTGAATTGGTGATTTTTTTTCTTTTCCTTTCGTCAGATCACTCAGAGGAACAGCAATAGTAGAAAAATCTTTGAGATATTTTTGATAATATCCAATTAGGCCCAGGAATTATCGAACTTCAGTTTTTGTTTTTGGTATTGGATAGTCTATAATAGCCTTTATTTTTGCTTCGGCTGGTGTCCGATAACCCTGTCCAACTAAATGTCCCAAATATTTAACGGTGGCTTTTGCAAACTGACATTTAGTGGGTTTGACTGTTAGTCCGGCTTTTTTTAAAGTCTCAAATACTTTTTTTAACTGTATCAGGTGATCTTCCCAAAAAGATGAAAACACTGCTATATCGTCAAAATATATTTCCACAAATTTGTGTATTCCTGATGTTAGTTCTCTAATTAGTTTGAAAATGTGAAAGGCGCATTTTTAAGCCCAAAAGGCATACGTTTCGGTTGATACGTACCAAATGGAGTAACAAATGCAGCATATCGTTGGGCTTGTTTTGTCATGGAAATTTGCCAGTATCCCTTTGAAAGGTCAAGTACAGTTATAAAATTTGCTTTCGCCACAGTTTCAACATTTGAATCAATATTCGGGAGTGGATAATAAGTTGTTTTAGTGATCAGGTTCAATTTCCGATAATCTTTTGCCCATCCTGGCCAATAGAAGTACTTACTAAGTCGTTTTGAAACACTTAAACAATCAAATCTATCTAACTCCTTAAAAACATTGAATGGGTTGAAACAAGGAGATGCCTGAGCATGTCTGTTGTTCAACATAGCTCTAGAAAAGGTCATCAGGGATTCAGGAATTCAAACTAGCGGACACATATTTCACAAGGAGGTACAGCTTCTGGCCTATGCCGATGACATTGACGTCATAAGTAGGTCTGAATCTGGCTTAAAGGAAGCCTTTCAGGAACTGGAGTTGTCCGCTAAGGCTATGGGCTTGGTTATAAACCAAAGCAAAACCAAATATATGGTTGTAGGTGCCAATACTCGTACCCTGTCCCTGCGCATTAACGATTATGAATTTGAAAAGGTTCAGGGTTTTCCATATCTCGGGTCATATGTGGACTCTGGAAATGACTCCTCTAGAGATATTGAAAGACGAATATTATCTGCTAATAGGTGTTACTACGGACTGGTGAAACATTTTAAATCAAAATTAATAACTAAAGATACAAAAGCCTCCCTATACAAGACCTTGATTAGACCAGTCCTGATGTACGGCTCGGAATGCTGGGTGTTAAAAAAACTAGATGAGCAGAGACTATCCGTTTTTGAGAGGAGGGTACTGAGGAGAATCTATGGCCCTGTGAGGGAAAACAACATTTGGAGGCGACTGCATAATCGAGAGTTGTACGAAAGGTTTAAAGATCTTCCGATCGTGCAACTCATACAAATTAACAGATTGCGTTGGGCTGGTCATGTGCAGAGAATGGCGGAGGATAGAATCCCAAAAAGAGTGATGAATTATTTGCCGATGGGAAGGAGAAGGAGGGGAAGACCGCGTACAAGATGGCTGGACCAGGTTGGTAAGGAGGCAGTGAGGCTGGGTGCAGCAAACTGGTGGACATTGGCCGGGAGTAGAGACCAGTGGGGAAGATTTCTTTTGGAGGCCAGGGCCCGGACTGGGCTGTAGCGCCGAGGATGTATGTACTAAGTCGTTTTCGGGTTTTGGTAACTCCCAAATGTGCGGAGGCCGTATCGTGACGTGCCATCATCAACTGCTCACGAAATATTTGAGGCACAACAATTTTTTTACTATAGTTATCCTCATATTTATTCGTTTTATAATACAATATTCCATTTTCTAAGTCATAATTTGTTTCTTCGGGTCTAGATTGTACTTCTTGGATCATCTCTAACAATTCGGAATCAGAATTTTGAGCAGCCATGAATTGTTCATGTGTCGTATTCAGTAGGGACAACATTTCACCCTGTTGATGACTGTCATTTTCTTCAAGGAGTCTATCTTCCTCTTTTGTTTCAGTCTCAACGGTTGATAGCTGATCATTTTGAATTTTTCTTGTTCTGCCTGCTCTTTTACTTCTATTTCTCGCCTAACTAACATAGACTTTATGTTTACGTCATTCACAAATTCTAACAAATGTGCATTTGTGTTTTGTAAACTCTGCGCCATTTCATTCCCCATCAAATAAATTCCTTCATAAGCTGGACTAGCTGTGACTGCAGCCTGAGCAAGTATTACCTTTTCAGGAATTTCCAAAGTGACGTCTACTATTTGGCAACAGAAGGGTTCTGGAAATAATGGGGTGTTAAGCCATCAATGTTAGCCCGTGTAATGTTCAATGGATACATAATTTTGATGCACCACATCAATATCAGCACCTGTGTCCCGATGTATTTGAACTTGTCTACCGTTAACTTTCCCTTGACACTTGAATGGCATTACTTGTTTTTCTAAATCAGATTGAGAAATGCCTCCAACTTTCAAATCCTCTTTAGTCTTTTTCATAAAACTAGAGACCTCTTTAACTATTCCTGCTACATTTGAGGGTTCATTACTAGATAAACTTTTAGGACATCTATTCCTCAAATGATCCAATGAATTACATAAATAACATCGCATCTCTTTCCGTTTTTCAAATTCAGGTTTAAATTCACTTATCTTTGAATCTTCCTTTTTTTTAAATTCCTTGTCTGGAACATTAGATTTAGGTTGCACCTTCAGAACATTTTTCGGATTCGACTCTATCTTAATATAATCCAAACTTGATTTTTGGTTAAGACAAGTCCTCAAATCGTCATTTTTCTCTAGTTGTCTCTGTAACTCCAAAGGTGTACTTAAATTTAACTCAGCTGTTCTTTTATTTGGGTAGGAACCCGATATTTTAACTAATATTTCAGGGTTTAACTGATATTTTCTCATAAATAATTCTTTTACACAATCATCATTTTCTGCTAGCTCTATTGGTTCTCGATGAATGAGTTCTTTGATTACCATTGGTACAACACTAGTTAAAACAATAACCCAGTCTTCAAGAGGTATTTTCGAATGTACCATAGCACGTTCAAATCTTCGAAGGAAAATTGACACATCTTCCTCTTTTTCATCAAATATACCTACAACATCTTTTATATTATACAATTTTGGTTCTACAATTTTTCTAACTTCAACTTCAGTATTAGAAGTCTGTTGAATCCTCAATTTCTCTAACTCAGACTCTCTTTCTAATCTTTTTTCTTCTTTCACAGCTTCAGCTGCTACTGTTTCACGTCTAACAATTTCTGTTTCTGTTTTCTGTAACAGATATTTGATTAATTCTTCATCGTAATCTTCATACGATTGAATTAGACGAGTATAATCCTTCTTACTCATTCCTTCACGAATTTCAAGATCTAGATCGATCGCAACTTCGTGCAAAACAACTTTTGGTTACCGTTGAATAAATGCCATTTTAATGAGATATTTTACTAAAAAGACAGTATACCACACGAACACACAGACAACATCAACAGCAAGAAACAAAACAAAAAAAATCTGCGGGACTCACCCAAACACCTTCATGATCCGCCTTCAGGAGCTTCTTGCACATAAGTTGCCTTCAACTCGAACTGCAAGGACTGTCTCGTCTCGGCCTGGATTCTTCCTTCTTAGTTCCGACAAAATTCTCCGACGACTTCCAGTTCACGTTCCTTCAGGACTTCTTGCCTCTTGTTCAAATCAGCATCAATATGTATCTCCCTTTTCAGTATATATATTTTTTTTTTCTTAGCAACCGTTGTTATTTTTTAAATTTGTGTGTTATTTTCATATTTTCTGCACAAATTTTAAGATTATAATCTACACCGCTGAGCACCAATTTTATTTGTAGCGTTTCATTAATTTCTCTTCGGAGGTCTAATTATTATTTATTCTTAGTTGAACATTTTTTTAATGTTATAATATAATCAATATCTTCTCAGTTTTTGTTTTACCAATTTTTATTTCCATCAATTTCACTTTAGATATCAAAAGAACAATTTTTATTTCATCTTTTCTTCTACAGATCCAAAAATTAACAATTCATCATCTACACTCTCACACAACAGTCTCCTTGGCAACGCCACCATTTTTCCATTACATCACTCATACAAAATTCTGTTTTCATACATTCAGTTATACATATATAATTATTTATATTTAACATTTTATATCAATTATCATTATTACAAAACAATATAATAATTATTAACAAACAATATCATTATTATTAAAAAAAATATAAGAACAGAACCAATAATAACTATACAATTGAGATTCGGTACCGGGAATCGAACTTGGGTCCCCCGGTATCGTTACACAATGCTGCATCGGTAGGCCCCGACCCTGTCCCTGACTCGGTCGGATCGTGCAGCGGTCCTTCTCAGGGCCGCCACGCGGTTTTGACCGAGTCAACCATTGTTGCTGGAGATACTCCCGACCCATCGTCTAATGCGTCTCAGCCCTCGCCTGGGTCAGAATTCACCCAGCACATCGAAACCTAAGAAACGGAAAGCGGTGGAAACACCGCTCCCCGACAACTCGGAGCCCCTGGATGCTCCATCCCGACGGAGCCGCCCTTGTTCGTCAACGGCGTCAAGAACGTCGTTGACCTATCCCGACGCCTCCGGCTCGGAGTTCGCCTCTCTGCGGACGTGCAGATGTCTCTTCGCGGGAGAGACTGTCTTCGCGTCTGCTGTGCGACGGACGAAGAGTATAGGGCCATCTAACTCTTTCTCCAAACTAACGGCCTCCAGTTTCATACCTTCACTAACGAGAAGGCGGCTTACATCCGGCTGATTATTATCCGCGGCCTGGACGAGGAATCGAACCCTGATGAGGTGGCGGACGAGCTTCGCCAACTCGGCTTCCCGATCAAGGAGTGTATTCGACTCTTCACAGCCCACGGACCCAGGGGAAAGTTACCCCTCCTCCGGGTGATTATCATCAAGGGGAACTGGTGGACAGACTGCTGGGACTGACCAGTCTTTGCGGTTTGCCAATTAAAGTTGAAAAGAGCTGCGAAGCTGGCCATGTGCCTCAGTGCCATCGGTGCCAACGCTTCGGCCACGACTCTGATAGCTGCCACAATGAAGTGGCCTGTGTCAGGTGCGGTAACCCGCATCCAACCAAGAGTTGCATGATGTCGGCTCTGGGTCGCCGCTATTGTATAAATTACGGCGAACCACACTCGGCAAACTGTCGCGGATGCTGGGTTTCCCAGGATCAGCTGAAGCAGGCCGCGGACAGGAATAATCCTCCTGCCCGCCAGCAGCGTCAGGTCGTGCCGCCTTTCCCCGTCTACCGGTGAAGGTTTGCTCCTCACAACAGGAACCACCCGCCCGACCTCGCCCACGTGCGAAGCCACGTGCATCGCCTCACTCTGCTCCTACTGAGCATGCTACTGAATCATCGTCCCAGGATATCCAGCCCATTCCCATGGACGAGGAACCGGTCCCTGAGGTAAACGAGCCTGTCCCCGGAGGTCTGAATCCCCTCACCCCAAGGCTCGCTACACCCGTAGACGTAGGAAACAGAGGCAGAAGAAACAGAAAACCGCTGCTCCCGTTGCCCCTCCTAAGGAAACCCAGACCAAGAAATCGCAGCGCCCTGGCGCTAGGGTTGTTCGGCAGGTCCAACAGGAGTCCCGTCCTGCAGCTACAAGGACCGAGCGCCCGTTCAACGTCCCTGCATCTCGGGTAAAACCCTCCCGCAGCGACCCTGCTCCCACTTCTGCCTCGTCGTCCGCATTCCCCCCAGCTTTCGCCGAGGTGAGATCCTTCCTCGAGGAATACGACCTCGTTGAAGTGGCTCGTCTCTATCAATCCATCCGGGTGCGTCTTCGCACGGCGAACCCGTCCGAGAAATTCCTCCTGCTTGCGGAAGCTGCAGCCGCTATAGGTCTTCTGTAATGCTCCACGCAAACAGAATCTCTTCCCCACAACGTGACCTTAACATTATTGCGTGGAACAGTCTATAGCCTTCGACCCCGTCTTGAGGAACTTTGTGAGTTCCTAGCCCGTCGCAAGCCCGATGTGCTTCTCATCTCTGAGACCTGGCTTAGGGCCCAAGACACAGTGAGATTGCCCAACTATGCGTTTTACAGGGACGATAGACCTGGGCGGAACGCGGGGGGAGGTACGGCCATAGCGGTAAAATATTGCATCGCGTATCACCGCGTGGTCCTTCCTCCTCGCCAAAATATCGAGGCCACCGCCGTTGAACTCCCCGGAGGTCTCCGAGGCGTCCTCTTGGTTTCGGCTTACAAACCGCCGACCGCTCCAATTCTAGACGCCGACCTGTCTGCTCTTTTCGGGGCGCATAGGAAGGTTATTCTTGCAGGTGACCTGAATTGCAAACATCCCGACTGGGGTAGTCGTCTGGCTACAACATCCGGGAGGGCGCTTAGCAGGTACCTTCACGACCACCATCTTCGAGCCTACGGACCTGGACTACCGACGCATTATCCCTGCCGACCTGGAGCCCGACCTGACATACTTGTCATTGCTGTTGTCAAGGGAGAAGCCACCCAGATTGAGGTTTCCGTGTTAACGGAGCTGTCCTCTGACCATTGTCCCATTGAGGTGCACGTGCCTACCCGACACACGATTGGGAGAGCAGCACGACGGGTGGTCGAGTGGGACCGATTCTGGCCTGCCTTCTGTAGCAGACTCCCCGACTAGACGTTCGGCTCGACCGGCGTCTTTGCTTCAACGCCCACGTGACTGATACCCTCTCCAAGGTTCGCGGTGTCCGAGCCAAACTTTACCCATATCTCGCGTGCCGCAGCCCCTGGCGCTGCGCACGAAAGTTACCCTATATCTATTGTTTCACCGGTCTGTATTGACCTATGCGGCACCTGGTTGGTGGTCACTTATCTCCGCCACCAACAGGCGTAGGCTGGAAAGTTTCCAATCCAGAACCCTCCGTTCCTTGTCGGGATCTCCTTGGTTTGTTAGAAACAGTGTAATTCGAGGAGGTCTTCGAGTTCCTACTCTCTCTGCCTTTGTCTGGTCGTTAGCTGCGACTCTCTTTGCCGCAGCTGAGACCTCTTCCTTCCCTTTCCTCAGGACCATCAGCACCACGCAACCACCTCCCCTTGTCCGGGTCAAACGCCCTCGGGCGATTCTCGATGACCCGCCATAACTTTAAGTAAATTACTTAATACAAATTGCACATTTACCATCTGACCGTGCCCCAGAATTTACCTGAAAAACTGTTTCCTTCCTCCCTTCCTAGTATGCCGACCGCGCTGAATGCCGCTGCTACGCGCTATCACTGGCACGGAGGCTCTCCGCCTCGCGGGACTGGGAACGGGTGACATCTGTCACCTGAACCCGTTCATGCGGCAATGCCCACGGATTGCACAAAATTCTAAAAAATAAATAAAAATAAAACCTCTCTCCCCCGCCTTCTCAGTTAACTGGTTGGCGGTTGTCCATTCCAGTTTTTAGGCACCTGTCGAATGTACCAGCTCTAAGTTTATCCTCAGGCAGCCATTGGGCTCGACCCAGATGCTGCAGTCATGCACCGGGTGCAAAGGCGCCCCGCTTCGTTGTTTATGTTGCGACCACGCGAGGAATCCTTTGATGTAATGGTGAGTAGTGTTTTATTATTATTATTATTATTATTATTTGAGCACTATATTAATATATTTTAAGCTTTGGAGTTTTGACGATATCTATTTGTTATCGATAGATTTATCTTCGTTATTAATTTATTGTTCGCCTGAAGACGACTTCTGATTCTATAGGGGTCGAAACTTCGTGTTTATTAATTTTAACTTACGATGGCTAATGTCCGAAATCTTATCATTTGTAATGTGCATGATTATTGTCTGCAGGGAAGAAATAGAAAAGGAGATCAAGCTTCTGAATTTGTAGCAATCGAATTTGACAAACCACTGTCAAATGGTATTAGTTTTTAGTTAGGCCTATGTGTTTAAGGGATAGGTATACAAAAGGTTTTGGGGATTTCTCAGTCCTGAAGGTAAATGTGCAGAAACCTTAGTAAAGTGCAGAATGGACCACATCAGTGCTCTTCTGCACACATCAAAGGAAAAAAAGTTAATAGCTCAGACTTGCGATAGAGCCAATGGTATGTAGCCTACCTATGGTTCTGTTGGAGGTGTGCAAGCAAAAAGTAGAGAAGTGTATCTGTTCGCATATTTTGTACACTGTTACGCTCATCAACTTAATTTGTTATTAGAACAAGCAACAAGTGTAAACAACAAAGTTAGAGCTTTTGATGTGAATGCGAATGAACATCTTATGGTTCGTTCTCAGTGTCATGTAAGGTTTTGCCGCGACCAATATTTGTGTACTTTCGAGGGCCTCGTGTGCAAAAACTATAAGGATTACAGAATACCTAAAACTATGACTGGATAGCCCGTTTCGTCGACTACCGGAAATGGTTTGTCGCGAGCGGAGGGGGGTTGCGCGGTGACGTCACAGCGCTGCGCGTGGGGGTCTAAATTTGGGCTTGTGTGGGCACGGCGCGCGCTCAGTGCAGTTGTATCTCCGGAACGAGTTGGTCGATTTTAGTGATCGAGGTGTCTACGGAGAGCTGAGAACGTGAGTTAGACGTTAATAACACAAGAAATATAAAATTAACATTGGAAAGCAGAAAATATTGAGATATTGTGAAAATGCCGCGTCCTCAGAAGAGAAAGAAGGCTGTAAAATCTGGAACTCCGAACAAAATGCGTGCACCACGACTAACAAATATAGAACGTTGTCGGCTACGTCGATTGCAACAAAAGGAATTGTAAAGAAGACGCCAGAATTCGAATTTGGATGGTGGAAGTGGAGCCCCCAGTACAAGTAGCGAGTGCGTACAACGTTTGGAGCAACCTAGCACTTCGTCATCGTGTCGAATGGATTTGGAAAGTGGTCCAATAGACGTAGAAAGCAACGACGATTCCATTGATATGCAGGATGACAATACTGAGACTCGTACGGACGGTAACATCGGTCCGTCAATGGCGCGTTCAGACCTTTCGCTCGATTTGACAAATAAGTATGCTGCATGCGATCGCCACTTTGTGAAAATGTTCTTTGACAATGAATTTGGACTTGGTTGTGATGTTTGTAATCGACTTTGGTTCAAGAAGGATCTTAAGCTCGTTAAAGTTAAACACTGTAACATTTTGCGCAGCGAGTTTCCCGACCAAGTAGTGGAGGCTATGGTAGCATGTGTAAATTGCCGTCGATGCTTGGATACTAATAAAATTCCATCCATGAGTGTGTCTAACAAATATCCTGATCGGCCTAAAACTTTGCCAGTGTTGAGTCCGGTAGAGGAACGGTTGATATCACCTAGGCTGCCTTTCATGCAAATTCGCCGACTTCGGCACGAGGGCAGTTATGGCATCATTGGTCAAGTAATAAATGTTCCAGTTGATGTGAACAATATGGTGAAACAATTGCCTCGACAGTTGGACGACGATTATGCGATAAATGTTAACATCAAGAGGAAATTAATGCACAAATCGTCATATTTGAGCGGGTATGTTCGGAAATCCAATGTAATGCAATGGCTGCAGTACTTGGTGAAACAGCCGTTGTACCGTATGTATGGAATTACCATCGATGGAACTTTGTTGGACAATATATGTGTCGACAGAATTGACGATGATGGGGATTGTGTAGAAGAGGCACCAGTGTTAGACTCGGATTGCATTGTGGCCAGGCAACATACACTTCTGTGGAACGAGGAGAACTGTCTTGATATAGCGCCCGGCCAACACAGTATGCCGTTGAATATTGTGTACGATACACACGCCGAGGAATTGTCGTTTCCAAATATTTACTTGGGTATAGATCGTCGCTACAAAGATGGTGTAAGAGTGACTCCTTATATGATGGCCACGAGTGAAATTAGACGTAAAGATCGGCGAGGTGTGACCCCACAACACATCTTGTATATGGCGATGAAAATCTTGAGAATGAGAGTCGTCGAGGGAATGTTTCATACTTTCAAAACGTCCAGCACAGTTAATGTGACTCGTGCTATGTTAAATGATAAGGAGTTCATACGTGATTGCATGGAAAAGAATTTGTCATTTCTTAAATCCATTCCAAATTCGATGCAGTATTGGCAGGATCGTAAGCGTGTGACTTGTTTGCAATGATGCGCCAGCTTGGGAAGCCTACTGTTTCTTACGTTGAGTGCAAATGAAATTCGTTGGCCAGGTTTGCTGTCGGTGTTGCATCGCCTAAGTGATTCGTATAAAGATGTGCAAAATGTTGAGGCACTTAGCAGATCAATGCGGTGTCATTTGGTGAATGAAGATCCAGTTACGTGTTGCATTGTGTTTAACAAACTGGTCGACATTTTGATGAATATGTTGTGCAGTAAGACAAAGGCGAATCCATTTGGTGATCGGTATCAGTCGTTGATTACTTTAAGCGCATCGAGTTCCAGCATCGAGGCAGTCCACATGCGCATATACTCTTGTGGTTGAACAATGATCCTAAAGAATCAATCAGTGAAGATATGCCATGTACAATTGAGTTGATGAATACATTGGCGAGCGTATCGAGGGGAGATTTGCCTGCAGAGATATACTCCAGTCAAACGCACCAGCATACGTTTACTTGTACCAAGCGTGAAGAATCAACGTGTCGCTTTGGAATCCCGTATTGGCCAATGCGAAAGACAATGGTACTGTTGCCGCTCGCTAAAGATGATCCGAGAAAAGCTACCATGCAGAAATCAGCTGAGCGTTTAAAAACAATACTGGAGCAGAAAGTGTATGACAGTGTTGAAGAATTTCTTGTAGACAACCATTTGACAGAGCGCAAATACCTCGATACAATTCGAGCTTCACTGCGACGGCCGACGATGTTGTTCAAACGTAATATGTCTGAAATCTACACCAATACTTTCAATCCGTGGTTAGCCAGAGTGTTGGGCTCAAATAGTGACTTGCAATTTATACTGGACGAATATAGTTGTGCTACATATGTTGTAGAATATGTTAACAAGGCGAATCGTGGAATAAGTCATTTTCAACGAGAACTCATAAAATTACAAGAAGAGAATCCGGAGTTGGACTTCACCGAGTTAGTACGCAAGATTGGTGTGAAAGTTCTTAATTCGGTCGAAATGTCGGCACAGGAGGCGGCCTGGTATTTGCTTCGTCAATCGATGAGCCATTGTAGTCGTCAAGTTGTGTATATTCCAACGGTGTGGCCACAAGAACGACAACGATCAAGGAAATTGAAACGTCAAATGGACTTGGAAAATTTGGCTGATGATAGTACGGATGTGTGGACCAAAACTAAAATCGAACGTTATGAGGAACGCGATGAATCGTTAAAAGATCGCACTGATTTCATAGTTTGGTATTCTGAAAAGAAGTCAGTACAACAGCAGCCAGACGAATGTGACGATCCAAACGCCGATCAGAATGATGAGGTTCGATTTATCAATAAGAAGCGGTCAGTTCCATGTGTTATACGTTACAGACAATATGATATAAGTGATGTGGTCAATTACAAACGGGAAATGGTTACGCTATACTATCCGTTTCCAAATGAGACAGTTGATATACTCAATCGTAATAGGTTTGTCGAGATCTATGACACCAACGAATCCGCAATTCTTACTAAACGTCGTGAATATGAGTCCAACATAAATATTGAAGAAGTGATGCGAGAAATTCAAGAATTATATATTCATAACGATATAGACGAAAATGCGACAAATGAGGAGCAAAACAATCGAGATAATTTTGTGAGTAGCGTGTTGAATGATGGCAACCAAGAGAATAACGATGACATCGATGCAGCACAGGCTTCGTCTGTGGGCATATCTGCTGTACGAAAACGATCGAATGTGCTTTCAAAAGAAGACTACTGCAAACTGTTACGCAGTACTAATAAACGCCAGCGAGACTTCATATTGGAAATTATACATCGGATCCATACATTCGGTTCGCCGCCAATCCAAGTGTATCTCACTGGGCCAGCCGGTAGTGGCAAAACTTATGTGTTACGTGTAGCCATGGAGACCTATAATCGATACACTCAACAACACACTACACGACGATTACATTGCTTACATTGCTTGTGCGTCGACTGGAAAGGCCGCTGTAAATTTGCAGGGTACGACCGTTCACTCTGCGTTTCGTATAAGTCTAATGCGAACATCAACTTCATTGCCCCATGAAGCTTTGCAGTGTTTCCGAACTGCCTTCGTTGGAGTAAAATGTGTAATAGTTGACGAAATAAGTATGATTGGGTCCGATGTTTTCAATAAAATCAACTCTAGACTGAATGAAATTACGGGCGTATATGATTAACCATTTGGCGGCATGGATATCATTCTGACTGGAGATTTTCGGCAATTACCGCCTGTAAATGCTACCCCTGTTTATAAATCACCACGAAACAACTTGGGTGGGTGCGTATTGTGGCAATCAGTTGATTTCTATCCGCTCACTCAGGTTATGCGACAAAGCGACCTCTTATTCTCTAAAATTTTGACGAAGATTGGTGATGGAAAACGTTTAGACTCTGAAGAAATGGCAGCGATCGAGTCTCGTTTCAGAACAGTTGAATGGTGTAGGGAACACGAACCAAATGCAATACGTCTCTTCCATAGAAATCATGATGTGGATGCTTACAACCGACTTGCAATATCAGACAGAATTTGTAGCAGTGCCTCCGATTTGATCACTGGCTACAATAACAGCACTCAACTTGGCACTGCACGAGTCAAATTACACAAGCTCAGTGTGATGGAAACTGGCGGTTTGCCGTATCCGCTTAATTTACAGAGTGGTATGCCTTATATGATTACAACTAACATTGATGTGGACGATGAAATTGTTAATGGTGCAATAGGAATACTTGAGTACATCGAAGAAGTCACTCATGAGACAGCAGTTCAATTAGTCCATCAACGCGACGAGTCTACACAAATCAATCCTTATATCAGATTGTGGCTACACTTTCCACAAGCCCACATCGGCAAAATGGCAAGACTAAAAGCAGCACCAAGAGTAATTTGCAGCAATGGTCTAATAGATCGAACTTGGACACCCATCTGTATGCGTAGCGCTAACATCAAACTCGGTGGTTCTATAAGTTGTAAACGAATGCAATTTCCAATTGTACCCGCTTGTGCCATAACCATACACAAAAGTCAGGGAGGCACATTTGACACGGTTGTGTATGACTACAGCAAAAGTCAGCAAATACAATTGGTCTATGTTGCAATGAGTCGAGTAACAAGCATCGAAGGTCTTTACATTACGAACTCGCGCAACGACTTTAAATTCTATCACGGACTTGGTTGCGACAGCTCAACTGTTAGAGAAATGCGAAATGAATATCTGCGACTCGAGAGCCATCCACTTAATACACTTACCAAACGTGTTGAACTGTTTATGAATTGCTCCGACAGTTTGATTGAAGACGACACGATTGTAATATTCTTCGTTGGGATGAATGCGCAAAGTCTCGTTGCACACAAACTTGACATTGAAACGGATCCTGTCTTAACGAGAGCTGATTTTCTTACGGTTTCAGAAACATGGATTACAAATGACGAGTCTGTGCAACTTGAAAATTATAATCTCATCTCATATGAACACGAATCAATGGATAATAACCCCACTGAACAACAACAACAACAAAAGAGAAAGGCTGGCGGTGTTGCAATTTATCAACGTCGTAGCAACAAGCTATGTGCTGTGCCTTTCAATATACCAAACAATATAACCCAACGACTTGGTGTATACGTGGAACCTGGCACAGGCGATATTGCATTGGCACAAATCACAGTCAACAATTCTTTCAGATTCATTGCTGCCTCATTATATATTCATCCAAATGCAGAAACAAAATACATTAAACTTCTCCTCTTTCGAAGTCTTTGTAGATTTGGGCGCTCAATATCTAAAAGGTCATTGAGGAAATTTAGCCCGACATTACAACACCAATATTTCTTACTGGTGATTTCAATGTCGATCCCAACGATCCGAGAAATGATTGGCTGGTTCCATATATGCAATAAGAATACGATCTAAAACTTGTACAAACCTCTCTGACTACACTTGGAAACACCACAATCGACTTAACGTTTGTACGTCAACTTAGTCCGATGATTATGCCCTACGTTTCATATTTTAGTTACCATCGACCAATTGTTCATAGGTTAGCCATTTGTACTAATGATTTCTATGAATAAATGTTATGTAGGCCTATAGCGTAATTTTCTTTCTTTCATTTCAACTTTCTTTCTGACAAACAAAACAAAAGAATCTCCCAATAACGAGAGTAACGTATGTAATTTCGCATTCACGAAATAAAGATCCGACGGGAGTATCAAGAATACTCCCTGAATTTTTTTTATTTAATCTGTCTGCCATTCCAGCATTTTTTTTACAGTCATCTCTACGAACGGACATTTTGGAGGAAGTAGTGCAAGTCAGATTACCCAGGGTTTCTATAACAAGATGGAGTTACAAAATTCATACAGTCACCGCTGTGTACGAAAACTGAGACAAGTTGGAAGAATATTTCGAAGTTCTTGAAGAAAAGTGTACAAAGAAAACTTACAATTAATGAGGCAAGTGGTCACAGAAGAGCTCTTCAGGACCAAAATTTCATGTTCTGGTTAATTTTTTCCATAGAATTCTATCCCGTGTAAACATACTGTACCAACAACTACAGAGGAGGAACAAATACAGTGTAATGTGACAAAGTGATATCGGCATTTTTTTAAAATGAAATACAGGAGAGGGAGACAATAAATGAAATGGAAACACAAATAAAAATGACGAGTTCCCTATGAAACCTCTATAATTTAATGCAAATAAATATTATAGAATAAATATTGTGTCTTTCAATCGCTTGTTTGTTGCAATGGTGTAACAATTAATTAGTCAGTGTACATTGATTAGAATTTAAATATTCACTTTATGGAGCCCATAAGGCCAAATTTCTAGTGAGAACTAAATTTTGTCTCCTATAGGTACAGAATCACCTATAGTTGTATAGTTTGTACAGTTGTTATATACACCAACCGGTATTTGCAGCCTGTTTGACTGCGATAAAAAAAAGAATTATGTCAAATTACCTAATGAAACTATTTAATGAAGTTTATGGGTTAGATATTGAAGCATTTTAGACACGTGACACATAACAAATATGTTGTGGTATGTTGAATTTTTATTATAAGACCCCATCAAAAAAACTGAATAGGGTCAACATTAACGGCTGTATTTATTCGAAGTAAGTAATGCCAGCTTATGGAGGTTATCTACAACAATGTAACTTAAATAAAATTTACTTTGTTCGTGTACATTAAAAGGGTGTATTTATTGGAAGTACAGAAATTAGTTTACATTTATCACACATAATTACGGTACCGATTTTGGGAGGTTGTGGCTACGTTTAATTATTTAACTTAGGCCTAACCTTTTAGATTTTTAAAATTAATTAGACTTAACAGACATTTCCTAAGTTAGTGTACATTCAAAGGCTGTATAAAACATTGAAGGCTGTATTTATTCAAAGTACCGGAATTAAAACGTACTTCCAATGTAGAACCTAGTACAATCTAATGTATAACCAAACAAGTACACTAAAATCCTTTTTTCAACATAATGCAATAAAAAGCAATATGCAGTTTCTGTTAACATGCAAATGATTAAGTATTAATAATGGGTTACAGTGGAATTTAATGTTACTACGGTCTGAATTAATGCAAATAAAATTGGGAGAATCTCGTAAACATATTAAAGAATGCTTGTATATTAAACACAAAATTATTATAGTACGGACCTTTGTTAATGAATAGAAATAAATTTGACTCTATACTTTAGTATGTACCAATAAAATTCACCTTTTTTCAAATACCAATATCTGTTGTTTTTTTTCATACCCTTAAGAAAAGGTCATTAACAACATACATTATGAGAAAACGTGATTACAAATAACCAGCCATTAGTTACTTGTGAAGAAAATAGATATAACATTTACAAACATCAAATCTTCAATTCTCTCCCTATTTGTTTTATAAAAACTGGAGTTTCTACTGCAGGTTTTAAGTCTACTATATCTTGTTGGGTAACATATTATATTAATACATCTGCTTCCTACTCATATGTGCAAACAATGTTTTTAATGTACGGTCCTAAAATCTTAATCAACACTTTATATCTTTAAAATTTAGACAAAGTCTAATGAGCAACTTGGCCTAACCTGAATTTACATGACCTGGCTCAGAACAACTTTATTTTGGCAAATACAAAGATGAAGACTGGTTGCAATTTCTTCAGGGCTCACACCTGCTGCCAGGCTTAGTTCTATAACATGATAAGGAAGAAAGAAATCAGCCCAAACCTGCAACCGCTGTGGGAAGGCTTTTACACCATTACCAATAAGATTAATGATGTCATCTAAGAATAACTCGTTAGCTTTATTTATACATTTAATGCATCTTAATTAGTACACTAACAGCACTGCTCTGTCTTACAGTAACACAACACGTTACACTAACTCAAAAGAATTTCTTGTTTTCAGTTTAAGAAAGTTGAAATCGTGTATTTATTTTCTTTTCCATTCACTATTTGTAAAACGTGCTTAAAATTAATATGTGTACGCTTACTGTATTGAAATCCAATGTTCACTATCCAATAATTACAAATTTTGTGGAATTGTGAAATTAGTAACACTATGTACTAATGTGTGATTATCAGTTGAATTCCTTTGATTCATTAATAAATCTTACTAATTTGTTTCTTTATGTCTATAATGATTTCTTATTAGTTTTTAATCTTTGTGTTTTCATTATTCATTTGTAAATTTTTGCATTTTGTTGTCCATGACATGTTCATTGATTAACTAATTATCATTAAAAGACACAGAGGACTGACCTCTTTTGCAAGAGCACAAGTATGTTTCAAGTATGTTTTAATTTTTTTAATTGTATGCAATGTGGACACATACAGAGGAGTGTCAGTCTTTTTATGTTTTTTCAATAAATAACAATGAGAGGGGGAGAGAGAGAGAGAGAGAGAGAGAGAGAGAGAGAGAGAGAGAGAGAGAGAGAGAGAGAGAGAGAGAGAGAGAGACCAAAAATAACACATACAGAAATTACATCAGAACTTTTCCTGACAGTAAAAAAATAACTAAATAATGAATGGCAAAGAACATTAACAAAATTAATGGAAATTATAGTTATTATTTGTTGTCTAATGAACAGGTACTAGTAAAGGCTTCATATACTTCACATCTTAAATTATAAACCTATTACAAACATGTTTGGTATACTCAGCTTGAAACAAACGTTCAGACCAATAAAAATGGTTTAAATTTTGCCATGCTGCATTATTAGTACTGTTGAAACAGCAGTTTGATTATAATTGTTTTTAGAACAGACTTCTGGAATGATGTGTCCAAAATGATTAAAACATACCTCCTTACAGTGTGCTTTAATAAGTTGTTGATTATTCTAACTGATACACTGTCATCCCATTATCATATGACAGTTCTCAGAGCTTCAGTAATAGTCATCTTTGCTGTTAACATGGACACAAGTCTCTTTTTTAAAAAGACTTTTCATTAGTAAAGTTACTTATAAGTAGGCATAAATTTGTACTCATAATATGAGGTTAAGAATTAAGAAAATTAAAGAATGATATTTACTTACTAACCATTGAGTGTAACATTATTTACAGTAATTAATAATGTCCCAACTTATAAAAGTCATGTTTGGCTAACTAGGCATAACCCAACCTGGGTTCCTGACATCCTAATTCTCTTTCTTCTAATAATATTACTTAACTTTATTGCGATATAACTGATCACAATTGTTCCTTATAACTCCCTACAACTTTTACAACAATACTAATGACAAAAATCAATAATAATTTCTTACAATTAACATACATAATTTGTCTAGGCATATTGGCCTATTATAGTTTGAACATTATTTTTTCATATTTTAACAATTCTTGTTTTTAATACAAGACAACTATTCTAAATTGTTCTTGATCCTTGGCTTTCACTTTTGTTACACTAATAATGACAATTATTAGCAATAATTGTTTACAAATAGTAGAAATAAGTTATTCAGGTATAGAGCCTACTGGCCCATTGTAGTGGACACCTTAGTTTAAAAAAGGTGTACGTTTAAAAAAATTACTTTTGCTATCAGACAATTACTTTACATTGTTCTTGATACCCTTATTCAACTTTCACTACAATAATAATGACATAACTTAACAATTATTTACTATGAATAACATAACAAATGTTCTAGGCTCATTTGCCTATGATATTGACCCTTAATTTCATTCATACCTTGAAAATACATGTTTCTTCCTATTACATCATTATTCTAAAACATTCTTCACAATTTACTGAAGCTTTGACAACATAGTTTGTCCTTTAATATTGTTTTTCTTACTTATTCTAGTTGTTATTATCTTCAGTATCAGTATTCTGAAGGTTTAACCATGTATCTTGTTTCATTATTTATTTTGTTTATACTTATTGGTTAATCATATCTTCCTTACTAGAATATTATTCTAATAATAACGTTTCTAGTATTATTTATACAGTATAGTTTGTTTAATAAGTTTACATTAAAACTGTTCTTTTTACCTACAATTATTGACAAGTTTTAGTTTCTCATATCTCTTCTTCTTCATGTTATAATTCAAATTATAACCATTATTATCTAGCTATTATAAGCTTATTTACTACTTCATCAGTAGTTTTCACCTTCTGTTTACAATTCATGGATTTTACAATGCTTTTTTGTTCTTTCTGTTGTTTAAAACATTATAATGTTACATAACCTTACTTGTAGGCTTACATTTAGCTTTATTGTTGTTTTATTATTACATTTTTGTAATACTCTTTTTGATTTACATTATTCTATTCATAATATCATAAATAAAATTTGATTTCATTATTTTAGTACTTAGAAACTAATTATTGAATTAATAATTTTCTTTATTGAGTATCCAGTTTATTACTGCAGTATGGAGTATAGGTTTTATCTTTTTTAACAATTTTTAATGCAGTTTACTGGAGTAAAATCTTCTTATTGATAATGTTCTTATCAGTTTCATTACATTATTCTTATCTCTTTTTATTATTATTAATTATGTGCGATAAATGTAAACTAATTTCTGTACTTCCAATAAATATACCATTTTAATGTACACTAACAAAGTAAATTTTATTTAAGTTACATTGTCATACATAACCTTCATAAGCGGTCATTAGTTACTTGTGAAGAAAACAGTTGTAGTACACATCGGACACCGAAATATAGTACACGTGCGGAGACGGAGTTACATTTTGCCGCTGGCTATTCCCTAAGACAAGAGTGAATGAGAATAAACAAAATTTTACAAATAAAAATAATAAAAACAACTGTAATAAAATAAATATAAATAAATAAATAAAAACTTATAAATAATAAGCACCAACAAAAGTAAATTAAATGCATTACATACCCGGATAATCTTCAGATTCATTCACTAATGTACACAGAATATACAAGTTATGAAATGTCACACCTATTTACATTACAATCTGCTTCACTTAACACATTATAAATAAAATTAAACAATTGAATTGTTTTTAAAATATTGGGATTTCAGTTATTCAAACACTATTTTAAATTTGCATTCAAAAATATCAACTGTTGCATTTTCCTTGATGATAATCGATGTTCGCGTTCTTCGTTCAGATATTTAAGGAACGAAATCCCATTAAATTAAAATCCCGTAAAGTTAAAATAGTAGAGGGAAAGTGAGTGTTCGAAAACACTTCCGGGTTCCGAACGAAAACACTACCGGGTTCCAGTTCATGACGTCATAGAGGCACTGGCAGCTGGTGTCCGAGCTGTCCATGTGACGTCACTGTTTTGTGTGTGTGTATGTATGTGTGTGTATGTGTGACTGAAACACTTCCGTGTTCCAGTTCATGACATCACACAGAGGCCCAAGTCGCTGGCGTCCGTATGGCTAAAACCTGTTTCAAGACGTCACGGAGGCCGTGGTTTCTGCATGTCCAAAATTTGGTAGCCGAAAACAATGTGTAGCGGATGGGGGTACCCGGAATTCGGCGGTTGCCCGGACGCGCAGAGGCGATGTCATCGGGTACCGTTACTCGAAATTTTGGGGGTATCGGTTACCGTTACCCGAAATGTTTAAATCAACGGATGGGGGTACCCGAAATTTGTGGGTACGCCCACATGACGCATGTATAAAACACTGGTTATGACGAAGCAGGAGGCTGGGTGGATATGCTAGCTGGTTCGACGACTACGTGATGTCTGAAATTTGACACCCGAAATGTTTAGAACAACGGATGGGGGTACCCCGAAATTTTTGTTGTTCAATATTTGACAACCGAAATGTTTAAAACAACGGATGGGGGTACCTGAAATCTCTTGGTGTCCGAAATTTAACACCCGAAATGTTTAAATCAACGGATGGGGGTACCCGACATGACGCATGTGCTCGACTGCGAGGCGAGACAGTTGGTTTCCGCAAAAAATAAATTATGGCCCCTCCGGGATTTGAACCCGGGACCTCCGGTACTCCAAACCGGCATGCATCCACTACACCAAGGGGCCGTTGTCGTTTAACTGTAATTATTTTTGTACTTATACTTCTCGTCTCTTACTTGCAACTATGAGGTGGACGAGTGATATCTACTGTTGTCCTATGTGTAAAACCATAAAAGCACAATATTTAAGTTTATTTATTATTAAAAATAAATAAACATTTTTTATACTTTTATTTTTTACCTCTCATCCTCTTCCTAGCGGCCAGAGGCGAATGAGAGACCGCTACGCTTTTTTTAACGTGGTTTCCCCAACTTTACAGATTCGTAAAGCAGGCCTACTCCACGTTATCTATCGCTGTACTATTGACTAATACAGTCGTAGATAATGATAAGATACACTATGCAATGCTAAGTCAATGTATAAAAGCAGTACATATATTTTTTATTTATTTACTTTATTTTTATTTTTTTATTTTTTTATCGGGTGTATATGTTGTTCATACATGATGCGTATTCACATTTGCTGTACCGTAATGAGTAATTTTCACACCCATACTGGCCCTTGACGAGTTTACAGGTATATCTACCGTGCCAGTGACCCGTCTCGAACTACCAGGACTACGTTTATGAGTATTTCTACCGCGACAGTGACGTAGTCAAGGTTAACACTCACGCACACACTACGGTACCTAATTCTACGTTTATGGACATTTCTGTCACGTAGCATTCACACTAACACCATGATGAAAACATGTTCACAACCGACTATATTTTATTTCGTTGCCGCAACCATTCTGCATAAAACAAAGCTTTGCGCAATGCACAGTGTAAGGGGGGAGTGGTAACGGGTTGACGATGAGGAACAGGACATTGTATGGTGGGTACAAAGGATCTAGGAACTACAGGTGCTTGAATATCGTTTAAGTCAATCACCTCACCATGGTGATACATCTGTCGTAAGAAATTTGCCTTCTCAAACCCTTTTGTATAGACAACAGAACTGTCTGAAAAAAAGTCTGCAACGATGCGTACCATATTCTTGTACGGTACATTACCATCGTTCCACCGAATTCTGTGATAATGTGTTTCCAACCAGTCATTGATTTTTTGAAATTTCAGGTGCAGTCGTGCACGTTCGTATGGTGGAGCGAACAACACGATAACAAAACGTCCGGTTGTTATATCAACTGCAACGAACTCTTTGATTACATATTCATTTTTGTCACCACGAAACGCTTCAAACTCGGCAATAACCGTCCTATTCAAGTTCATTTTTCCGAGTGACACTTGTTCGCATCGAATACGTTAATTTTTTCAAATTCCCCCTCTACTTTTCCTTCCAATACCAGTTCATCGTAAAGACGATCAAATGTTAGCTGTTGGTCATGACGACTGCTTTCCAATCGAAAAAACGAGGGGAAAAAGAAGGATGGTGGTACATAACACCCCTTGGCTACTACCTGATTAATGTACGACTTGAAGTGATCTTGATCATAAAACAAGCGAACAAGATATTTCTTTAGTACTGTTAATAAACAACCAAAACGGATCCACTCGGGTTCTGTGAAAACAAATTTTTCGGTCTTACTACCTTTAATCCGAACAAACGTTTTCCCAAAGTTACGACTGATCATCACACTCTTCTTCTTTTCACGGTTTTCACCTTCTTCGTACAATAACATACTGGATAGTAGCTGTTCACGAAAGATCAACAAGTAATTCCACTCAGAAAAGTCAAGTAATATACGTTTCTTTTTTCCGTTTGTAAACAAAACACCCGGTTCATAGTTGAGTTCGTTAAACAGTCCGACGGTAACGAACTTAGTGTAAGAGTTAATAGGATATGCAAGAGATAAGTAAACGTTATACTCACAATGCCTGCCGCTCCTGCTGGCGCCGCTACCACAGTCACCTTCCATCGTTGAGACGGACTGATCTTGTTACAAGCTAGAGATCGCTAATACCTATCTTTATAAACTGGTAGAGGGGAGAACAAGTTTTTTATGACAAACGATGAACAGTATTCGACAACGCTGTGTACTGTACTATCCTATCGTGAATAATCAAAGCGTAAGCGGTGGTTTTATCTGGAAAATTGTTACTGGATTCAAATTCTAAACGCACATCAACGGCAGACGACTTGATTGGTTCTTCTTGTCTGGAACAATCGATGACAAACAACGGTGCTTTCGTTATAAATTCATTAGGTGTCAAAAGAGGCGTTCTGTTGCGACGGTCGTAGTATGATGTTTGAAAACGTGTATACATGTCGTAGAACAGTGCGTAACGTTTTTTTTCGATATCCTGGTTCAGGTTATCGTACGGATAGTATTTATCGTTCAGAAATAGCTTGACATTCGATAAATTGCAGTGATCAAATTCCGACGCGTTTTTCGCTATATTGTTCTTTCTGTCCGTCTGAAATATTAGTATCACATACCGTGGTTTTTCCAACTGTGACGATGTCTTCAAGGTCCACGAATGTCGATTTGTCGTCGGTAGAACGGGATACTCGTGCAATTCCCAACTGCGGAACGGCATCACCAGTTCATGATCCTCCTCGATGTGCTCCAATAGCGGTATTCGGTACTTGTTTGACACGCGCACATAGGGCATCTTCCAGTGTACTTTGTTTATTACGAGATTACCGTTTGCAGTTGCACCTGATTCTTTTAGCACCATTGCGTTCTGATCGGTAGAGGTACGCAACAGAATCAATTCTTGCTTAACGTTCAGCATGATGCGTGTATAGTCTTCGTTGAAACCGAGTAGCATTTTTAACGGAAGACAAAACGTAAAATCACCGGTACTCTCGTGTACTGTCAACGACTCGTCGGTTGTCGTCACCCATCCTGCATTGATTAGATGCTTTCTTTCATGCTCGTTGCTCGATAGTAACAATTTCACAGTGCTCGTAATTCCAACGTTTTTCGTACGATCTACTTCCACACCGCACACTTCGTAACGGATCTCCTCAAACAAGAAAGCCATTGCATTGTTGATTAATTTCACGTTCAACGCTGTGTCGGCAGCGTTAACCTTGGTCAATGTTCCTTCGATGTACAGAAAACTCTCCGCCGGTAAAGTGAAAACATCCTGTTGTTGGATGGGTATACGTATTTCATCGTTGTTACCGTATCGGGTGGAAGCATACGGTGTGTGCGTACGATATTCGAACTCAACGATTCTGTTATCGAAAGCCGCTCCTCGTTCGATAGCTAGAATTTCACCCGACATTATTTTAATCGTATAATTTGAATCCAAGTGAAAGTAAGAAACGCTTGTTCCTTGATGTCAATCGCTTCAACGTTGAACACCGACTACCATGTTTCTTTCGTACACACTCCCTTTTTACAGGTGACGTTTGTCCGAAATGCAATCCCATATTTTCAGATGCAGTCGTATCGTGATAACTTCACCGCGAAAATCAACTAAATCCCCGTCCTGATCAACGAGAGACAATATGATGTTGTCAACGCGTTGTACGTTTACCGGTAAGTATATTACGTTTGTCGGTGTTTCAACTATTTTGAAACCTGGTGCCACGGTCGGATAAAACGAATGCAACGTGTGCTGTTCCTGACCGTCCTTGTACGCACCCTGTACGATATTACTCTGTACGTGAACGGTGTTAACTTTGATTATGTCGACGGGTACGTTCGACTCGTGTGTTTTATACGCTTCCAGCTGCTGATTCTCCTTGAATCCTAACATACTTGCAATGGTATTCGGTGTATGCGAAAAGTCGATGACATGCTTACAGTAAATTTCACACTTTAATGTGTTGTTGTTTGGACGTAAACTGATTGTTCTCTCGCCTAACTGTTTCTGCAGATACGTTTCGATATCACTGATTTCATAGGTGCCGGTAGGCAACTTGATGACGGACCACTGATCCTTGGAAATTTTTACTGGAAATGCATTATTTTTTCCTTCAGTAACGTTTGGTATTGAATTATACGATGTAAAATCCAATAGTCCAACGTACCATTCACCGTATAACTCGAGAGGTGGGAAAAAGTTACACACGAGATTCGCAGCGTCGGTACCCGTCACGGTAACCGTTAGCGACGACATGCTGAAGTTTACTGATCAGAAGACGATAAAAAGTCTAAACATAAATGACCGCAGATGACCGTGTGAGGAGGTTGCTTCCGTTCATAGTTGTAACGAACGTCGGCTGTATCACCAAAATATTGCATCAGCTCGAGAGGTGGACGTAAATTACCGAACCCGTCAAAATAGTGTACTCGATTTCCACGCTTCTTGTAACATACCCAGTGGGTTCCCGGTCCGCTCTCGTCGTCCAAATTTACGATGACGCTTTCGTTCTTCCACGGCGCTGTATCCGGTAATGCGTTACGCATGTAAACACCTCTAAAATACGGTATGTTTAGCTTTTTTGCGTATACACGTAATTCATCTTCGGACAACGGGCGGAGCGGTATGTGAATTAGTTTTTTCGGTACGGACGTAGATACAATCCGGACGCAGTTCTCTTCTTTTTCCTAACGGTTCGGACAGTTCTCTTCCTCCTCTTTTTCATCCCACCACCAGCACCACGACCACGACTACTCACATTCTTTTTATTTTTACGACGTCGGCCGCTTCCTATTGCTGATTTTGCTTTCATGGCCGCTGCAACTGCTGTCGCATAAGCTCGTTCGCTGATACCCGAATCCAACGCCTTTACCCGTCCCCACGCTTTTTCCGCGAGTTTACGATCTGCAATACGTCTACTTTCGTTGTCTTTGTATTGAGCGTAAGCGATGTCGTGTTCGCGACAGGCTTCGTCTAATTGGTTGATTCCGCGATCACCACGCGCTAATCTTTCTTCGAGTTTCGTGCCCGGTCCACAGAATCTGTAACCCGGCAGATGTAATTCGACAGGTAGTGCGTCCACCGCTCGATTGATAACTGACGAAACAACGGACGGTACAACGTTTTTAAGCACGTTTCCGACGCCCCACCCCTTTTTCCTCCTAACGTTGTTGTACATCGTAAACCGATCTCCAGTCTTTCTCTTCTGTGTTTTTATCGTATTCATCTATTAACCTTTTTATTTCCTTCGTGTCGAGTGTCCACTCGTCTTCTGAACTACGTGGCTTAGACAATTTCAATAAGTAGTAATCCAGTTGATACTGAAATGTTTTAACGACTTTATACATCTCGCTCTTTACGTATCGTCTCACGTCATTTAATTGTTGTAAGTTAACAGCATCGCTCTCCGCAAAACCATCCGCTACGTCTGTTATTCTCTTTTCCGCTGCTTTGAAAACACCATTTTCGCCCAAGCTAACGGTGTTCTGCAACATGTATTTTACGTTAACCGCGTCATCTGCAAAAATCGGTGAACTCACTCCCGACAACCAGCTCTGTCCAAACAAATAGCTATTCGATACTTTTTTAATGACATTCGAGTCTACGTAGTTTTTGTTGACCGCATCGGTCGCTTGTTCCGGACTTCGAACGTTGATTACCCATCGATCTCGTGCATCGATGACCTCACCTCTCTCTTGACTCGAGTGTTGTATACAGTTGTCATCAACGTAATATTTGTTGACTACGTCTTTAACGTCTACAGGAGTATCAACATTTTTCAATCTACACCCTTTAACGTCCACGCTTTTACGTTCATCATCGAGTAGCAGACAATGTGTTTGCATATAACTCAGGGATACAGCATCATTTGCTGCATCCGGTTCGTTCAGATTGCGGATCTTTTTGTTTTCAACATCTATATGCCCATCATTCGTAATCTTAAATCCTACAGTATCGCGTAATTGTCTTTTTGTTTCTCGTCGCACGCTCACGGCGCTTTGATGTCTCCCGAACTTGTCCACAACCATTGTACAACTGCACGCTACAAATGATGTGCTAACCGTTTTAAGTAACGACACTGTGGTGACCATCGCGTGTGTAACACAATCGGATCGTCACCCACTTTCCAACGAAAGATTTCTATACCGCAAAATGAACATCGAACCCTGTCAATTTCATTTGTGTAATGAAAGCCTGCGGCAACCATAGCGGTCGGACTGATGAAATGCACAGGCCATGATGTAAAGGTTTTCAGTCTCTCGTTTTCGACTTCAAAGTCAGGTGTCAAATCTAATCCGCACATGTCGACAGTGTTGACAACAATGAGTTGTTACACCGACGTTCATAAAATTTATACGATAATGTTGGCTTCACGTAATTCCTCTACTACTGAGATGATTTCGTTGTCGTGTCCGGTGTGACCGACGCGTTTTGAACTTACCAGCAGTCTTAACCGTTCAACCAGTTCGTTGGGATCGTTCCAGTGTACGTAATCGATACCACGTCCGCTGCGTGGTGGAAACAATCGAGCGATTATCTCTCTGTACTTTAAACCTTTGTTTGTATTTACTTTAGCACCGGGTAAATAATAACGTTTATAAGCGTTAGTGTCCGACAGTATAGACTTGTACGCTGCTAAATCGTTTTCATCGTAGACGCTCTTGTCGGGTTCTTTCATAAACATAAGTTCGTAGAGGCCCGGTGTGCCTCTGTATCGTTTTCCAGCTATGTAGAAGCTATCGTCTTGATTGATCTCCAACACCGAATTGCCTACCATCCATTTGTCTTCAACGTTACGAACACCGTACGTATGATCCATCTTCTTATCTCGATCATCAGACAACGCGAGCAGTAAGTATTTCCTCGCGAGCGGACCTTCGACAGATTGTTCAACGTATTCTTGTGCTTCGTGTCGACCTTCGGGTGTTGTTAAAAACTCTTCAAGAGTTACGTTCGGTGTTTCGACATCAGGCGTTTGTGCCAACACTTCCGTTCTGAGGAAACGAGGTTGTGATGGTGTTTTCGTCTCAACAGCTGCCTTCGTATCTTCATCTTCAACTTTTATTTTTTGTTTTATTTTATCACTGGAGTCATTCAACTTTTCCGAAATCTGGGTTAACGGTTCCAAAAGAGGTTTGTACTTTCTCGTTAACGCTTCATCGCTCTCTCTGATGTCATGTTTCAACGCGCGATACTTTTGTCTTATGTTATCGCTAATTGCATCGACTTCATGTGTCAATTGCTTGTCATCCATCTTGACACTGATGACTTTCTTGCACAAACTATTCTATTTATGTATAAAACGATCGAAACCCACTCTGTATCTACCTGCGTTTATCGGTGAGTCCTTGTTGATGACTATGAATCCGTAACGATCCTTCCACGCTTCGGCGCACATCGCTTTGAACTCTTCGTATTTCATATCTGTGTTAACGTGATCGTTGTAAACGTGACGTAAATTGAGATCATCTTGTCTGAACAAAACCAAGAAATTGGCATTATCACGCACCAGTTGCTTTGGCACCAGACTATACGTTTGGCAAAGGTACAAAGTGTCCACACCGCTATGCCGTCCCATAGCGAAATATTTTCGTATGTTATTCTGCCGTTCACATACCACATCATCGAACAACATGATTGAATTAGGTACAATTTCGTGCGGAGGTGGTACTTTATCGTTTTCACTGTATGTGAAGTACGTCATTCCTTCGTCAGCGAGAGCGTTAAAAACGTCTTCCAACATACGATATTTTGGTTGAAATAATGATTTGGAGAACACGTACAGGTTCTGAAATCGCAGTCCGTTTGAATCGAATAACATGTTAAAGGCAACGTTTGACTTCCCGCTACATGACCCGCCGCACACGATACATCGAACTGTGTTTGGAAACAGTGGACTGTGTTTATTATATGCAACTTCACCGTTGTACTTAGCAGAGTCTACGTTCTTAACATTCAACTTTAACGATTGTTGTTCAATCTTCATCTTAACTCGTTTACGTTCGGTTAAATACTGTGGTAATGCTATTATATCAGATCTTTTTTATGTATCCACGAATCGTGTTTACCGTCAAAGCCGAGCCAGCGCACTCGCACGCGATCACCTTTACGTTGTAATATTTTCTCAACGAGATACACATCACCAACGCTGGTTTTACTCAATTCTTGTTCATAAAACCCACCTTCCACAACGTCACCCGTATGATCTTTCAACAAGTACGTAACCGGTACGGTTGGCTGAACTCTGTGCACTGTATATATCTCGTTCGTCCAGTTTGGTGTATAACCTTTAGCGAATGTGATTTTGTATTTACTGATACGCACTCGATCGCCTATTTTAAACTTATGTTTCTTGCTCACTTTCCGCGGTACGGTATTTTTTCTTATTCGTTCCAACACAATTTGCTCGTTGCTCTTGTCGACTTGTCGCGGCTTCATCTCTATAGTTCTATGCACTCTGTCGTTGTATTCCATCACCAGTTTAGGCAAAAGCGACAACCACCGATAATGGCCTTGCTCGCTGAACGCGCGGTACATGTTCGTTTTCAACGTACGATTAAATCGCTCTACGATGGACGCTTTCTTCTCGCTATACGTTGAATAGTGTTTGACGTTGAATCTCTTTAGTAAAGCTTGTACGGTAGTGTTAAAGTACTCTTTCCCCTTATCCGTTTGCAGGTATTTCATTTTATTTTTTACAATTATTGGTTCGAGAGCATGTGCTACTTCAACACCCGATTTAGTTTTTAAGGGAATCGCATATGCATACTTGCTAAATGCGTTTATTACCGTCATTAGATATTTGTACCCCTTGTTCAACTTGGCATGCGGTATCATTTCCACCAAATCCGCTTGGTAGAGATCGTGTAACCCCTTCACCTCCACCGCACGTCTGGGAAAGTTCCTTCTCACCGGTCTGTGCAATTCTTTTGCAATAGTTTTGCGTACGTTTTCCATATCGCCACCCGAAACGCGAATCGCAAAATTTTGGTACGAGATATACCGTTACGTTTTCACTGAACCTCACCGACTTCATCGTCGTTACTGACAGTGTGTTGCTCCTGCAAGCGAGTCTTATATCAACGTATATCGAACGCATAATTTATAACGGATTTTCTCGCTTGCTGAATTATCTCGCGTCTGGGTTGACAGAGTTTATAATGACCGTACGCCAGTGTTGTTTCACCGTCATCCAAGACATATCGTTTGTCATCGTATGGTGACAGCGATAATTTTGTAAGCTTTCTTGTGTATATGTTATGTTTTTCGCTTTGGATAGTCTGCGCCGTAGTATAAGTTTGAGAAGTGGTCTTTACATATTGTTTATAAAGTTGGTGTTTCAACTGTGTAGCTATCGCGGAACGTGGCACACCTTTTGCTACCTTTTTCTCTTTATCGTTTGCCGTAACGAATGAATAACATTTTGCGCGCAACCCGACAAATTCAAGTATCGGTATTCCTTTTGTTTCGTCTTTAAAAGTACCCAACTTTTTCTTGTTTGTTTCACTATAGCACGGATGTGCCTTAGGGTACTCCGACGTGTCAAAGAGTTCGAGATGCTCCTCCATGTCTTTGTACACATCGTCGGTGCGAATGTCGTACAACAGAGAGTCAGTGTCCGTCATACATAGACGTGCACGTGACCCGTACGTATTCATCGTGAATCCGTAATGGAACCGATACATAATCAGCTTACTAATATCCAATACACTGAACCCAACGTACAAAGGTCGGTTCAGTGTAATGAATGTTTTTTTCATCGTGAGACCTACCAGGTCCTCGTTATAGATGAAGAAATGTTGTAGCCTGGGGTTAGCGGTTAGTTTGTGAAGTTTCTTCTCGTTTGGAACTAACTTGAAATCGATTCGCTTTCGTACGTTTTCCAACGATTTTCCGTACGGTGCGTTATTCATTAACTTAAAAAAGTCTTTTTCAAAGGTGTTTCTGGCTTCCTTTCGTCGCTCCGTATTAAAATCGATGAAAGGTTTCAACCATACGCACTGTGTGAATGCTAACACACGGTGAATCGCTTTCAACTCCATTCCTAGTTCGAGGTAGAGTTTCAGTGTTCTGTAATGAACAATGTATTTTGTCTTGTCCTCGAGGGACGTTATCAGTTTCTCTACCTTACCGTTACTACACACAAAGTCTTTTAACAGCTTCATGCGATAGCAGTACGGTGAAAGCATACTGTCCGTAATAGTACGCTTTTCAGGTGCTAAAGGGTAGTCACTGTGTAAGTCGTGTAGGTAATGTGGATACCCCAGATCGACTTCCAGGATATAACCGGTGTCACCATCGTCGCGTAACGCGTGCACGTTCAACGTATCGATCACTGTACGTTCCAACCATCGAAAACCGGACAGTGGTAAAGGCTGTGTCATAGCCGTTCCGTACAGGTTGGTACAATCGAGGTAAAGTAAATAGTTGTGCGGCTTGCTTGCGTCATAATCGGGAATGTACGGGTTGTTGGCTTTGGCGTACCTATTAGAAATTGCTGCTAAGCCGCCACGGATACCTCTTTCGATGTACGTCTATATCGCGGAGTAACTCTAACCTGACTCCTGTCATTTTCAGCATCGCGTTCCACGCTAAACCGGCGGTGGTAAAAACGTTACACGGATCGAGTTCGTAGTACTGCAGGCTCATGTTTCGAAAGTTTTCAAATACATCAGCAAGCAGTAGTACATCCGTTTTTAAATAAAGGTCATGATAATCACCGAACGTTTGCATGTCGAAAGCCGACCAAACCGTTCGAGCGTGCGCGTAATCTTCTTCGTCTATATCCGACTCTGTCAACCCGTTGTAAAAATGTACGCGGTCCGGTAACTGCCTCTCGTCAAATTTTGAATCGTCCGTAACGTATTCGTAAGGGTACACACCTTTACGTAACAGTAAATCAACATTACGCGTGTAAAATTGATTAAGGATTTTAAATTTATCCGCGGATAAGTTGGAGACGAGTTTTTCAAGTGACGCGTTCATGAACCGCAGAGAATCGAGAAACCGGAGCTGACCGAGTGTAACGGAGATGTAACGTTCGCTTGTAGTAGCGATACACGTTATTTCATCTTCCTTGTACTTTCCGAAACCTTGCATCAAATGATGCGAGTCATAGCCACTTAAATTATGGAAAAAAAACGGAACGTGTGTTGGTATTTTGTAATTTATATTACACGCATTGTGAGCAGCGCCTAAATAGTTACCCGTTATGTGGCAATGATTTCGAACCGTGTCGTCCGTTAACGGCTGCTTGCACAGATGACAGTGAGTGGCGTTTCGGAATGACCGTTCATCGGCCGCTGTCATTTGGATCGGTTTATTAAACTTTCTATCGAGTCGTTGAACGTCGGCTAAAAGCACACGAAGGAACGTGTCCACCACGTCTTTACCGCGGTATATTACAGGTTCCTTGACGGCGTTTCCCATCCAGTCAACTATCACATAGCAGAAACTGGCTGGTATATGATGTGCCACGTTTTTACCGGTGGTCGGAACAATAAACGATTCGAAGTCAGCGTATACCGTATAAGGTACGCGGTGACAAAGTGAAAAGTTTTTAAAATACATCCACTTTTCGTCCTCGTCAGGAAGTTTTACTTTCTGTACTCCGTGCTGAGAACAGTTGCGTTCGTGTTCTTCAACTCGTTTTCGCGCCGCGTTAGTATCTTTATTGTCCGCAAATCTGTGTAGACAGTAGTTGCAATAAAACGAAGTGCCCTTTCGTTTTGTCAACGACGAAAGCATACGCGAAAGGTTCCGTATGAGGCAGTAGTGAGTAGTGTTCGCGTCGGACAGTAGCAGTAGGTTTACGTGGTACTTTCTACCGCGATGTTCAGTGATACGTAAAGGATATACCTCGCCTTCATAGCCAAAAACGTTAACGGATATGTTTTCGTTTAATTTTTCGAACCGTTTTATCTTATTGAGTGCGACGGGATAAGGAATGTCCTTCATGTTTATTTCTTCTTCGTACGGAAGGTAATGGCTAACGCGATGCGGGTTACACGCGATCGGGTGTATACCAGCGAGCACAGACCACAAGAAACACTTTTCATCGTCTACATTTTTTATATTGATAATTCCTTTCTTACTGTTTGATAATTTCGATGGTGTAGGTAGAAAGCTCGACCCCACAAGAGGGTTGTATTTTGTAATATTTAATTCCACCGACTCGACACCGTTTTCGACCCACCCGCTTCCGTCACGCGTGAATTTGTCAACGGATTCCATTATTTTCTCGCTAGCTATCGAATACTGTTCATCGATATCGTCATACTGTGACTTAAGTTCTGTACGCGATCTGAATACCGCATTACAATAAATATTTTCGGTGTTTATTAATTTTTTAAAAGATACACGAACTGCTAAATACCATTTTATATAATTATTTAATGCTACGGCTTCGCTACACATCTTATCAACAACCGTGTGTTTGTAATCTAATAATACTGTTTGTGTGTTTAGTGTATTGTCAAGTATCATAAATTTTATAGTAATTACATTACCATTGATAGCACGGTGTTCGCTGCTGCTGCCGCTGCTGCTGCTGCTGCTGCTGTCGGTCATTGTGAAAGGAGTGAGGCCGGCTTCGCGTCGTCGGTTCCCTATATAGACAGTCCGGTAACCGGTGACTCTGTCGCCGCGCGCCCTTGACCGATCGGCCTCGCGAGGAGCAGCGGTGCGGGGTAGGTAGTCGTCCGGTCGTGACCGACGACGCGCGTTGCGGTGGGTGGGGTGGGGTGGGGAGTGCGGTGTAGGAAGCCGACGTCCGTGACCGATGCGGTGCGGGGTGCGGGGTAAAGGTGTGGGATGGTGGTGCGGGGTAGGGAGATAGGTTCCAGCCGGTGTCCGTGACCGAGAGGTAGGCGAGGTGCGGAGTACAGGATGCCGGCGACCTTGGCCGAAGCGCGCTCGTTGAGTCGCCTCGCGCGGGATGTAGGGTGCGGGGTACGGGGGGCTGGGTTGTACGACCGGTCGTGACCGAAAGCAGATGGTGGCCCGAGACGACGCAGGGTGGGGTGCGGGGTGACCGTGACCGACGGACTCGAGTGGGGTGCGGGGTGGGGGTGGGGGGGGGTAAACCCGGTCGTTGCGGAGCGACAGACAAAGTAATTGAACAAAATATGTAGGCGAGGTGCTGGGTGGTGGTGAGGCTCTGGGTGCGGTGTGGGGGTGCGGGGTATAATGTCATCGTCCGGTCGTGACCGAAAGCAGATGGTGGCCCGAGACGACGCGGGGTGGGGTAGGAAGCAAAATTATAGCCGTTACCGTTGCGGTGGAGGTGCGGGGTGCGGGGTAGGGTGTCGTCGTCCGGTCGTGACCGAAGGAGATGACGCTTTAGAAGGAAGGAACGTGGTCGGGGGAAACAGAATAAATACGCCAGCGTTTCCCTATGCAGTCATCAGTACTCGCCATGGAAGGAATCGTTGCTAACGCGAAATCTGTACCGAAATTTCTCCCAAAACGGGACTTAACAAGTTTAAAATTAAATGTGAAGTATCACGTTTTAGGAATGAAATTTGTGAAAACAAAATTCGGCGAATCGATTGTAGTCGACTTAGAAGATGATGGGACCTGCCCGCAGCCGGAAGAGGGACGCTTTTACGTTTATCTTCCAAAACGATGGGCTGACGTATTTACAGAGGAGCAACTAAAAGCTGTGAAGCCTTGTGTGCTATCACTTTGCGTCACATCGCACGTCCCACTACCAAACGAGAAAACGAGTGTTCAGCTAGACATCGATTATGTGAGTATGTTTCTCGTATAAACACACACACACACACACACACACACACACACACACACACACACACACACACACACACACACACATATATGTATACAAATGTAAGTGTATTAATTTCATTTTTTTTTTTCAGACAAAGTAATTGAACGAAATATGGATGGTATTAGTATATATTATATTATAGTATATAATATATTATAGGTATTAGAAGTATAGTATATATTACTATTATTAATATTAGGTTTACAAGAATTGTGTGTGTGTGTGTGTGTGTGTGTGTGTGAAAATTAATTTTAAAATATTAAAATACTACTTTGATTTCCATACGGACATGTACGGTTCTTGTACATGTTCGTAATGGAGAAACAAAAACTTTAAAAATGTATATATATATATATATATATAGTTTATTCTATAGTTACAGGGAGATGAACAGATGTGTTGAGGCGAATTGTTTGTGCGAGTGTGAGGGTGATATATGTCGTACACCGCCATATAACAGACATTGTGATGTAGTAAGTGAGTGTGAATTTAATAGAGTATGGATATGGGGAGGAAGAGAGAGAGAGAACAAAACCTGAATGTAATCATGAATGGATTTCTTTATATATCAAATTTTATTTTCATTTTTTCAGAAAAAGAAACAAAACAAGGGAATATGTTGGATGTAACGTTACTCTAAAAGTTGTGAGTAGAGAATTGGGATATAGTCCTAAAAGTAAAAGACTTTATTGTCAATGTGATTTAATTAAATTACATTCACATGTTAACTATGAACAGTTTGAGGTTCCGTTAAACAATCATTATAAACTGAATCATTTTAAATGTACAGAGTTTACTAAAAATATTGAGAAAATGAAGAGTGCTTTTAATGAATTCTTCAATAAACAATTTTACACATTGTTTCCGTTCTTAAGAGAAATTCCAATTACATTCTGTAAATATCACGATATAAAATATATTCATTACAATAGACATGTATTATCTAGACAGAAGTGGTTTGGAAATATGTATTATATGAAACACGATTTTACTTATTACATACCAAACTGGACACCTAAATTTTATAATGAGTCATGTTATAAGAAAACTGGATATTGGTGGGGTACTATGAATTGTGCTAGAATATGTTGCTGTTCTGCTAATTATTGTTTTTTTAAACCGTGAATAACAGATATATAAAGTGCATTGTAATTGTTTTATGGACATTTAAAGTTTATTTGCAGCACCTTGCTTGTTGTACATCTTCGTATAATTATCACTGTGATGACGCGCACAGGATTACAAACACGGTTATTGATAAAATTTTTAACGAAGCCGTAGCATTAAATAATTATATAAATGGTATTTAGTAGTTCATTATCTTTTAAAAAATTAATAGATTATTGATAAAATTTGTAACGAAACCGTACCATTAAATAATTATATAAAGTGGTATTTAGCAGTTCGTGTATCCTTTAAAAAATTAATAAACACCGAAAATATTTATTGTGATGCGGTATTTAGATCACGTACAGAACCTAAGTCACAGTATGACGATATCGATGAACAGTATTCGATAGCTAGCGCAAAAATAATGAAGCGGGTGGAATTAAATATTACAAAATATAATCCTCTTGTGGGGTCGAGCTTTCTACTTACACCATTGAAATTATCAAACAGTAAGAAAGGAATTATTAATGTAAAAAATGTAGAAGATGAAAAATGTTTCTTGTGGTCTGTGCTCGCCGGTGTACACCCACATCGCGTTAGTCATTACGTTTATCTTGTATCCCAACTATTGTTTACATGGATTTGTAGACTATATATATATATATATAATTCAATTTTATTTTACTTTTTTCTTTTTCAGAAAAAGAAACAAGACAAGAGAATATGTTGGATGTAATGTTACTCTAAAAGTTCTGAGTAGAGAATTGGGTTATTCCCCTAAAAGTAAGACTTTATTGTCAATGTGATTTAATTAAATTGCATTCACATATTAACTATGAACAGTTCGAGGTTCCATTAAACAATCATTATAAACTGAATCGATGGAAATGTGTAACGTTTACTAAAAATATCGTGAACTTGAGAAAAGCTTTTAATGAATTCTTCAATAAACAATTTTACACATTGTTTCCGTTCTTAAGAGAAATTTCAATTACATTCTGTAAATATCACGATATAAAATATATTCATTACAATAGACATGTATTATCTAGACAGAAGTGGTTTGGAAATATGTATTATATGAAACATGATTTTATCCGTTATTCATCAATCTGTACACCAAAATTTTATAATGAGGAGTGCTATACGATAAAGTGCGGTAGTAATAAGTGTGGAAGGGTGTGTTGGTGTGCTAGTAATTATTGTTTTTTTAAACCATGATTAAAAATGTACTGTGATTATTTATGAACTAAAATTTTATTTGTACCACCTTGATGTATATATATATTATGTTTAATTTTTGAATTAGATACTGGAAAAAGAATATGTTGAATGTAACGTTACTCTAAAAGTTCTGAGTAGAGAATTGGGTTATTCCCCTAAAATTAAAACACTTTATTGTCAATGAGATTTAATTAAATTGTATTCAAATATTAACTATGAACAGTTCGAGGTTCTGTTAAACAATCATTATAAACTAAATCGATGGAAATGTATAACGTTTACTAAAAATATCGTGAACTTGAGAAAAGCTTTTAATGAATTCATCAATACACAATTTTACACATTGTTTTCGTTCTTAAGAGAAATTCCAATTACATTCTGTAAATATCACAATATAAATTATATTCATTACAATAGACATGTATTATCTATACAGAAGTCGTTTGGAAATATGTATTATATGAAACATGGTTTCATCCGTTATTCATCAATCTGTACACCAAAATTTTATAATGAGGAATGCTATACGATAAAGTGGGGTGCTGGTAATTATTGGTTTTTAAACCATGACATAAAATGTACTGTGATTATTTATGAACTAAAATTTTATTTGTACCACCTTGATGTATAAATATATTATGTTTAATTTTTGAGCAACTGGAAAAAATTTTAATTGTAACTCTAACACTAAACTTAAATTATAAGTAAATTACGTTTCTGTATAAACCACAACAGTAATAATGTATCTCAATTTTATTCATACATAACAGTGATATATCACTATCGCTGTGTATGTTATTGTATGTTATTGATCAATGCAGATGTATTTGTTTCACTGATGTAACTATGAAGCAGTTATATATATATATAAAGTATTTGTCTTTGTATAATATTTTTTCTCTGCAATTATGTTCTATAACAATATTTTCATGTACTATTTTTGTATTGTGTGTGTGTGTGTGCGTGTGTGCGTGCGCGCGCGTTTTCATTAACACAAACAAATAATGTATTACTAAATGTATAAGATGTATTAATAATGGATTTAATGTATTAATAAAATGATTTTATATTTCTTATAAATGAGTTTTATAATTTCTTATAACATAACGCATATCAATCAACAGTGCGTGTACACTTTCAGTTAATGATCTGTTCATTTTTCAATATAGTGCATCAGACACATACATAATGACAGCAGAACGATATCAACATATACAGAAAGATATTACATATAGAACACTTACAAAAATAGATTATTTTCACAACGTTCGAGGACAACCACATCACGAGAGAGATAGCTCGTTTGAAAAACCAGTTTTTGAGCTTCTTCCCACACATACACATACACACACATACGAACTAACTAACAGTTGTGTGTATTAGTTACAGAAAAATTTCGTAACGCTGCGCTATGATGTAAAACAGATGCAATACTAAACGCGAGTTCAACATTATTTATAATTATACAAATTAAAACGAATATAATATAGCAGGTACATTCACAGAAAAAAATAAACCATTGTTGTATATTTAAATATACATACTTATATGTATAGGAACACAGCAAAATGCAATAACACATGAAATATGACACTGATTGCCTGCAGAAAGAAAAAGTTACATTGACAAAAAATAAATAAACCTTCATAGTATGCGTACACAATATTACTATAATGACAATAAATATAAAATAATGTACTTACGGTAATTTCAAACAAAGTTGTTTTATTCATATACACGAAATAAGGTACATTTCACTACAAACATATACGAAGCTTATAACTACACGAAAAAATAAATAAACCACCTATACGAGTATACACCCACGACAGAATAATATTTAAATGATTGTATCTGTTTTATAATATATTAAAACAATAGTAAAATTTCGCTCTGGTGACCGACTGCTTACAACAGAACAATCGCAGTGTTGTATAGCCCGCGGTAAAACGAGTTACGTGTAAAATATGACAGACAGAACCCAGTCGTTTACGATGTACGATTCAACAGAAAATATACACATAAAATCTAGTTATACATTAAAAACATACAGTCTGTATATAAATCAATGGGTAATATACATACTTGAAGATAAATTCCATAACTCCTGAAATGTAACATTGGTTCACAAACATATAACAGATTAGAGTCACACTGTATTACAACAAATACACACACATGAACTAACTAACAGTGGTATGTATTAGACACAGACATATTCCATAATATAACATTATTTTACAAAATAAAATACATAACGCTGCGCTACGTTGCAAAAACAGACACAATACTGAACGCAAGTGCAGAGACCGGTCTCTATGCCCTGCAGCAAAGCAACTTCTGCATTCCACTAGCACACGGTAGTTAAACGTTCCGTCAAAAAAATAAACAATATAACATATGACTATAAAATATACACACAAAATCTAGTTATTCAGTTGAATCAGTAATTATCACAGTTGTTACGTTTCACACACACACACACACACACACACACACACACATACACACAAAGTTTAAAAATATTATTTTTAATACACGTATTAGTCACACCTGTAATATAACACTGTTACAGATTAACCTGTAGCAGTGTGAACGGAATAGTACTATTACAACACGCATTAGCGGTTCAATCGAATGGTCCGCAATAGATCAAGTTACCTTATACGATTCGATACAAAATTAACATATATACAAAACCTGAAAGTGCATTACCATCCTATAAAATATATATACAAAGTATATAACACATTTTTCACAATAACAACTAATTATTCAGTGATAATAATTACACAACCTGAAAAATTGTATTAAATAAGCAACAAATAGTCAAGGAGTCAGCGCTTACCTACGTGCTTGATCTACGTGAGTGGCTACAGAGCGACTTACATGTATTTTGCTGCTGCATTTATAGTACTCGAGCTGGAAGTAATTTTTATATTTTGAGGACAACCTAGTACATCGCTCTTGGGTCGCTCGGTCAAGTCAGGACATTGCTCGCTACACAGCATTAAAGTTGCAGCTATAAATAGTTAAGTATGCAAGAAAATGATTAGACGCAATGAGTCTAATGAGAAGACAGTGAATAATAGATGCGATGATAACCACTAGGATGAACATGTGTTCCGTCTCGTCATAAACCAATGACATACCATATATCAATAATTAGTTATTATTGCGGAAAAAAGCGTTATATTTTATACCTGTTCAATATAACAGATTCATCCAACTTCACAGCTTCGCTTCCTTCATTAATCTGTAACGTCATAAGCTACTAACATCATAAAACACTAATGATGTAACATATACCCATTGTTTTTACACATAACAGAAACCAACTGTCTCGCCTCGCAGTCGAGCACATGCGTCATGTCGGGTACCCCCATCCGTTGATTTAAACATTTCGGGTGTTAAATTTCGGACACCAAGAGATTTCAGGTACCCCCATCCGTTGTTTTAAACATTTCGGTTGTCAAATATTGAACAACAAAAATTTCGGGGTACCCCCATCCGTTGTTCTAAACATTTCGGGTGTCAAATTTCAGACATCACGTAGTCGTCGAACCAGCTAGCATATCCACCCAGCCTCCTGCTTCGTCATAACCAGTGTTTTATACATGCGTCATGTGGGCGTACCCACAAATTTCGGGTACCCCCATCCGTTGATTTAAACATTTCGGGTAACGGTAACCGATACCCCCAAAATTTCGAGTAACGGTACCCGATGACATCGCCTCTGCGCGTCCGTGCAACCGCCGAATTCCGGGTACCCCCATCCGCTACACATTGTTTTCGGCTACCAAATTTTGGACATGCAGAAACCACGGCCTCCGTGACGTCTTGAAACAGGTTTTAGCCATACGGACGCCAGCGACTTGGGCCTCTGTGTGATGTCATGAACTGGAACACGGAAGTGTTTCAGTCACACATACACACACATACACACACACACACAAAACAGTGACGTCACATGGACAGCTCGGACACCAGCTGCCAGTGCCTCTATGACGTCATGAACTGGAACCCGGTAGTGTTTTCGTTCGGAACCCGGAAGTGTTTTCGAACACTCACTTTCCCTCTACTTAAAATCCAATTAATAAAAAGTATAATATAGCTTTTGAACATCAGCCACAATATAGGTTATAACGCAATATAATTAAATACAACTATTTCACTAACGACTCGGAACACAAAGTTTTTTATGAGTAAAAACATAAAGTTTTACCTTACAACCTGAACCTGTTTTAGTTACAAGTTGGTGACTAGTATAATATATAATTTATTAGCGTATAATCTGTATTATATATCTGCATATCACACGAGAATAAATGTAACATCAGGATGAATTTTTTCCTTTATTAAAAACAGCTTCGTCTCTTTGCGCAGAATGAAGTATCGAAATACCCTTGATACTACCTGTTCCTAAAATACTAGGTGTTCCAAAAATACTACTGTTCCTCTGATACGCTTAGTATTTTGTGTATCGGTGACACTCCTAGTATTTGAAATACCTAGTATTTGAAATACTGGTTGTTCCTTGCATACCAGCGATATTTTTGTATGCCTAGTATTTGGCCTTGGCGTATTCGTTTACGTGATACTTGCGTACTTTGTGTGTGTGGTGTGTGTGTGTGTGTGTGTGTGTGTGTGTGTGTGTGTGTGTGTGTGTGATCGTAGGGGGCGGCGTGCCTCGACTCAGAACAGCGTCGCCGCGAATAACAGGTATTTCAGTCACTGTTACATCCGGTCTAAAATACCTGTTACAGGTATATCGGCCCACCTCTCTACTCAGTGGAGGTGGGCTAAACTGTTATTTTAAAATACTAGGTATGAAAATACCGTTCCAAAAAAATAACAGGTACAAATACCTGTTATTGTATGCTCTATATATATATATATATATATATATATATATATATATAGGAATGTTAATTATCGACCGTATTATTATACTGTTAATGATTTCGAGGTTCGGTCATTAATTATGAAAACTCAAGTTTTGCGACGTTTCGAGATTTATTCTTCTCATAATCATGCCTACAACATTAAAATATAGTCTTACTACAATTATATTATTTGTAAGTGTGTATAGGTGTGTGTAAAGTCATACATTACTATAACTATTTACTTACATTAACTGTGAGATGAGCTACAGCAACCACATTACACTAAACACTTATCACTGTTCCATACTTATACACATATAACACATTACATTTGTATAGTGTTAGCGTTATGTAGTTATCTGACAGACTGCCAGCGATATAAAATTTTAATAGTACCTAACTAGAAAGTTGTTCAGTATTCCTATACCTGTAAACTATTGTCTATTTTAAAAAGAGTGAATAAGATTAGAATAACACTTGCTAAGACTTTCTACGTCCGTTTTCTTGTTAACTGAAAGGTGTTTATTCTTCTCTATTGTTAGCATTTCTAAGAATTGCCGTTTAAAGTGATTACTTTCTGCATGAATTACTTTAGCTTTGTGAAACTGAAACGAGTGACCGTGTGTACCAATGTTCAATTACCCCCTGGGTATCAACTTATTTCACTGGATGTATCATCCCTTTTTACCAATATATCAGTACCAATAGTAACCAAAATTATTTCTGACAGGTTTGATGAACTCAGACCTCACACAAATATTCCTAAAAAACAATTCTTAGAAGCACTTAAGTTATGCCTAGAGAGGGGATATTTTCAATTCAACAATGAGTTTTATTTACAGTTATTTGGATGCCCAATGGGCTCACCAATAGCCCCTATCTTGGCTGATATATATCTTGAGTATATTCTTGATAAAAAACTTCCCACTGTACCATTTGATATACCATTCCTTTACAAATTTGTTGATGATATTATTACAGCAATACCGATTAATATGCAGAATATAATAATAGATACATTCAATGACTTTCATCCACGTATAGTTTTCACTGTAGAATTAGAAAAATCGGCAACACAATCTCATTTTTAGATGTTTTATTACTCCACCAAGCCAATGGTAAACTTGACACAAAATGGTGGCAAAAACCACAAACCTCAGGACGATACATTCATTACACGAGTCATTGTCCATACCACTACAAAATTAATGTTGCTAAAAATCTGATAAATCGTGCACACAGACTTACAACAGACATCTACAAAAAAGAAATTGATAATAGACTAGTAGACTTATTGCTAACAAATGGGTACCCCCACAAGATAATTTGCAAAATATTGCGAGAAAGTTATAGACATAATCATAATATGGTAGATAACACTAAAACCCAAATAAATAACTTAGACGTGACTAATAACCAAATAAATGGTAATACACCTGTAGGACAGAATACAACATCCAGTAATCAAGATAACACTACTACAACTAAAAAATATTTTTCCCTTCCATATGTCAAATCATTATCAGAAAGACTTTCCAAGATCCTCACTAATGCTAATCACAATACAAAAATAGCTTTCAAAAACGTTAACACTATCAATAATAAATGTTTTACGCATACTAAAGACAGGGATGAAATAGAACTAAGATCCAACATAATATATGAAATACCGTGTGAAGAAAACTGTAGAAAAAAATATTACGGTTGTTCTGAACAGTATTTTAAAAGACGTATTTATCAACATAAATATAGCTGCCAGAAAGTAAATACTAACAGACCTGATCCCACGGCCCTAACACAACACGCCCGTACACACGGTCACTCGTTTCAGTTTCACAAAGCTAAAGTAATTCATGCAGAAAGTAATCACTTTAAACGGCAATTCTTAGAAATGCTAACAATAGAGAAGAATAAACACCTTTCAGTTAACAAGAAAACGGACGTACAAAGTCTTAGCAAGTGTTATTCTAATCTTATTCACTCTTTTTAAAATAGACAATAGTTTACAGGTATAGGAATACTGAACAACTTTCTAGTTAGGTACTATTAAAATTTTATATCGCTGGCAGTCTGTCAGATAACTACATAACGCTAACACTATACAAATGTAATGTGTTACATGTGTATAAGTATGGAACAGTGATAAGTGTTTAGTGTAATGTGGTTGCTGTAGCTCATCTCACAGTTAATGTAAGTAAATAGTTATAGTAATGTATGACTTTACACACACCTATACACACTTACAAATAATATAATTGTAGTAAGACTATATTTTAATGTTGTAGACATGATTATGAGAAGAATAAATCTCGAAACGTCGCAAAACTTGAGTTTTCATAATTAATGACCGAACCCAGAAATCATTAACAGTATATTTATATATATTATAACATCTTCTCTAGTGTTATATCTTGGGGAACCCGGAATAATTGGTTCTGCCAATTATTCAGGCTGCCTTATTCGACGAGCTGAAATTTAATCAGAACAACACAGAGTAAATATAAAAGGAATCAGGGAATGGGAAAACTGTTGATTTATGTACTCAGTATATGTGTGTAACAAGAAGACTTCTCTTTATTAAACATTTGAAAAAATAACATTTACTCAAAAGATAGATCCCATGGCATTACTAATTGAATTATTAAAGTTATTTGAATTCTTTATTTAAACTTTGGGATCACAACAGATTTTATTTCGCTATACCACGGATCCGGGTAACCTTAGGTATTTACTCATCAAACTTTTAATTATATTCAATTCATCTTTATTAGCTTGCAAGACCTTTAGTTTTATGCTTCATTATTATCCCATTTGAAGAATGGTATTAATTATACTACGATACATTAAGATTTAAACTGTTACAATGTATGATGTCTGAATAGTTACATTAAATTCTTAGAGTTAATTCTTTTTAATCTTTACAAGTTTAATCGTCTCTGAAAAGTCTCTCCTTTAAAGTGTATTGTGTTACAATTATAATTATTATTTATTCCTCGATAGACGTGCTATCGAGTCACCTTTAATTTGGTATGTAGAAATTTCCTCCGGGAGTGTCCGTCTTGGGAATCCTTAAAAGCGTCGTCCTCATCTAGGTCTGGTCTTAGTCATTAAAGGCTTAAACGTCTGCAGTCTAGGTCGAACCTTCTACGATGGTAGGCGTAGATTCTTTGACGTCTCGAACTGCATCTTCTGTCGGGTCTACTAGAGTTGCAAATTCTGGTAGTTCACATCTCCGGGTAGGATGTTGAAAAGTGTCGTCAGTTGGTGAAGTTAGCAGTCATCGTTATTAATACTCGTACTTTTGTTGTCACATATTTCTTCTTGTTACCACGTTTCTGATTTTTAATTAATGTTACATGTTACACTCTTTGGTGTAGCAGTTAATAAACTACATTTGAAATAAGCCAAACTAACAACAAATCACACAACATTCCAACAGAGCTTTTGCTCGTGCGTGTGCACTGCTTGGAGTCTTCATAGCGAGAGAGAGATTTTTCGCCCGCTTCCACTGGTACTGCACAAGAGGTAGTGGGGTGTTTATTCCGCGAGAATATAGTCCCTGTCTCTCTCTAAATAAACATTTTTTATTTATACAAACTATCCCTAGATAAAAATACATAATTTAAATGAGTAGTTTTAGTGACTATCTGTGTCTTCAGATTCTTTAATTATTAACATTAGTTTTTTATTTTATTCATAATTACAGAAGACTCGGAAAACATGTCGAGTCCGGAATCAACAGGTAGGCGCCTGATAGCAAGCAAGGGTTAAATACGACCATAATAATTATTTACAATATGCCTCTTTATTACAGTTTCTTTGCCCTTATTAATTACTTCTTCCTTTCACACTTAGTACCTACATGTTTTTATTATTATTGTGAGATTTAAATGGTTAATGGCTCGCAACCTTAAATTTTTTTTTATTTCTTTCTTTTTAATAATGGTTACAATTTAAATCGTCACATACTCCGCCTCTTAACCAACACAGACTCCTGAAAATATGGTCAGCAACGTACCGAGAGTATGCTTGGGGCGTAACGTGTGAAATTTCCTTATTATTATTATTATTTATTATTATTGCAAGGTTTGTTTTTTCTATCTCTCTTTAAATGATCTTGTTCTCATTTAAATGTTCGCCTTCGTGAAATTCCCTTTATCTCACTTCTTACAGTACTAACTTATAATACTAATTTCCCTAATTACAGTAAATCACAATATCGTGGCCCGACTGACATCAGCTTACTCTAACTCTACAAGTTAGCTTTCAGCATTCATTAATGATCTCTTGGCACCTTTCTGCCTCATCATTATCCTTTTCAGTCGGCGCCGTTGTGACTTGTTACTTTACATGTATATAATTCTTTCTTGATTATATACCATAGACTTACTTCTAATATAATCTAAAGAGGATCCCATACTCCACTCTAGATTATAGTTACTTGAGAAAAGCGGAATCTCACGATGGTAACTCTTATTATCTCTTTAACAATAACCAAACAAACTATGCGGAAGGGGAGACACTTTACACAATCCATTGTATTTCACGCGTGGTGGTATTCATTGTTTAGGGAGGCAACGGTTTATCACAATAGGGAGAGTGTGGCTGCTTACTACAATTTCTTAACACGCTTTATTGTTCTCTTACTGGCCACAACTGGGGTGTTCACTATGCAACGTTTCTCGTATTATTATTTACCTCTCTTTTATTTACTGCTACAAGTTACACAAATTTAGTTTAACTTAAGATTTATTCAGCAATTATTATTCACTTATTATTACTTTGGGGTTTTAAAAAAAACTTACCTAGAATTATTTCCTATCGACTTACCATAATTATTTAGGACACTTTATTTACTTTTTTTTTTTTTTTTTTTATTTTGGCTCAGTTTACAAGGTTACTGTTTTGGGACATGGAGTTTAATACTTTATCTAACAAGGGAGGGTTAACTAAGTCATTTATTTATTTGAAATTTAAGTCATAATATTATTTCCTCTACTATACTACACACAATTATCTCCTAAACACTTTAGTACATGGTAAACATCTATTAAGAGTTATTAACATTAGCATTAAATTCTATTTAAACGATCAGCTGTTTCGCTGGAATGTAGGTCAGACGAGTTTTAAACAATGGCATTGTTTTGTTTACAAAGGGGACTCAACTAGAGGGTGAATGCATTGTCTCACTCAACTTGGGGTAGGGTGACAAGGACAGTTCAGTACAGGCGAGAACAGGAAATTTACAGGTCTGAAATTGTTTACAAACCGACAGGTTGATGAATGAACTTTTGACAAGCGCGTACCTGCTGTTATATCGTATTCTTGGGGCGTCTTTAGTTAACATGATGTTCATTCCTATATCTAAATAATAATTAACTTACTTATTTATAAAACTATTATAATAACTATTATCGTTTAATTTTATTTAAGATTTTAGACACATTTTAAAGTACACGAGTGAATAAATCAACAGCTTATGGTCTGGGTTAATCGGGACACAATTACTGCTTAAACAACACAAGTCACCAAAAAATTTTTTTTTTTACTACAGAGTGGCGCAATTTATAACATCTTCTCTAGTTACTTGGGGAACCCGGAATAATTGGTTCTGCCAATTATTCAGGCTGCCTTATTCGACGAGCTGAAATTTAATCAGAACAACACAGAGTAAATATAAAAGGAATCAGGGAATGGGAAAACTGTTGATTTATGTACTCAGTATATGTGTGTAACAAGAAGACTTCTCTTTATTAAACATTTGAAAAAATAACATTTACTCAAAAGATAGATCCCATGGCATTACTAATTGAATTATTAAAGTTATTTGAATTCTTTATTTAAACTTTGGGATCACAACAGATTTTATTTCGCTATACCACGGATCCGGGTAACCTTAGGTATTTACTCATCAAACTTTTAATTATATTCAATTCATCTTTATTAGCTTGCAAGACCTTTAGTTTTATGCTTCATTATTATCCCATTTGAAGAATGGTATTAATTATACTACGATACATTAAGATTTAAACTGTTACAATGTATGATGTCTGAATAGTTACATTAAATTCTTAGAGTTAATTCTTTTTAATCTTTACAAGTTTAATCGTCTCTGAAAAGTCTCTCCTTTAAAGTGTATTGTGTTACAATTATAATTATTATTTATTCCTCGATAGACGTGCTATCGAGTCACCTTTAATTTGGTATGGAGAAATTTCCTCCGGGAGTGTCCGTCTTGGGAATCCTTAAAAGCGTCGTCCTCATCTAGGTCTGGTCTTAGTCATTAAAGGCTTAAACGTCTGCAGTCTAGGTCGAACCTTCTACGATGGTAGGCGTAGATTCTTTGATGTCTCGAACTGCATCTTCTGTCGGGTCTACTAGAGTTGCAAATTCTGGTAGTTCACATCTCCGGGTAGGATGTTGAAAAGTGTCGTCAGTTGGTGAAGTTAGCAGTCATCGTTAATAATACTCGTACTTTTGTTGTCACATATTTCTTCTTGTTACCACGTTTCTGATTTTTAATTAATGTTACATGTTACACTCTTTGGTGTAGCAGTTAATAAACTACATTTGAAATAAGCCAAACTAACAACAAATCACACAACATTCCAACAGAGCTTTTGCTCGTGCGTGTGCACTGCTTGGAGTCTTCATAGCGAGAGAGAGATTTTTCGCCCGCTTCCACTGGTACTGCACAAGAGGTAGTGGGGTGTTTATTCCGCGAGAATATAGTCCCTGTCTCTCTCTAAATAAACATTTTTTATTTATACAAACTATCCCTAGATAAAAATACATAATTTAAATGAGTAGTTTTAGTGACTATCTGTGTCTTCAGATTCTTTAATTATTAACATTAGTTTTTTATTTTATTCATAATTACAGAAGACTCGGAAAACATGTCGAGTCCGGAATCAACAGGTAGGCGCCTGATAGCAAGCAAGGGTTAAATACGACCATAATAATTATTTACAATATGCCTCTTTATTACAGTTTCTTTGCCCTTATTAATTACTTCTTCCTTTCACACTTAGTACCTACATGTTTTTATTATTATTGTGAGATTTAAATGGTTAATGGCTCGCAACCTTAAATTTTTTTTTATTTCTTTCTTTTTAATAATGGTTACAATTTAAATCGTCACAACATACTGTATATATATATATATATACAGTATATATGTGTATATATATATATAACAGTATAGTATATATATATATATATACACATAACCTATATTATCCTTTGTAAGTAACTCGTTTTGATTTTCCTGCAGGTATCCTTGTAGTATCTTCAAATAAATACACTGCAAGTAGGTTTATTTTCACCTAGATAAACCTATTAATATATTAATAAACCTACTTGCTGTGTATTTATTTGAAGATATTATATAACCTATACTATATAATTTGTTATAAGAAATAAATTGAAACTAAAAGTATTAACAGTGTTACTTTACACTGTGACTTTATTAAACTATTACTGTTTAAATGAAAATAAGAAACAAGAGAATTTATAGGCCTATCTCCCTTTGGGAATACCAATTTAAGTTTTCACTAGTAGTAAACAAACTAACATTGGTTAGACAAATCAGTTGCGAAACTCGGGGCAATTAAATAAGTTAGAGTAGGCCTACACATAATACCACAAAAAATAATGTGAAAAAACATCAGAAACGTATAATAAAAACATAACAGTAAGCCACAAGAGTGAATGAGAATAAACAAAATTTTACAAATAAAAATAAAAAAACAAATTGTAATAAAATAAATATAAATACATAAATAAAAACTTATAAATAATAAGCAACAACAAAAGTAAATTAAATGCATTACAGATATTTAAGAAACAGGACTAGATAAAGTGCATGGTCCATTACAACAATCTCATAATTTACGTGAGATGTGTAGTGAAGTTAAAATCACATTAATAAAAAGTATAATATAGCTTATCAACATCAGCCACTCTATAGGTTATAATTCAATATAATCTTGGCCGTAGCCAGCGGGGGGGGGTTAGGGGATTAGAACCCCCCCAAAATGTTGAGGTAAAAATAGAAATTTTTAGGATAAAAACAAACGTAAATAAAAATATAATGAAAAATGCTCTTATAAAAAAGGAACTGTGCAATAATACAGTTATTTTGTGTTTCTGGTACGAGTCTTTCCATTATATGTCTAGTCTACATGTCATACAGTTGTGCTAGAGATATCAATGTATAGGCCTAGTATTATATTTTTTGTATTATATTTAATTAGAACTGGGGTTATGACTATTAACTTTACAAATTTCCTCCGTAGGTTATAAAGATTTGTAATTATATAAAAAAACGTTCTTGAATGCTTAATTTAATTAAGAATCTTATTAATAGGATTTTTGATCCCGGAAATATAGTTAATTCATTTAATTGATTACACTCTTAAGCAGTGGCGAGTTGTGACATGTAAAATATATCGACTGTGTTTTGGTAAAATGCTGTAACCCTAATTTATAAAATTTATTTTTCAGGAGAGACAAAAAGCATAGTGCACATAATATTTGAAACTTTTCAGGTTATTGCCTACGGTTCTATTATACACATTTGTTATGTTATTTCATACATAAATTACATTTAAGGTGAAAAATGTGGTTACAGCATTTTACTAATCAGTACATAGGCAGCACTCCTTAGATGTAACCCACTTGATGCCTCTTTCTTAACCGAAACTACACACAGTTGAACCAGGTTTTCGGGCAATAATGCTGTAAGCCTCACTATTGACACCATACAAGACAATAAGGTACCTTATTAAACTTTTATTAAAAAAACATAATTACTTTTATAACGATAATAATGCTTCAAACATAGAGTAATGCAGTATGGAAAGTTTTACATGATGGGAGTGTATGGAATTAGAATAAAAGTCAGTAATGTCAGATAATGACAGCAAAAATATAAGGGTTACAGCCTTTTACCAAAACACCGTCGATATAAAAAACAACTTTTACACCTTCGTGGAATATAAATACTATGCAATCATTTTCAACAATGCTCTCTACCATGCGAAATTATTTTTTCTAGTTTCTTTTTATTTTTAGGAGACGTTAAACTATAATGGCTAAACGTCCAGGCTCACAACTGTCGATAAAGAACTTTCTCACCAAGGCTAAGAAAACCAGTGACATAGAGCCCAAAGAACCTGCAGAGCCTGTTGCAAGTACTTCTACTGTAAATGAAAAAGTAATATCAGAATTCGACTTTTATCCTACTGTAAATTCACAAACAAATCCTGAGCATGATGATTGGTATAATGTTGACGTAGGAAAATATGTGCACACTCCCAGTGATAAAATTGATCGGGAAACCAAACTAAATGTTCTGAAAAATCCATGGGTTCCTAAAATGGAATTTGAATTCCCACCTAGTGGGAAAAGAAATCTAAGATTTCAAAGACAGTGGCTACATCGTTTTCCCTGGCTTGCCTACACAAAAACTGACGGGGCTCTGTGTAAATATTGTGTGCTATTTTCAAAAGATACAGCTGGTAAAGGTGGTCATCAGAAATTGAAATCGTTAGTCAAAGAACCCTATAAAAATTGGAAAGATGCTTTCGAATTATTTAAAAGTCATGAATCCAATACATACCATAAAGAAGCAATGATTTCAGGGAGCAACTTCTTAAGTGTCTCCAAAGAGCCTAACCATGACATAAGAAACATCATTGATTCAACAAGGAAGAAACAGGTAAAAGAAAATCGAGACAAGTTATTTTCCATAGTTGAAACTATCAAGTGTTGTGGTCGACAAGAACTTGCTCTCAGGGGAACTAAAGATTCAGGACCCATATCACTAAAAGATGAAGAGCCTTTTCATAATGATGGCAATTTTAGGGCTTTATTAAGGATGAGAATACTATGTGGTGACCGAAAATTGATCAATCACACAGAGAGTATGTCTTTAAATGCCTCTTACATGAGTCCAACAGTCCAGAACGATCTTATTCAGATATGTGGAGAAATTATTCAGAAGCAAATTGTCAATGATATAACTGAAGCCAATATGTTCTCCATTTTAGTAGATGAAACTGCAGACATTGCTGGACATGAACAGCTATCTCTCTGTGTACGATATACAAAAAAAGAAGATAATTATTATGTGTCAAAAGAGGACTTCTTAGGCTTTGTTCGTCTTCATCATACTACCAGACAAGATATAGCTAGGAATAAAACTTCATATTTGGAAGATCTTGGTTTGGATTGCAAAATGATAGTTGGGCAAGGCTATGATGGTGCCTCTGTGATGAAAGGATCATTCACTAATCAGAAAAGATTATCCAGAAGCTCTGTATGTCCATTGCTGTTCCCACTCGTTAAATCTAGCTTTATGCCACTCGTGCAATTTACAAAGTGTAAGAAACTGTGTTGGTATAGTTAAGACTACGATCACTTTTTTGAAGAGCTCTCCTAAAAGAATAAGTGTATTGCAATCAAATAAATCTGATTCCCAGTGAAAAACTTTAACATCCAAGTGCGAGACCAGATGGGTTGAAAATCATAGTAGTCTTTTGAAATTCAAGAACCTTTTCAAACCCATTCTCACCACGTTAGAAGATTTAAGCGATGATCCAGACATGGATACCTCATCCAAAGCCTCATCTTTAGTAACAGCTCTGCTTAATGGAGAGTTTGTTCTTAGTCTCTGTTTCTTAGCCAAAGTGTTTTCTTATACCTTGACTTTGTGTAAGGTATTGCAGTCACCTCTCTGTGATTTGAAATCAGCAACTGATCACGTTCAAAATATTGTTGACCTCTTTCAGAATATTCACATGAATATTGAGTGTGAATTCTCCATTATATACAAGTCTGCAAAATCCTTACTAGCTGATGTTGGCGGAGAAATCACGCTTCCCCGTTTAACTCCATCACAATGTAACCGTTGTAACATACAAACGGAAGACCCAGAAAAGTATTTTCGCATCTCTATGGCCATTCCACTTCTCGATGATTTTAACAATCAGCTAAAAATAAGATTTCTTGATCACAAAGAAGTATTTGCAAATTTAAACTCTCTTTTACCATCCGTTTGCTGTAAGCCTACTACTTTTTTAGACACTGAAAGGTTGAAGTTGTACCAAAACAAAGTTAATTTGGATCTGTTACAATCAGAGTTTGACCTATGGAGAATTTTTTGGGAGAAGAGGGATGAGACTGACCGCCCATCCTGTGCTATCGAAGCTTTAACGAGGATGTAACGAGGAGTTTACCCGAATATCTTCATTCTGTTAAATATATTCTCCACTTTGCCAGTTACCACTTGTACACCTGAACGTACCTTTTCCACATTAAGAAGACTGAAGACCTACTTGAGAAACTTTGTGGACAGAGTCGCCTCAGTGGATTAGCGTTGATGTCCATGCACAAAAACAGGGACATTTCAACAGATGAAGTCATAAATAAATTTGCATCGAAAAAAGATATAAGATTGGACTTTGTTTTATAAGTTTGTCTCTTTGAAGATTTGAGACTTTGCAATGTATTAATGCCACTGCGGTAACAAATTTAATATAAACCTTTGAACAGTAGCCTATACTCTGCAACTAAAATTAATGTTTTTGCTAAAAACACGAAAAGACGTACAGCAAACTCAATTATCCGGGTGCTGATTATCCGGTTTGTTGGTTATCTGTGCATCCCCGAGGTTTATTGTATTATTTTATTTCCTTTATTTTCGTCACGGCATTTTGAATAATGTGAACTGCGCGCTTGGAATTCGAGCGCTCTCTCGTCTGCAAGTGACCTGGCGGCATGCTTTGTTCAAGAATTAAACACCAAACAATGTACTGTATAGCAGTTCTTTGTTGCTGTTCTGTGATAACAGTCATGGCAGAATTGACGTCTTGTATAGTTTTTGTACCTCAAGTGTTTTACCAACAATAGACGTAAACAATTTTTATTTCGGCTTACCTTATTGCTAACAGTGATAATTGAATGTGTTAAATGTTTGACATTATTGCATTTTCAAACAGTATTGTATGTTCCCTATTATTAAAAGTTTCGTTGTGCATTAAAAAGCACAAACTCGCATTATCCGTATTTTTAGCTATCCGTGCGCATTTGTCCGGTGATTAGCCTAGATAATCGAGAGTGCTGTATTTTTTTAATAATATATCTATTCCAGTGGAAACTCCTGGGCATCTGGGAGGTATGACTCCTACTCCTAGAAGAATATCCATACTCCCCAAACCTCTCGGTATCCAAACAACCCCCCCCCCCCGAAAATTTTTTCTAGCTACGGCGTTGAATATAATTAAATACAACTATTTCACTAACGACTCGGAACACAAAGTTTTTTTGTGTAAAAACAAAGTTTTACCAACCGATTTTAGTTACAAGTTGGAGACTAATATAATATATAATTTATTAGCATATAATCTGTATTATATATCTGCATATCACACGAGAATAAATGTAACATCAGGATGAATTTTTTCCTTTATTAAAAACAGCTCCGTCTCTTTGCGCAGAATGAAGTATACAGGACGAAAAAGTGGCTCATACTAGTTCCTACTCGAAATATGCTTGATACCTGTTCCTAAAATACTACTGTTCCTCTGGAACGCGTTGTTCCTTGTGTATCGGTGATACCACTAGTATTTGAAATACCTAGTATTTTAAATACGCGTTACTGGCTGTTCCTTGCGTTCCAGCGATATTTTTGTACGCCTAGTATTTGGCCTTGGCGTCTTCGTTTATGTGATACTTGCGTACTTTGTGTGTGTGTGTGTGTGTGTGTGTGTGTAGGTGCGTAGGGGGTGTAGCTCCACTCGGAACAGCGAGGGCGGCGTGTCTCGACTCGGAACAGCGTCGCCGCGAATAACAGGAATTTCAACGTTTCAGTCACTGTTACATCCGTTCCACAAAAATATCGTTCCAAAATACCTGTTATAGGTATATCGGCCACCTACTCAGTACTCACGCTCGAAAACATCTGTAGAGGTTAGGTTTGTGATTGGTGTTGTCTAATCGTATGAACTAATATGTAAATTTATCTACAGTAATGTCAGCTGTACAGCTTGTAAAAGTAACACATTGAATTTCCATGCTTTTAAATTCCTGCACCATCTAATTTTCATTTGTTTAATTCAGGTATACGTGTTATATTGAACGTTTTAGGAACGGACTAACCCCCTTGTAAAGGTCTGAGTTATTTTAATTTACTTTATAGCGTAAACATTTGTCATATAATTATTATGAAAGTACATTCTTTAAAATTAAAATGAAATAATTTCGTCGTTTATATCTGTAAATGAGGCAATTTTTATTCTAAAACAATGAACGTGAGGACTCGCTAGCTGTAGTACAGTAGTAATGGTTTTTCTTTCATGTACAAAATAAAGTTTATATGGGACAGGAAAAAATAGTTTTAATTACTTACATGAAGGTGATTTTTTTTTTCTTGAAGTACAGCTAGTTTTGGTTAATCTTTGTAGGTAATTCTTTCTATGTGCACTGCACGAATTTCATTATTATTTACATGTCAAAAAAATTACATTCTTTCATGTACAGACATGGGTGACTGAACTCGCTAATTTCAGACAAAGAGGACATTTAATTTATAGATAGTTTACGAAAATGTGTACGGATATTGGGCGAGTGGTGGTATAAAGAAATTGTTTGTCCTATATGAAGAAATTGTTTGTCCTATTATTGTTATTTCTGATCTGACGATGAGCTGTGAATCTTGAAAGCGCTAATCAGAATATTTTTTAATAATGGTGTACAACAGTGATTTGCTTAATAATGCATGTGCTTTTCAAAGCATTAAATCTTTCAAAGCTGTATGACCTGTTGAACACCAAGCCCTGTGGTGTTTTAACTCTAAATGCAATGTAGGCCTATGTTAAACTTGTCTGTCGCCAATATCAACTACGTATTTTCTAGAGTAAGACCTTGGGATTTATAAATTATTATAGCAAAAGCCACTTGTAATAGCAATTGTTTTCTTGTACATATTGTGGTTTCAATATGCCAGATTTTTGTTACTGGTGGTATAGGAATGCGCACCCACTAACATTAAAAGTTGGTCCTGTGAAGTTGTCAAATGGAACCATGATTACCTTTGGTATCTGCTCAGGTGGTTTATGAGTTTCCTTATAAATTATGTTCTCAACATAACCTAGTGCACCATGTACTAAACCTTTTTCAGTCCAATGATTCATTCTTAACTTAACTATACATCCTACAGACAAATAGATAGATGCTTCCAGTCCACTCACTAAAATAGGTGCTGCAGATTTTGCTTTTAAACAATTATAGCTACCTTGAATTAAGGAAATTTTCTATCTTAATTCCTTCAAATTCTCTTCATTAAAAGCTTTTACATCATCATTTGTTGCAAAAAGTCGAATGGCCTCTTTAAAATATGACTTTTCTTCCAAACGTTGCAATACAAATTCATAAGTGTTTGATAATCTTGAATTAGTACTTTCTCCAATACTAAGACGATCAAAAATAGCTCGAAATAATTGTTCAGATTCATTCTGTCAAAATGATGCTGCAAGAAAACGATATTTTTGGAAAGGAGATAAAAAACATTTTCTTCAAGTAAGAAGTCACTTCCTTCTGTTTTATCACTATAAATAGCTCCATCATTACGTGGAGGAAGCTGTTTTATATCACAAAAAAATAGGTAAAAAGTTCTGCCAAAAGTACTTTTACCAGATCCAACTTTACCCCGAACAGAAGCTCGTATAATTCTTATCTGTCTACTTGTGTTTTCAAGATAGACAGTCGTGTCTTAAAAAATATTTATTAATTCACTTTGTTCGTTTGAGAAGGTGACCTGAGGTAAAGTGTAAATCACATTTTCATGTCCTTCATGTAGAAGTTTGTGATTTTTTTGTTTAATAAAAGTTTCTAATTCCAAAAGTGTCTGTCCAGTTTGAATCATATTCCACGCATGCATAACTTCAAGTCGTCTTCTTCCCAGTTAAGCTTTATTAAATGTTTAATTATGGCCAGCTGCCACTTGCAGCCAGTCCTTTTGTCTTTTTGTTTCAACCAAATCTTCAAACTGTTCAAATGCATTTTCCACTTCTAAATTTTCTATCATATGATCTAAGTCCATTAGTTGTACATTGGCTCCGAAATTATGTTCATAAACATTTTCCCAAAACTCATTATTAGAATTAACATCTTTTAATCGATACCAAGGAATATGTAAAATAATTTCTTGCCCAAAGAAAAGTTCATTATTCTCTCTCTCTCTCTCTCTCTCTCTCTCTCTCTCTCTCTCTCTCTCTCTCTCTCTCTCTCTCTCTCTCTCTCCCTCCCCCCTGAGTAATAATGCAGTTTTAGATTAATTCTACAAATAAAGGGAGTCCTTCGAACACTATAGTTAATACCCCTTTTATAAACTTGTACCCCTTTGAATGAAATTGTAGCCCTTCAAAATTTTCAGACCTTGTTTGGTATTTTTCAAAAGCATCTGAAATGTTATATTATCGTTGTCATTACTAAACTGTATGTGGTCCTAAGCATCGTCAGACAAATTAATAGCGACGAATTGCCTGGATGACCTATAAACTGACTGGCCCATCAAAATCCAAAATATTTCCTCTAATGAGTAGTCTCTTTCTGAGCACATCTTTACTAAAATCTTTCTAATCACATGATTAATATTTCATTTTTATCTGATGAATCGACGGCATCTTTAATGAAATCTGCCAGACCCACTGATTTCGACTTGCTTTTGCTTGGATATTTTGCAATATAGTACAATACAGAATTCAATGACAAAACAGCTCAGGCACCAATATCTGCATGCCAGAATTTCAAAGTAGATGGACTATGAACATTCAAATTGGGATAGATTCAGGTTCTCTGGAAATAAACTGAATAGAACTTTCATGTACTACTTCTTTGGGATATTTAAGCATTCGCACTAATTGGTCCCTGTTTTGTTACACAAACAATATCCATTTGTGCATATGTGCATCTGAATGGCTAGGGTCAGGTGTAATCAGCTTCATCTTCAGCATCAGAAAAATAGAACTTTGAAGGATGTGTGTAATATGTTTCATCAGGTTTAGGATGCAAAGTTGATATAATTTCATCTAAATATTCAACTATTTAGATATAATTTCTGTATCCATCTAGCTTGATCATTTGCAAACAGATTTTCGAACCAGAATAGGCCATGCTTATGAGAACTCCCTCTATTCTGGAATTCAATATGATATAAAAATTATTTAATTTTAAATAGGTTTTAATGAAATCTCTGAAAGCCTTAACTCTTTTATAGAAACGTAAGCCACAATCAAAGGGTTTTCATTTAGCAGTTTACTTTTTCGATTGAATTCTGTGTTTTGATTCAAATTTGAATAATCATATTCAAGATCTTAAATACAATATAATTCAGGCTAGTACAAATGTGTAGCACTAAATGTAATGAAAACTGTTGGAGAACCAAGTTCTTCGACCATATCAATTAATTCGAATGATAAAATTGTATTATATAATCTTGAATTATTTGTAAGTTGCTGTTGAAGTTGTTCCACTGAACAGTACGTAATAACGAGTTTTTTTTAATTGAAAAGGTTCCATTTTGTAAAGCACTCTTAAGGCATGAGACTGTTTAATGCAAAAAAACCTAAACAATATACACAAACACACAACTCAAGTGTCAGCTGATGTCGTTGACCTCAAATGAGTCCGGTTACAGACTCGCAAGAGTGGTGGTTGTGTGTGTGTATGTGTGTGTGTGTGTGTGTGTGTGTGTGTGTGTGTGTGTTGTTATTTGCAAGTTACAAAAATAATACTTCAAGCAATTGTTTTGAAATTTTTGTGGGATTGTCTTCATCTATATGTAAAAACCTATAAATGTACAAACGTTTAAGCCCCCATGTGTCAGTTTTTGTGGTAGAGCGCGTACTAAAATGTAAATTTCGTTGACTTAGAAGGACTCACTCACTCTATGTAAAATAGAGAAATTTAGTGTTTGAATGGTGGTATAATTTGTAACTGCCCATTTTAATGTATAGTGCAACTTCTTAGTACCTAGATGTTTTAGCCTAACGTTACTGTAGTAATAAATTTTGCCATTTTTACATCAGTTTCATACTTTATGTAATTACTATAGCATTCTTGCATTGTTAGGCACATGTAGGCCTATAGAGGTATTTGTTTTTACATCAGCCACAAAAAATGTAAATTGTAAAGTATGTAGCTGACAAAAAACATTTTATATTACTTACTTTTGTTTTGTTTTAGAATGACTGTTACTAATCATCTGAAAGGAAGTGTGAAGATTTCGTCTATATTTCTGAAGTCAAGTAGGCCTACTACTTATGGGATTAGAAGTGATGTATTTCATAAAGCTTACAGCAGTAACAGAGGACAAAGCAAGCATTTATTGAACAAACCTTTGTTCATGTATGCTAAAGACTTTAGAAATAGAATTGCTGTTAGGGATAAAAATGGGGAATATAGTTATGGCAACATTTTGGATGAAAGTGTTAAAGTAGGACAACATATCTCAGGAGTAACTGAAAAAGGGAAACAACAAAGAATTGCATTTCTTTGTTCAAACGATGTAACTTATATTACAACTCAGTGGGGTTGCTGGATAAGTGGTCATATAGGTAAACAATTATATTTTTCAAAAACTGGAAATAAATAATGTTTCAAAATCTAAATATATTAGTTGCAAAAAGTGTTATTAGACCTAATGTGTAAATGAAGATGTGTAGAACAACAGTTCCATTCAACAAAAGAAAAATGTAATAAAATGATTTATATTGAGATGAACGGGTTGAAATATGTGGTTAATAATTAGTAACATTTTTATTATATTGTGTTTCATCATGCTTTCTTCTGATACTGTCAGTTGAAGGACTTGATACATTGTTTCATATTTTTTGTCAGTCGTATGTGTTGATTGTGCCTGTGGTAATTCTATCTGATTCTGTATGTGACTCTTCCAGGTCACTACACTATCATTGTCTCTGTCATGGAAAGCTGCCTATTATATAAACCAGCTTGCCATATTTTCTGATTGACATAGTTGTGGTCAGTATCGTGGAGCCTGTATTTGTCCTTAGACTTAATATTTGGACGGCTGTTTTGTAACGTAGGTTTTCTTAAATAGTTTCTCCTTTTCTTATTTCCTCGGTTAAGTTAATCTTACTTGGGAATGTTCGTTTAGCTTAATTGTGAAGAATTGGCTTAACCGCCCCTAAATTTCATTAGAATAGCTTTTAAAATAATCTTGCAACCTCAACATAGAGCAGTGATGAAGCATGCACTTTTACAATTTGTAAGTGGTGGAAATCAATCACCCCCCCCATCCACCCTTTAAATGGTAACTCAGCTTCAGTCGCACTGGAATATCCTATGTCTATGCATTTTTACGATAGTGCTTTGAATTTACACCTTCTTTATCCTGTTAGCTGAACTATTTTCCATTCCAATATATTTGAAATCAAGAATTGAAAATTAGCAACACAAATCATAAATTAGTTAATTTATGGTTTTAAATTATTAAGTTCGGTAAACAGTGTATTGTAAATATGGTAAATCTCTCCTCTAACTTATATGTTATATCACTGTAAGGAAATAACAAACTTGGGTACCGTACAGTAAATACATGAGTAGCTAATGCATTCTATGCAGCAGTAGAATGGAGTGGTAAGAGCTGACATCGCAAAACTAGCCAACAGTTAAATATTAACACTGTGTATATCTGTTATAGTATAGTGAACATGCTTCAGCTGCTGCAGTATATAAAGCCACTGAAGGGATATGTATTTCCCTCTCCAGACACATGGTTCTATGCTGTACAAGTAGTATCCACATGCATCACTGCTGACTTATAACCCATCCATCCACCACTGATTAATATTATCTCATTTTGTTTATATGTAAAATTCTTGGGATTTCACGCTGATGCACCGTTGTAGAAAAGTTAGTTGATTTTACAAAAAAAGTTTTCTTTTATCATCAATATTTATATTGCAAGTAGTGCTACAATATAAATGGGTGCTACAATACACAATATATATGGATGCTTTGCCACTGGTGTAGAGATTGTTAAATAATCATTTTCTAAAGTTATCAAATTGTCCTGTTGATAGTCCACATTTTGAAATCCCTACTTCCTTACAAAACTATTTCTGCAGCCAAGGACTTAATTCGGGGTTTTCTAGTATTTCTTCCATTAATTTTTTGCCTTCCATAGTCAATAAGTGTGTCAACCACAAGATTTTTTAGCAAGTTTGTGATTAATCTTTTTATAAAAAGTATTTTCTCAGCCAGTTCATTGTTGCTTACAGTATCATCTCATTAAATCCTCTGTGTTCTTGACTTAAAATCCTTTAATCATCAAAAGATTGTTCCTTGCTCTGAATCCAATTTCTTCATAGATGAGAAGATAGAAAGAAACCATTGTGGATTTGAGCCTCCACTTTTCCATAAAATATATTTTCGGTATACCTACCTATTTTAGATGTACTTTTTTTGTTGATTTGCTATCACATGAGACAGTCCTATCCAATTACTCAAAAATGTGCCTGACTGTACTTCAAATCTCCCAGTAGAATATTCATTTGAGCTGTTTCATTTCCATTTAGCCTACTAATAATTCTGACATACTTCCATGTGTTGTATAGACAATAAACAAATTATTCTGTAAATGACTTGCTTCTTACCAAATTAGCTATGATACCTGTAAATTGTGGTCATTATTACACCCCCCATCTTCACTTCCAGAAAATCCTCATCTTTGCAAATATTGACCACCTACTCAGTATAATGTTTGAACATTATTCCACTGTATCCATTTCCTTATTTTGGCTTTCACTCCAGATAAGAAAAATCTTTATCTAGTTTGAGTCAATAGAAACTCATAATTATTTTTCAGTGTTTGTAGTCAAGTTGGATGTCTTCAAGAACTTCAGAGTTTGTCAAGGCTCATTGATAAAAAAGGTATTCCAAAACCCCACAAAAAATTTTTAAGAATAATTCACCTGGGTAACTGTTTCACAATAATTTTATAGTTTTATTGTGATTTTGTTGTCTTCCATATATTATGAATTTATAGCTTATAATAATGTTTTACCATACTCCATGCAAAACAACTATAAATAAAGTCCACAAAAGTTAAAAACAGTTGTGTCACTTTCAGACTGTGTCATACACAATCTAATATAATTTCCATTTTTATGAAAACCAAAAAATCCGTATTATAATAGGTTTTTTATAATCTCATCGTACAGAATTTTATTTTATTGTGGTAGATAGATATTGTATTTGATAGAATTTTGAATGTGTGGATTAATAAACTTCAGGCATTATTTTCCTCATGAATATAGCAGAGGCGAATTGTCAAAGCAAGCAGTGCTTACCCAAAGAAAATCAGACAGACATAAATAAATTGTTGCATAAGCAACATTATTGTTGTCACCATTAACTGTTTCACACACCTTCTTATCTTTTATATTTTGAAAATCAGCTGTATATTTGTCACCTATCTTCCAGTCAAAATGATATTGATGATTTGATTTGATCAAAATCATTAATATCATTTCACTTCCAGTTCTGTACTTTGTTTTAACAGCTGATTGACCGCTCCACCCCCAGGGCAGTCACTTCAAAAAATGCTTCGGTGCACTTTGAGTTGGCCATAATTTCAGAAATCATATCATTTATTTAGGATTTGTAACTATGCTTACATTATGAGCCTTCTTTGTTACATTAGTCTACAGTTAGAAATACTCAAACTTGTAGTTTAGGTTGTAACAACCTAAACTATGAATATGATGGTTTGCTAGTATCTACCTATGTTTTATAGCACTGGAATTTTATGTACATGTGCTTATATTGTGCTTAGAGTCGATGCTTGCATAACTACCCATCGGGTCAGGAATCGCTACTGGGATATAGTTATTTTTCTTTGATAGGATTATTATGAATCCCTGTTTAAAATTCTCTTATTCATTACATTGACAAATGTGAGCAAAAAATCTATCTCATCTTTTTTACTCATTGATTTTAGATGTTCAAATTAAAGTGTGTCAAATCTGGAGTTATTTTGTTCTCCAAACCTCTTAAACTCATATGAAATTAATTCCTTGTTATTTAACCTCCTCATGTAAATCTGTTTTTACTTCTTTCTCAGCAGTGAACATACTTTAGAGCACAAGTGCTCATCAGTATGAAGATTTTTTATTTATGTATATATAATTCTATGTGTATACCATGATTCCACTTTATTGGGACACATCGGAACCGTATCAAGTTGGCACAATTAAGTGGCTGCCCCTATTAACAAAAATTTCTAAAAAGTAAGCAAGAGTACTTAAAACGAAGAACCAAACATAACTCTTAATTACAGTAAACACTGCAATTTATAAAATTTGTTATTAAGGAAGTATGTGTAGGAAAATACGATAATAAATATCTAATGCTCTATTATAATTACAGCATAATGAAATAACATGAGTACACCAATTTTTTGTTTTTTAATTAAGTCACATTACAATTTTGTATTGTTTTTTAAAAAATGCGTGCAGTTCTACAAAGTTTCCAATTCTTGTGGAGGGCTGTTTTCATTCAGGGTCAGTGGCTGTGCGGGACGAAGGGCTTGCCCGTCGCCCGCTCGTGTACTACGTCCCGAGCTTCAGAAAGAGCTCCTGCCGTAGGGACTACTGATTTTCTGGGTTTAGGGTGTGGCCTGCTACTGGCCGTGGGTTTTCAATTAATTATTTAATTGAGGGTGAGTGTTTGCCGAGGCCGGGTCCAAGATTCTCCTGGCACAGATTGGTAGCGACCGAGGGCGCTAATGAGATGGTTGCCCTGGAATCGGGCGGAGCGACGATAGAATTTGCGGGACAGTGTCCGTATAGTGGCGTCCAGAGAACGGACACGCAGGGAGTCACGGATAGTTTTGTTTGATGTCAGATAGTGGGCTTTGCATGCCCAGCGCAATCCTCGGTCGAGGAGAGACTGAAGCTTTCGCTTATGGGTCTTGGCCAAGTAGCCCCAAACGGGTATCGCGTAGGTAGTCATCGGCGCCACATATGTGGAGACGATGAGCTTCCCTAGGCGGCGGGTCATGGCGTTGCTACATAATATGGGGCGGAGTTGGTATAGACGATGGGCGGTTTTTCGGGCTACTTGCGCTGAGTGTGTCCGCCAGGTGAGACGTCGGTCGAGGTGAACCCCGAGGTACCTGACCTCACGAGACCAGGGCAGAAGTGTGTCGCCTACGTAGAGTCTGTCGGGGAGCCTAAAGCGTCTGGAGAAGACTACTGCTGTGCTCTTGGCTGCGTTGATGGCAACTCTCCATTTCTCTGCCCACTCAACGTATTCGTCCAATTGTTCCTGGAGCCAGATAACGGCTGTCTCAGCACGACGATCGACAGCATACACTGCCGTGTCGTCGGCGAACATGGCCAACTTGGTGCCAGGCAACTTGGGCACGTCGTTGATGTACACAGAGAAAAGCAGGGGGCCCAAGACGCTTCCCTGAGGTACACCAGCAGTAATAGCCCTTTCCGAAGAAAGGGTGTTATCAACTCGCACGCAAAAGGTTCTGTTCCGAAGAAAGCTAGCAATCAGATGAAGGTAGCAATCTGGAAGCAGAATCTCCGTGAGTTTGTAAAGTAGGCCTGGATGCCAAACACGATCAAAAGCCTTCTCGACATCAAGGAAAATGGCGACGGTCTGCTCCCGCGAGCAACCGGCCTCGGCCACGGTCTCCACGAAACGCATCAATTGATGCGTCGAGGAGTGCCCAGCACGAAAACCGAATTGCTCGGGGACCAGAATATCGAACCGTTGAAGGTGATCCGTTAGCCGCCGCTGGACTAGTCGTTCGAAGACTTTCGAAGTGGACGACAGCAGGCTGATAGGCCGGAGGTTCTCGGCGAACTTGTGGTCTTTTCCCGGCTTCGGGATCATCGTGACCGTAGCCGAACGCCATTTCTTAGGAAAGTAGGCGAATCGGAAGCAGGCATTGAACAAATCGACCAGGAAGCGAACTCCCCGGTCCGGAAGTCTCTGTAGGGCAGTGTTAGTAACACCGTCCAGTCCAGGGCTCTTCCGGGGCCGAAGCGCTAAAAGCCTGTCCGTTACCTCTTCCACCGAAGTGGGTTCAGGTTCGGATGTGATCGGGCTGCCAAGAGAAGCCTCAACTTCGGCTTCTATCTCCTCGTCGGAGTCTGGGTCCCCGGACGGGTTAGGAGCAAATTGAAGCTCCAGGTACCCGGCCAGGAACTCTGATTTCTCGTCCGGCTTGGCAAGGGGATGTCCACCAGGCCCGTTGATGGCCGGGAGTGGAGGACGGCGCCTCTTCCCGGTCATCGCGGTAGGTATCCTGTAAACGGAGGAGTCCCCCTCCGGTGCATCATCTGCCATTTTGGCGACCGTAAATTCCCAGCAGCTTCGTCGGAAGGCCTGCAAGTCACGACGTAACTTGCTGGCCGCCCGATTGAAGCTGGCCTTGTCGTCCGGATCTCGCGTCCGCTGCCACCGTCTCCGAAGTCTGTTATTCTCTAAAGCGAGAAGACGGACTTCTTCTGGGATCCGGTGATAATCGGACGTGAGATTAGGCTTCATCCGTGAGCACACGCCGATGGAAGAGACCACGGCATCATCGAACAAGGCGACCGCCTCGTCGATGTGCTGAGTGGTATCAAGCGGGACCTCCTCGGGAAGCCTGCGACAAAAGGCAGGCCCGAAACGGTCCCACTCGTCGCGCTGCTCTCCCAATCGTGTGACGGGTAGGTACGTGCACCTCGATGGGACAATGGTCAGAAGACAGTTCCGTTAACACGGACACCTCAATCTGGTTGACAACTCCCTTGACAACTGCAATGTCTAGTATGTCAGGTCGGGCTCCAGGTCGGAGGGGATAGTGCGTCGGTTGTCCGGGTCCATAGGCTCGTAGGTGGTGGTCGTGAAGGTACCTGCTAAGCGCCCTCCCGGATGGCGTAGTCAGTCGACTACCCCAGTCGGGGTGTTTGCAGCTCAGGTCACCTGCAAGAATTACCTTCCTATGCGCACTGAAAATTGCGGACAGGTCGACGTCTAGAACAGGTTTGGTCGGCGGTTTGTAAGCCGAAACCAGGAGGACACCTCCGAGAACTCCGGAGAGTTCAACGGCTGTGGCCTCGATATTTTGGCGAGGAGGCAAGACCACGCGGTGATGTGCAATGCAACGTTTCACTGCTATGGCCGTACCACCCCCCGCGTTCCGCCCAGGTCTATCGTCCCTGTAAAACGCATAGTTGGGCAATCTCACGTTGTCATGTGCCCTAAGCCAGGTCTCAGAGAGGGGAAACATGTCGGGCTTGCGACGGGCTAGCAACTCTCTAAGTTCCTCGAGTTTGGGCAGAAGGCTGTTGGCGTTCCACGCTATAATGGAAAGGTCGCGCTTAATGGAGGTAATTCTGTTAGCGTGGAGCATTACAGAAGACCTATGGCGGTTGCAGCTTCCGCGAGGAGGAGGAACTTTTCAGTCGGGGTCGCCGTGCGAAGACGCTCCCGAATGGATCGATACAGACGGGCCACTTCTTCGAGGCCATATTCCTCGAAGAAAGACTTTACCTCGGCTAGAGCTGAGGGGGATGTGGACGACGACGAAGCAGATGGGGCAGGGTCGCTGCAGGCGGCGGCAGCATAGCTGCGGGCTGAATTCACCCGAGATGTGTTCCTGGGTGGGCGCTCGGTCCTTTCAGCTGCAGGACGGGGCCCTACTCTGGACTGCCGAGCAACACCAGCGCCGGAGCGCTGCGTTGGTCTGGTTTGCGGTTTCTGGGCAGGGGGAGTGGGAGCAGCGTTTTTCTGTTTCTTCTGCTTCTTTTTCTTCCTATTCTTAGGCCTGTAGCGAGCCGGGGGTTGGGGAGATTCTGACCTCTCAGGGACTGGCTCGACTACTTCCGGGGCAGGTTCCTCGTCCATTGGAACGGGCTGATCGAGGGCCGATGCTGGCGTAGCATGCTCTTCCCGAGCAGTTAAGGACTATGCACGTGGGCGAGGTCGGGCGGGAGGTTGTGGCACAGATGAGCTGACCTTCTCCGGGAGACGGGGAAAGGCAGCACGATCCGGGACGACTGGAAGCTGCTGGTGGGCAGGAGGGTTGTTCCTGTCCGCGGCCTGCCTCAGATGCTGCTGGAAAACCCAGCATCCTCGGTAATTTGCTGAGTGAGGTTCGCCGCAATTAATGCAAAAGCGGCGCCCTGCAGCCGGCAATTGACAGGCCTTGGTCGGATGCGGCTTTCCGCATCTGACGCAGACCTCTGCGTTGTGGCAGCTGTCCGAGCCGTGCCCGAACCGTTGGCAACGATGGCACTGCGGGACGTGGCCAGCTTCGCGGCTCCTTTCAATTTTTATTTTCAGCCCGCAAAGACTGGTCAGGCCCAGCAGTCTGTCTGCCTGTTCCCCCTTCAGGATGATTACCCGGAGGAGGGGTAACTTACGCCTGGGTCCGTAAGTGGTGTAGAGCCTAATGCTCTCCTTGATCGGGAAACCGAGTTGGCGGAGCTCGTCCGCCACCTCGTCTGGATCGGTGTCCTCGTCCAGGCCGCGAATTATCAGCCGGACATGAGCCGCCTTCTCGTAGGAGAAAGTGTGAAATTGTAGGCCATTTGCCTGCAAGAACAAATAGACGGCACGGTACTCTTCGTCCGTCGCGCAGCTAACGCGCAGACTGTCCCTTCCACGAAGAGACATCTGTACGTCCGCCGAGAGACGAACGCCGAGCCGTAGGCGTCTGGAAAAGTCAATGACGTTCTTGACACCATTGACGAACAGGGGCGGAGGGCGGCTTCTGCGGGAAGGAGCATCTAAATCTAGCTCCGGTTCATCGGGGAGCGGAGTTTCCTCCGCTTTCCGCTTTTTCTTTGAGGTAACTACGGTAAAGGACGACCCATGCGTGGGCTGGGACGTAGTACACGTCGGGGCAGGAGTACCCCCAGAGACAATGGTGGACACGGCCGAGACCGATTGGCAGCCCTGAGAAGGACCACTGCACGATCCGACTGAGTCAGGGACAGGGCCGGGGCCTACTGCTGAAGCATTGGCTTGGCCCTTAGCAGGACCATTCCGCTGCCCGGCCGCAACGCGACGGTCGCCCATTGCGTTTTGGCAAAGGTATTCGGGCCGAAGCTCTCCTACTGGGATTGTTAACCCGCTTAGCGCCGGTATTGGAGGCCGCACCACGACTAAGCGAAGCGACCGACCGCTACCGGCAGGGACCTAACTTAGCCTACGCCAAGCTAAGCGGGCGATGCCACCAAAAGCCGCGGGAAAAAACAGTAAATAGGGCTTACCTGTAGCGATCCCTCGAAGTAATCCCAACAGGTCCACTGGTCCGGAGCTTCGCGAAAGCCACAAACACCACACAGCACTGACACTGGTCCACTGCACTTTGCCGTCTTTTGGCACCGGGAGGCACACTACACTCGGTACACACCAGCCGACACCAGACCGTGAACGGCTATTGCCGCCAAGAGACTCGCACACGAAAACTACCACGAACACAAGCCGAAGCAACCGATTCACCCGGACTAGTAGAGTCTGCTGCCACGCGGCCCTAACAAGGGACGCTGAAGGCGGTCGCACGACCCACTAATGCGTGGCCGCAGCTAGCTTGGCTTCACTCTTGTCGTTACTGGACCGGCACTGCAGGTGATCCTGGAGTTTTCAACACCTTCAGTCGTGAAGACCTTTCTGCCGGCGCAAGCTAGGGCGGGAGTACCAACCGCCAGCAACGTTCTCCGTTAGAGGTCCGCAGTCCACGTCAATCTCGGAAGAGAGCTCCTCGATGTGATGAAGTCAGCAGCTATACGAAGAATGTCTGCTCCATCTGCTGCTGTTTTAATTCCTTCTTGCAAAAAATATTGCTGAAATCCAGCTACAAACTTTTTCGCATCATGTGTTGTTACACTCTGAATTTCTGGTTCATTGTCATCATTTTCATCCACTACATTTAGGCCTACTGCAGTCATTTCTGATATGGCATTGTTGGATTATTTGTTTTTGTTAAAACATTTTATACTTTCATCTCTCTGTACAAATTCTAATTGATTTTTAACTTGTAATAAACAGCTTACGTCTTCATCTGTAAACGTTGCCTGTAGCAGCAGAAGAGCCACTGGTTGATCGATGGAAAACCACAATGGACAAAGCAACGTTGAATTATTACACTTACTTTTTACCAACTGTCTGCCACAAACTGTATTGCTTGAAGTAAGGTGACTTTCGCACTGACTTTTGTAGCTGTGGAGGATGATGTTGAAATGTTTTCTCCTATTTCAAGCAGAATATGATTCACTAATTTACCCTTGTTAATTGATTTTAATTTTTTTATTACATCTATGTCAGTTGGTTGAACCAGGCTTGTGGTTAGGTGGTAAAACTCGACCCTGATGTTTTTGAAACAGTCTACACGTTGATGTATATTAAAACTCTGTGTGCCAGTTTACAAGCAGCTTCTAAAAAATTGGGCTTGTCATCCAAGATTTTTTGTTAAAATATTGATGAATCGGTAAACTGTCCATTCTGAGCCATTTAAAACGATGAGATTTTGGGAAGTCGTGTATCACTATCGGATGTATTCATACAAAAGAGCATAGTGACACATTCCGTGGTAAGTCTTGATCATATAAAGTAATTTACTTCTTTCAACCAAAGTCATATCATTTCATGCCATATGCATAGTTTAAAACAAAAAGGAAATTGTAAGTCATAAAAGTTAAAAAATAGATCATAAATTTTAAAAAAGAATTTTAAATTGATATTGGATAAATTAACACACAGTAAAACAAACACTAACAACTCAATACGAATATCATGGACATCTAATGGCCATCCCAGGTTTAATTTGCAGCATTGGCTCTTATGGGAGCTGTCGTGCTCTGTCTTACCCACATATTTCTCCTGTACTTCTCTCTTTTTCTGTCGTTGCAATGTTGTCATTCATACTAAATGTGAAGTACAAATTTTAAAGAGTTTTAAATTTTGTTGATGTTCTACATGCTGTGCTACACATGTCTGTATAAATTATATGTCTGTAACACAATTACCTTCTTCTTAAAAAAATATTTTATAAATTTTTATTTATTTGTAGAAGTTTGAGCAATGTTTCAATCAACCAGTGACTGCTGCCTTATAAGATTTATGGAGTTAATTTTAACCATGTTTTATTTACAATAAATTTTCTTTGTTATGAACACATTTCAATAGCCAAAGCACAATAAATAAAATTTTTACTGATTTTTAATCTATAACTAATTAATGCTGTCAGTGTGTACAAAAATTTTCGGTCTGTGAGGAAATTTTTTATTTCTTGAGATAGACATATAGTGTGAGCATGAAAGTTGTAGTAAATAGTCTAAAGTTAATTTTAATTCAAATTTTAATATTTAACTTAAGGTTGTCTGGACCATATGTACAATTATTTGTAATGTTTATAGCGGAGCATCAGGAGACTAGTTCGCAAAGTCTTGTTGCCACCTTAGTTCACATTAACTCGTTGTGCTTATAGACTGTTCGCATTAGTAATAAAAATGTTTATAAAAATTTCATATCTACTTTCATATAAAAAGTTCATATCCATGGGATACAGCTATTATACATATATATTATATGTATATAGCATATATTATATACAGCTCTTACCTAAAACGCTGAGTAAAAACGTAAGTTTCACAATTCATTCTGTGTGGTGGAAATACTTTTAAACGAGCTTAATCACAAACAAACAATACCTAATGCAAATGTTTACATTTCTCATTTGTCACTAAAACCTTTTTTTTTAGTACATATAAATATACTATAACAAAATATTGTGCCTTACAAATTGTTTATTAGTAGTACAGTAATATGTGGATGTTGCGATATGTGTACAAAAGATTTTAACTTTCTTTTAAATGTTGTTTCCTAACATTACTTTTATATTTCATATTTTACATTATATTACTAAAGCATTGTGTGTGTGTGTGTGTGTGTGTGTGTGTGTGTGTGTGGTGCGCGCGCGCGTGCGCCCGCGCACGCCTACTTAATTGGGTACTTAATGTCTTTTATGTGCTGGACTTCAATTCCTCCAGTATAGGAGAAACTTATTTAAAATTACTTTTAAAGCTTATTTTATTTCAAATTAACTCAGTAACCATAATTTATAACAATGTAAAGGATACATTTCCAATAATTAAATTAATAACTTTTAACAAATTGAGTTACAGGTATACATTGAGTTACACATCTTAATTTGAATTACAATTAAACTTGAAAATGTTGACTGTGAACAGAGACTTAATTTACTTTTCTACAAAAAATTGCAATTGATCCGCACTTATTTAGTCCATGGCATATTCACTGATGAAGCAAGTCATACATGAAATGGAATTATTAATGGCCATAATAATCATTACTGGGCAAGAAACCCATCCATCACACGTGTGTTTTTTAATTTGTTAGAAGTTATTAATCCTAATTTCACTAAAAACCAAGCTCTTACTTTGTTATAATCTACTATTAGTGAGGTAATTTTAAAAAATAGTAACAACTTTAAAAAATGTTTCTTATAATGAAGAAAGCGTAGTCCTAGTTATTAAATTAGGAATATTTCTTAATTCCTTAAATTCCATTAATGTAAAGATTTGTGCCAAATTTCATTAAGATAGGTATCTCTATCGCTTCTTGAGATATAGTTGTCTTTCAAAAGTACAAAATGGTGGCCAGACGGAAAGTAAAATGTTTCTGGACCTGTCAATACGAACTTTTAGAATCATAGAAGAAAAATTCTACTGATGCAAAAAATTTGAATGTGTATAGTGAGGACACCTTTTATGTTACACCCTGGCGTGCGCGTATGTTAATCCTGTACTATATAGCATACATTTTATATTACTTTTAACGTCACATACCTTTTTAAGGATACAATGTTTTGGATGGTTACAATTCATGATTATTATTTTAGAAAATTACTTTTTCTGTAGTACAAATGTTTCGTCCTTGCTCAATAACCTGATATTTTATATTGATCGCCTACACCGCTTATTCATTACATAGTATAAACATACTTCCAATTATAGGTAAAGTAAAGCCCTTTTTGGTAATTAATGTCATGTTATTTTCATACATAGTGATTCACGTAACTGGTAACACGTAAGTATTTACATCATAAGTAAAACATTAATAAAACTGTACAATAATTTATAGTCCTTCACTGGAAATGTTCACTCCATGTAGCAGTAAGTTGATGTCATTGTTCGGGATAAATTCACTTCAGTCTGTCTGTATTTTATTTCTAACCTCACTTACATAGTCTTTCCTAATACAACTTATATTTTCTTTCTTCATTTACTTTGAATTATCCATCCATGACTGTGTGCTGCACCCTTCTCTTTGTATACAGTCTCTGCCAATATTTGTTGTATAGGAGCTCAATATTAATTGATTTTTTCATGCTGGTTTCTTCCATTTAGACATGTATCAACTTTTAACGTGAATTATGTCTATACATCTTCTCTCTGTTCTCTTTATGTCCCACGTTGGATCTGTCTTCATCCTTCTGTTTTCTTAATTTCATATATACTATGTCATTCATATTTAGTGTCTCCATATTTAATAGATTGTGGCCACATCCTTGGTTCTTTTGCATTGTTTATTTGTGCCAATCCTGATATTTCCTCCTAGCAAGTATGTAGCCAATCTCCTATTAACTATATTCCTTGCATTCATGTAGGCGTCATTTTCTTGACTTAAAGATTGTAATAGTTAAGTAGCCAAGTCCATCTCTTTTGTAGAATTCAATGAGTTGCTTCCCTCTTTCATTCCCATGTCTTAATGGAGACTCCTTTTTCATTTCTCTTCTCGTGCTAGTGAATTTTAATCATTTGTGATTTTCATCCAATTCTGAATTGGTTCTAGCTGTTCATCTGTATCTCTCACATCTGTATCATCATATGGCACAGGAGTATATTATGTCCTTATGATATTTACTGGACCAGTGTGTACCATTATCATGGAAATTCCAAAATTAAATTCTTATGATCCCATATCTTATAAAATATAACCAACACTGTTCTCTGTGCCATCTCATTCTTTATTTTTTTCTTATCATCGTCCTTTCCATCAACTTAAATAATTTTGATATCTAAGTAAAGTATGCCTTTTTTTATGCCATATGCAATATGCACAGCACTTTTCAGTATAAAAAACACAATATAACATGTTAGCATTTATACTATTTTCAGTATCATTTCATCGCACATCGTTGATTTTACCAAAATAATTATAATTTTTCAGAAAACAAAGGTTCTTAAATGATATAATTTCAATGGCGAGAAAAACAAAAATATGTAATTAACTGTATGTATTTACCTTTGATAATTAGATCCACAGCTTCGGACTTAAAACATTTTTTGTGTTATTACAGCTGTTCCTTTAAGTCACCATTATCCACTGGATATGATGGAATACATTCTTAGTGACTGTGCTGCTAATTTATTGATTACAACAAAAGAACATGAGACATTTATGCAACTTGTGGCATCAAAGACGGGAAAACGGTTAATTATTGTCGATGAAGTGAATGGGTACAGTGTCTTATATTTATAGCACAGTATAGCTGTAACCAGTTGTGTATAGGTAAAGTCTGTAAATGTGTGTTTTTATTATTAAGAGAACCGTAGCATAATGATGAATTGTGAGCCAGGTTGTTGTAAGGACATTTTTTATATTGCAGATCTATAATGATTTTACAATTGCACAGTCTTATGACCATACAAGTTGCACTTTAAAGTGATTAAAATACCAATTTTAATTTTTAAATATTGATTCATATGTATTTTTGTTAGGCATTAAGGTAAATATGGAGCTGAATAGACTAATTGAATGAGTGAAACAAATTCTCAGTTTTAAGTCAACAGGGTTTGCCTGTCTGTCTGTAGGGTATATCTCACTATAACTTCTGATCACATCAACTGGTTTTTATAAAACTTAGCATGCATGTTCATACTTTTACCTCGCAGACCCTTCCTACTGTTTTTGAAAGTGATCACCCCAAAAGTAAGAGTGAGAAGAGGAAATGTGAGGGGAAAGTTTTTGTAAATCAATTTTAATTTGAAAATAGTGTTCAGTTTTGAAAAATTAAAAAGTTTTTGGACACGTGCCCAAAAATATTCAGAATTTTAAAGAAAATTGTAAAAATCCATGCCAGCTATGAGACCAAAGGAAATTTTTACCCAAAACTAAATGTCGTGTTTACTTTGAATTTTTTATTTTATTTTATGGACATTATGGGCCAAAAATGGATGTTTTGGAAATGTAACAGTCTTGTGTAGGACATTTATAAGACAAACTGCAGTTCAATACACCATCGTAAGATTTTTGTTTTGTATTTCGAATAATTATCCTTAATACATAGCTTATTATTTCTAACCTCTCCATTTGTATATATGTACAAAAAAATATACAAAGTTAAAACAAAAACAAAAAATAGTTTGAGAACAATGTACGGTCACAATCTTGTGGTGTTTCTCAGCCAATACTAAGAATCATACATATGAAGAACTTTACTCACAGGTTAAAAAAAAATTAAAATTTTGTGACGATTTCATTAATTAAAAATAAAATAATTAATAAATAGGTAATGTAAAAGCTGAGAAATTTTAAATTTTAATAAATCGCACATTTAAACTAAATTTTATCGCTATCATAAATCATAATAATATTTAATAAAGAGTTTTAATAATATAATAAAAGGAATGCGAGTGTACAGATAGGGAAACCCTTGTTAATTAACCCTGCATAGACATGCGCTAACCAGAATTAACTTGAATACCGACCCCTAAACAAACTAATAATCCTTGAAAATTAATATTAAATTAATAAATAAACAAGACCACAGTAGTGTACTATAATGAAGTCTGTAATTAAGAATATCTTTGAATAATTAAAAGGTCAAACTTTAACCCCTTAAGTAGAGGATAAATGTGGAACTATTTTGTTGCGACGCGTAAACTCCGCGCGATTAACTGACCCTTCCTACATAGTAAAGGAGTCGAGATGAAGCGCTCGCGTAGAAAACACGCGCTTGAACCATGTCTCAGAAAAAGACAGAATATTTGTATTTAGAAGACAGTTACAACAATGTGTAGCAAAAGTATTGCCAAATTAATGTGGTAGTAGTCTAAATGTTAAAAACCGAAATGCATAAATAACTGTGTAAGGGATGACATCTCATTTGTTTAATTTTGTAAGATGTCTATGTTGTTTTAAATAATATGGTACGAGCTACCAAAAGTGAGAACTTTTATAAACAATAATGTGACGTACGATTCTGCAACAAACAAGAACATTTACGGCACTTATACTACTAACGATGTTTAACTACGAGACTTCTGAGAACCTCCACGCTACTTCATTATGAACTAACCACTTCAGGAACTTCAACAGGAAAGTTAACTCCACTTAAGATCAACCGCTGACGAACACCATATGGATCAAGGACCATGACTACGAGTAAACTGATAGATATGGCAGGTGACACGGGGACTTGTTCTCCGTGATTAATTAAAATTGTAACCAATGAATTATTAAAGACAGTTGAAATAAAAAAAAAATAGAAAGATTTTAATGATAACCACTTTATAAGATGTAGTATGTTTTAGAATTCAAAATATTTGTAGTACCGAATAATGCTGATGTATATGTATAGCTTCACTGATACAAATTTTTAGATTAAGCCCATTCTTCAAATGGCCCCCCAAATAGTATTATAGAATATAAATAAGCGAGCTTAACTCATAAACAAGTTTAAGGTCCCGGATCCGTGGATAATGCTAGCACTGATAAATCCATGTGTTTTGCCCCAGTTCTTTACCAAAATCTGTTATAAATTGTAATCTTTTATTCAGAAAACCTTATATGGGAATATTTATGTAGAGCTGTTGTAGTAATGATTTAATAAAGAGATGTTGTTACTTTACACTAAAACAGTGAGTGAATAAATCATCAGACCCCCATGTAAAAGTTCCTTTAGTTATAACTACTGCTGGTTTGTCTAGTAATTAAAATTTGATTACGAGTATGGCAGCCTGTGCAATTGATCAGAGGTAAGTATGCACAGGTTCCCGATGTTATAACGTAGGTGACACGTTATAAGATGCGCGACTCTGCTATGTAAAAAAAAAAAAAAAAAATATATAATTGTGTGGATCGTGACGCATATAAAATGCGCCACTTTGTTTTGTTTAATAAGTAATTGGGTAATATTGTGACACCCTCTTGATCTATTCACTCATGTACTTTAATATATGTCTAAAATTTTAAATAAAATAAAAATGATAATTATTATTATAGTGGTATAGTAAATAGGTAACTTTAATTGTGAATTAGATATAGGAATTTACACAATGTTAACGCCACAGGTATATGAAACAACATCAGGTACGTACTTGTCAAAAATTTTATTCATCAACGTGTCGGTTTGTAAACAAAATGTGACCGGTTAAATTCTTGTCCACGCCTGTGTAAAACTGTCATAGTTACCTCCCGCAAAGTTGAGTTAGACAATACCCAACCCTCTTCGATTGTTCTATTGTTATAAGAAACGTGTATCATCCTGTGCGTAGTAACCGAGAATTTCCCCCTTCGTTGAATGTATATTGATGCCTGTGTGAGATTTCTCTTTCTCTGAAATTTATTTCTCTCACTACCCATGTAAATTTTAAATGTGAACTTTAATCGTTTATGTGTGAAAACAAGAAAGAGTAGTATAGAATTTAATGCGAATAGTAGAATAAGTATTTATAGTCACTCACATTTCAAAACTGGCTGTATTTAACCCCGATCTATTATTAAAAGATGAATTGTGCTACGAAGCTATTTTACGCGGTTTACCTCACTCGAACGTAACAGTCTCTGAATTGCGCAAAACATTACGTGAAAGCAGATTAGATATACCCTCGCAGTTAGATAGATTACGTGAACTCGATTATGACAGCGAACGAGAAACCTGTTATGCGAAGTATAGGGAACTGACGTTGTTATCTCAAAACATTCACGACGAAAAATCACCTACTGTAATATTGCGCGTCACGCAAAGAATAGAACACTTAACCCGGCGGTTGAACACCGTCACCGTAACCCCTCCCGATGTGCAAAAATTCGCGGATGAGGCATTACGTCAATTACCCACAATTATCAACGAATTCCGAAGAAAGTCAGACTCGTCTAGAATGGAAGAAATTGACGAAAATTACAAAAATCCTTACAAAAATTATATATTTCCCCGGTTCAGTCCCCTACTTTAGAACACCCTCCCTCCTCCGCGAACCATGAATCACCCATCGTATCGAAGATACAACCGACTCATGAACAGCTACCTAGTAGAGAATTAAATACCCTCACGATATCAGAACCCCCACAGCGTAGTGATCACCATACTCGCACCAGTAGATATGCGATTACGACGCCTAACGCAGCAACGAATCCTTCGAAATGTATACCAAATGTAAATTTTAATGTAGGCCTCTACGGAAAGATCACACACCCAGTAGAAAAAATTATTACAGAAATTCCCTACACCGATGGCTTAAGTATTACGAAACTGTTAAATTTCATCAGATACCTCCTGCAAATAAAAGATTTACAGCAACTGAACGATTGGCAAATCCTGCAAGTAATCCTACCCAAATGTAAACCACCATTACGAGATCGTGTACTGGAATCATTAAGCTCAACTCTTCCAGTAGAAGAACTTCATACTACCATAATCAAACATTTTATTTCCACGGGAATTTACGAGGAGATTAAAATACAAGGAGCCCATGAAAGACTGGCCCACTATATTGCAGACCTCAGAGAATCTTCACGACTACTGCAAGTCGACTGGAGTGAGAAACAATTGGTTGATACTATTCTAGTAGGGTTATCTCCAGAAGAACGCTCTCGATTAGCACTAATAAATAGGCCCCACACTTTCGCAGATCTAGAACAATGTAGTATTCACTCTTCAAATGTATGGTACGCAGATCAGAACAGACATGCATCGCTATCCACTACACAACATAGAAAGGAAACACAAGCCCTAGTCACAGATGCAAGAACTCATCGAGAAAGACGACCATTTCGTCGACCAACCAATCTTCATGACCATGGTAAGTCCAAGGAGCCTCAACCTCGACAGGAAACCAGTGAGACCCCACGTAAAGAAAATGTATGCTATAACTGCGGGAAACCTGGCCACATCAGTAGAAACTGTAAACGGAAACAGTACAATCAGAAAACCCATTATCCAAAAAACATGTAAGGCAGGGAGATCCGAAATCCTGTGTCTTCCGCAGCATCGTGAAAACAGGTAAACCCCTCAGAGACAACAAATTAAAACAAAATAATAATAACAAAAGAAAATTAGACCCCTATGTTAGAAAATTTATTGATAAATGTAACGCTATTAATAAATGTGATTTCAGTAAGTGTCAATTACCGTATATACAAGTTGACCTCGGTGTTACATCCACCCTCGGATTAATTGATTCCGGATCAACGCGAAGTTTAATTAGTCAACAGCTAGCCGATAAATTATTTAAACACAACTTAGTTAAACGCAGTCAATCAGTGAATATTAGATGCGCTACAGCTGATAAACAAAATTTAATGATAAAACTTATCATCACGTTTAAAGTAAAAATTAAAAATCTAACGTGGTATTTTTCAGTGTTGGTATGCCACGAGTTAGGACCCGAGTTAATATTGGGAGCTGATTTTATCAGTAAAACAGGAATAATTCGAGATATTCACGATAAGAAATTTTATTTTGGATTCGATCGTTCACAAAAATATAATTTGGATGATAATGTAAATAACAGAGAAAGTACTGGAACTACTTCTACACATCTAAAACATCACGAGTCTGAATTAGGTCATCTGGAAAGTAAAGATAGACGGAAAATGCAGACATTAATAAAACAATTCTCCAACGTCCTCACCCCAAAGTTAGGACTGACGGACCTGATAGAGTACAAAATCAATTTGAGCGACAATAAAGTAATACGTTTAGCCCCATACAAGTTATCACCTCCAAAAATGGAAGTAATGAGGAACCAAATTAACAAATTGTTAGAACAAGGAGTCATCGAACCCTCTACTTCATCTTATTCATCACCAGCGTTTTTAGTACCGAATGGTAACGACAAACATAGACTAGTTGTGGATTACAGGCAACTAAATAAACGGATAGAATTTGAATCTATTCCGCTTCCCGACATCCACAGTGCTTTTCATTATTTTACGAAAGCAAAAATTTTTACCATCATGGATCTAAACCAGGCATTTCACCAGATACCTCTCTCGGAAGAATCAAAACGTCTAACCGCATTTGCCGTACCTTTCAACCTGTACCAATTTATGAGGGTACCCTTTGGTATATCCCAAGGTAGTTCTGTATGTAGCAGATTATTAGAAAAATTATTTCATGGTATAAAATTTAAATATGTGTATCACTACTTAGATGACATCGTTATCTACAGCGAATCAATTGACCAACATCTTAAACATCTACGTGAAGTACTATCCCGGTTGGAGAAAGCTGGATTAACCGTAAACCCCAGTAAAGTAAATTTTGCTGTCACACAATTTTCATTTTTAGGTCACATCGTAAAAGCCAACGGAAAGGTAAGCATAGACCCCGAGCGAACCCGTGCTATCAGAGAATTTTTACCACCGCGGGATGCGAAAGGAATAGCCCGATTTTTGGGAATGATAAATTATTTCCACAAGTATATCCCACATCTAGCCGAAATTGCAGCACCTCTGAATGCTTTAAGAAAGAAGGGAGTTAAATTTGAGTGGAATGTGCAACACCAAACTGCATTCGAGAAACTGAAAGAAAGCATCATATCACCCCCAGTACTACAATTAGCCGATTTTACAAAACCGTTTGTAGTGCAGACAGACAGTTCAAGTGTAGCCCTAGGTGCAGTAATATATCAGGAAGTAGATAACTCTAGACTACCTATTAGTTACGCATCACGCACCCTGACAGATCAAGAAAAGAAATACTCCGCATACAAATTAGAATGTTTAGCTATCGTTTTCGCTTTTGAGAAGTTCAAACCCTTTTTAGAACATAAAGAGTTTCTGTTAGAAACGGATAATCAAGCATTATCTTGGCTACTAAATCACCCAAAACAGTTAGGTCGTATCGGAAGATGGGTATTAAGATTAAATTGTTTCAAATTTAAAGTACAACATATTAGAGGCACCCAAAACGTAGTTGCCGATACACTGTCACGTATGTTCCAGCCAACTAGTAAAACATACGAAAACAAGGAGAGTAGAGAAACGCCGATTATCAATACTTTAATTACCGAATTTCCTCTTGCATTTACGGACTTAGCCCAGTATCAACAACAAGACCCCCGTTTAAGACCAATTATTGAACAACTCAATAAAGGAAATAAGTCAGAAAAATACATATTGAGTAAGAGAGTATTATGTTATAGAATAGCGAACGGAAAAAATTTACGAATAATTGCCCCTGATATTATTAAACCTATGCTGATGGAATACTATCACTCTTCCACCATTGGAGCACATATGGGAATAAATAAAACCATACATCGAATTCGTAAAGAATATCACTGGGAAAATATGAACAGTGAAACGCTAATTTCGTGAAAAGGTGTAAGTTGTGTGCACTCAGCAAACCAGCGAGAAACAGCCAAATAAGTCAATTAATCTCAGAAATTCCTGCTACCCCGTTCTCCAAAATTTATTTAGACTTTTCAGGACCCTACCCGTGTTCTAAATCAGGAAATACCATGCTACTAATTTGCGTAGATTATTTCAGCAAATTTGTCTAGATGTATCCCATGCGGCGAGCGTTAGCTTCGACCACAGTAAGTATATTACAGAATAGATTATTTAAAGAGTTTGGTACTCCCGTACATCTAGTGTCGGATAACGGACCCCAGTTTAAGTCAAAGGAATTCAGGAACATGTGTTTCAAATTAGGAATAGACCACATTACCACTACAGAGTACATTACCTCAACTGCAAAAAAAATTGTAAAAATGATCATAAGAGGAACAATAAAAGATTTGGCACCAGTGGTCATTATTAATAATAACTAAACAGCAGCATGGATCTATCAGTGAAATAGTGGCATTACTGTGTCCTTCCATATGTCATTTAGCAGTTCATTGAAGACTAAATGTCTATTTCAGATTTTAAAGGAGCAGGGTGGGGAAAACTGGAAAATTCCCAAGCTAACTCAGGAGGTTTTGGTGTGTTAAAGGAAGACATTTCTTCCATAATATTTAAGTTACAGGAGAACAACCAGAAGTGGGTGAAACATTTTGTTGATATTTCATGCAGAATAATACAAAAGGCATAGATTTAATATGTATAGATCCCCGTTTCATCACAATTAATTACTTATTATAAAAAATGTTCATCAGATTCAGTACATTCCAGCAAATCAAGGGTGATCTGTTTCCAATGTGCCTTCTGCTCATCTGTCAGAAGTTTTGCTGCCACTGTCCTCATGCCCCAATCAACAGAAAAAAGGGTATGCACTGATCCAAATGAGATGTTGAAATTGTTGCTAAGCTTACTGGTTACTTAATTAGTGATTAATTTGAATGTCTTTGCAATTTTTTTGTATTATTTCGTTATTATGGTCTGTTGAAGGACATCCTTCATATTTATCACTTTCAACACTCATTCTTCCTTAAATCTTTTAAACCGCTCAGAAACAGGTGTGTGTGAGACTGTCTTATTTCTGTAAGCCACTATTAACATTTAGTAAGTTCCTGTGGCAGTTTTTCCCATTCTTTTGACAGAATTTCATGCACACACATTCCGTATTTTCAATCATAATAAATTCCGACAAGGTGCAAAACCACATTTCACTCAACAGCATAAACACAGGACTGAGAGAAGCTGGCTAGACCATATGACTAGTCATACGCTTAAAGATCAAGTGACATACTACACCGGCTTCCCTAACTCAACTGCTTAACTCACAAGTCTCAATACTTTTTATTCACACCTCATAATTACTTTAGTATACTATGTACTGAATATAATTGTATTAATTTTATTTTATCTAAAAGGTGTAAAAAACGTAAGGTATAAGGTATATAATTTGTAATTGATTGAACATAATTAAGAATGGGTTCATCAGAATATGAAACACATTTACTACAGAAGCTGATGCTAGTTTAGCACCGTGGAAGTAAAGATAAGTAATAATTGATGTTTCAAAATTTCATGTGCTGTCTGTCTTGGATAGTGGAGATCACCAGTATTTTAGATGTACGTAACCTATTAAAACTTTATAAGTCATAAGTTATAAACAAAAATTCTCACAGTAATATAAAATAAAAACTGTATACCTGTGTGACAATTGAAGAAATTAAAATATTATGGTACAATTTTTATGACAGGTTAGTGTAGACCAGGTATACTTACCATTCATTGTTGATCATTGTTGTAAATAATATTTGTGTATTAACAATAAATAACAATCAATGAATGTATTTCACAGGAACGTAAATAATACAATCAGTGACACAAGTGACAGACATAAACAAATATTATTTTAATTTTTATTGTGGGAAACTAGTGTGCTAGTGGATGTTATTTAAACTGACATTGTGTATTGTGTTGCCTTAACAGGCAGTAGTGACACAGACATTATCTAGGCAGCCTTAATTTTATGTTACATCTAATTCAAATAATTATTTTGTTGTTTCTTTTTGCCAAAATTTATTTTATAATATTTTTAGATTTTAGTTTTTGGTTTTTAATGAAAAGTGTTTTTATGTAAAAGAATACAGTTAACTATCGGAGCTATAAGAGATATGTTTTTTCATGCTGTAAGTAAGCAATAAGTTGCAGAGCTTTAAATCATAGAATTAAATTAACTGTAGTAAAATAGTCACTTTGACATGATAAAAATCACACACACACACACACACACACACACACACACACACATATAAGACATACTGTATAAAAATTTATAAAACAAAATAATAAATACTGTGGTAATGTAATTTGTAGGTCCACAATAAAGGTCTGCAATGGGCAAACAGCTAACAGTGGTGACGTATCTCCTTCCAGAGAAGTAAAATTTGATCCAAGTGTGTACAGAAACAGTGATGCAATGATTCTGTATACTTCAGGTTCTACAGGAAACCCTAAAGGTATTAAATGGAAATTATAGTACTTTACAGGTAGAATTTAACTAACTAGTGTTGACTTAAGAGTTATCAGCAGTTTTAATGATTCCAGTGTAGGTGTCGTACTAAGTCATAACAACTTAATTGCACAGATAAATAGTCAAGTGGAAGTATGGGAATGGCAGCCAAGAGATGTTCTTTTACATGCTCTGCCTCTGCATCACATTCATGGCATTGTCAATGCCATAATGTGCCCTTTGTCTGTAGGAGCAAAGTAAGTATTGTGCTTGATTGATCAGAAACACATTCATACATTTTTTGTCATAGTAATATAATCTTAAAAAAACAGTTGGATGTAAATGGAATAGCTTTAGTAGATAATTAGTCTTCTTTTTCAGAACTGCAAATTCATGTATTGTACAATTGATTAACATTATTGGGTATAAAGTTAGTTTGAGCTATACTTTTATTGGTAGTGTTACAAGAAGAAAAGAAAGTGTGTAACAACAAAAAAACAAAATATTTATGGTAGAGAAAAACAATTTCATTTAACTCAACAGTTATCTTGATTTATGATTTGTAGAAAATAATTATGTTTTACATGTTTATATTTTTAATGTATTTTTTTGTAGTATTGATGTACAAAGCTTTACAGAAATGAAACTTTTAAATATTGTAAACCTACGTGATAGTTTTGACAACTCAAGTCTGCACTTTAGTATTGCCTGTTGTATGAGTCCAACATTGCCTGTTTCAGAATTGAATTCAACATTTATAGTAACTATTTTCTAATACTATTTTGTTTTCCTTCTGTTATTAATCTTAAGAACACATTAGTGTTCTTATTAATAAATACATAATTTATAATTATGTTCCAATATTCAGAACTATCCAAAGTGTTATCTACATAAGTGTCCATAACTCACCAAACATACTCAGATACAACTCTTCAATCTAAAGAATATCTAACATACAGGAATGGAACAAACAATAAATATCTTCTTATCAACAGTGTCACAGGAAGTACACAATAACAATCACTCAGAACCGCACTCTAATATTGCTGCTCCCAAAACTGAACGTGGCTGGCAACTGGATGAATGTTTATGCCCCACTGAGGTTCAAGAAAAATCTACGCTTTCTGGATGACACGATGAGAAAAATTTTGTAGTTACAGCCGCTCTGGAACTCACTAGAAACTACATCATTGTCCGATCCTGTACACATCATGCAGACTGAATGCATTAATTGACAAACATCTGAAATGAGTGTCTGGAATGATCTCAAGCATTGTTGTGTGTGAAGTGCCACATAGGCACATTTTTATCTATCATTTCAAAGTATTACTGCCCCCTCCTTAAACCTGTTTGTCTTAAACTGGCAAATACTCTTGTGTTTATTCTTTTAAGTGTGATTTTTGCAAGTTCTATTTGCACTTCCAGAGCAGTTTCTCCATCACTCTCTAACACATCTTCAACTCCATATTGTTTTCCAGTCCGCTTCCAGCCTCTTGTATAACCCCTCTTCAACAACTTTCTCCATTCCTGTAACAAGTGTCATCCCATCTCTGAACTATTTGTTCCCTGTAAATCTAGTATGTCTTTTCTTCCTGCTCCTACATCCTGTTTATTGCAACCAATTCTTTCTCTCCAACAACTTCTCCCAAGGGAACTTGGCTCTTTAACTCAAGAACAAGCAAGAGCCTTTCCGTGACAACCAAAGTTGGTTTCCAATTATGTCTTCTGTTGCCATACAAAACCCATAGGCATTTATAATACCCATGCCAAGAATCACTTGATTGACAATATTGGCATGCTATACTTTCTCATTTGTAAATGCTGTACGTTGTTTCACAGCATACATTCATCTGTTTCTTCCTCCTCTAGTTATCATCTTTTATAGAGCTCTATTTTGAGTATGTCCTTAAAATATTTTGGTCACCTATTTATATGCTGTTCCAAATTCTTTTGAATATAATGTACTTTATCTTATTTTATATTGTGACTTCTCTTACCATTTTGGCTCCGTATGGTTGTGTACAGTATTTTAATATCATGGCTTTTTGCTGGCACTTAGTGCCTTTTGGGATATTTTCCTAACTCTTTTCTATTCCTTCATACAGTTTTATATGGAATTACCTGTTCCCCTTGGATCTATAAATTTTATATCTCAGTTTTCTTGACTATCTCTGTAGATGTATGCATCTTTTTTTGTTTACTTTTTTCTATTGTGTGCAAAGTATTATTTGGATATCCACAGGCTTGTTCTTTGAATTCCTTTATGTTTAATTCATGTGTCTTCTGTCTCCATTTTGTGTACTTTTTCACTTCTGTGAGTTTTTCTTTAATTCTACTTTGTATGCTTCAGTGAATACTGTATATTATTCTGTATTCATATCTGCTCCACACATTGCTCTTATATGTAACAAGAGTGCATTTATATTTTGATACTGTAATATGGTCACTGGGTTTTAATGATAGTATAAGATGATACCTTTGTTACTTTGTGTGTGTTTCCACATTTGAATATAATACTGCCTATTGCCAATTCATTGTGTTCACATAGCTTTAAAAATCCTGATTTTCATTCGTTTCTGTAATATATAGTAAGCTCATAACTATTTCTCTGTCTGTATAATGTTAAACCACTTGTTTTTTATATTCCCTGTAAGTATTATTCTATATTCTATATTTACTCTTTACTCCATCGAATACTGACTGTATATGTTGATAAAACAGTTACCTCTCTTCTGGTACGGTGGTACTTATAGTTAGGTATAGTCTATTTACTGTGATGTTGCAAAATTTTTGTTGGAAGTGAGCCATTCTAATTTGTCAGATGTGCCTACCCATTTCATTAAAGAATTTATAGTTTGCCTGTTTAATATAAAGGCAACTCCACATTCATCTTTCCTTCTTTTATTTTTTTATGAGTGTATTACCATTTGGCTATCCTGTAGACATTGTACACCATTTCTCTCCACTTCCATTTAAACCTAATAAACATATTTGGCATTCTTCCATTTCCTTTGCTATTTGGTTTGTTTACTATTTTCAAACATTGCCCTAACATTATAGAAATCTAAAAGTTTGACTTTTCTTGTGTCCATTTTCATGGCCACATCAGTGACCATTGTATAAGTTCTATTTCCAAGATGCATAGATGTTTCTTTAGTTGGTCTCTTTTATTTGATGGTATTATGAATCCTGTGCATAACCCTATTTCTTTCTCTTCCTTGACTAGGCAGTGCCATCCCTCTGTACTGTTTAATGCATATAGACTACCGGTACTTAATGTATACATATTTTATATTTTCTGTACTGAACTGAAAAAAGGAGTTAACATATGATGTATATTAACTGCTTTTAAAAAAATCCGTAAGCAGGTATTCTAAGGAAAGAGAAACCATAAATTTAAATATATAATTAAATATATAAACATAAAAGGTCAGTTACTGTGTAATGTTGTGAAGGTTGTTTATTTGTAGGCCTATAGATTATTGTTTGTTGATAAATGACTTGCATGCTTGCAATCTTAGATTGAACAAATATAATACTGCTAAAATGCTGTACTGTTTTGTTACAATGGACTAAATCAGGAAGGGTAACCAACTATAGAAAATAGATATGTCTTATTTTGTTTTAAATGTTGTTAATTGAAGTTTTCTGTCTTCAGTGACATATTTTAAATTTGCTTTTACTAATTTCAAAGTAATTATTTTAATAAGCCATATTTGTATCTTAACTCCATGTTGTGTCCTCTCATTTGTTATTTGGTTTCTGTAAATGTTGAATTTTTAAATTAATTATGTTTTTTATGTGTCCCTTCATATGCTGTATACTTGTGATTCATGTGTCCATTATTTTTGCATTGACTTTCAGATTATCTGTAGTGTCTAAACAGTGCAAGTTAACTATGCATTGTAGTGGACAGTAAGAAAGTACTGCACTGTTCATAAAAAGTGTCAGGTATTTACAGTCTTCAAGTTAGAATATTGTCTGTAAACTTATTTTTAAAAATCTGTATTTTAGGCTGGTTATGCTTCCTTCGTTTAACCCAGAGAAAGTGTGGAACTATTTTTTATCGCAGGCAGATAGTCCACATGAGCGTGTCAACATGTTTATGGGTGTTCCAACTATGTATGTAAAGCTTTTGAAGGAATATGAACAAACACTAACTAAGACACAAAGAATGGTGGAGTTTGTAAAAGCTGTTTGTACTATGAAGATCAGGTATGTGTATGGTACAATTAATGCTTGTTAATGTAGTTTATGTGCAATACTTCCTTGGCCAGAAGGATTACATTCAGAAGCCTTTGATATTATAGCGTGTTCGTAATTGTAATTGTGTGGCACATCCTGACACTGTCTCAGTGCATCAGTCAGATTGCACCATTAGTAAAATGAGAATACCATTTGATTCCACATTCTTGCCACCTTGCTACAGTTAGCAAGGTATTCATCAACCACAGCTTGTCACCTTCACTGGAATCAACCTATCACATTGTGATCATTTCGGTGACAGTGTAGCCATTTTTTAATGATACAAAGAAGTATATCAACAGTGTAACTACACTGATGTGAGATAAAAAAATAATTATGACCAGTAACAGTTGCTTTGATGTCCAACTGTCATACGTTTGGGTGAGTTTACATTATCCCTCATTAGTTATTAGAGTTCATCAACATGTCATTTTATCAAACTGGAATGTGTGATCACTTCATCATACATTTTGAGTTTTCAAAACAAAATATTTTAATTGTATTGAATGTATTTTAATCTTGAAAACATGACAATAAGTTATATTCAAACTTTGTTGTACTTTCATGCTTATGTAGTGGCATGAAAGTTCGCATGTTCAACATAGGTATGTAAATTTTGGTGAACCACATGATTTTCATTTGTTATTTTATAATTTATTTTAATAGTTAAAGGGGAAATACATTAATATATAAGTACATGCAATGCATGTGTGCATTTCACATTCAAATATAGATAAACTCATCTATTATAATATGGTTTGTAATGTTAATGTATGAAAAAATGAGTGTGCACAATAAATAGTAAGAGATACTATTTAGCAGTGGTGGCTGGTGTTATGGTTGCAGCGTTGCACAACCACCAAAATAGAATAACTAAACTGTAAAATAATATACAAAAAAAATTAAGCAGTTACAACTGTCATAAATTTCCATGAAGAGCGTATTATATTCTATGCGCCAATGTTCACGTACTATTCAAATGTGGCGCGCAGGCTGGTGGTTGTAGGCAGCTGGCAACTTGAAGAGTGAATGGCAGAGCTTACTATACAAACATATGGGAGAACATACGTTACTCTTCACAGTTGCCCTATGTCCCTATGTTAGCTGGCGGTTGCAAAGCTTCTGCAATGCTCCACTTGTAGCGTTGTAGCTCATAGTTAGTTGTGTCGTGAAGTCTGCACAGTCTTCTTGATTTGTAAGTTGTGTCAGGTTTAGTGTTTATAGTGCTTCAAAGTAAAAGTTACCCATTGTTTGAATTTATAAAATTATAGTAATAATTTTGTATACCTCCGATTATGGTAATAAAGTGACAATCGACTTTTTATTAATTAAACTGTGCGTTAAGTATAATTTTTTCTGTTTGTTCCTGCTGTGTGCTTTTTTGTGTTTGTGATTTTTGGAGTTACTGCTTCTGCGTGCTTTTAAACAACACTTTTTTTATTTTAAAATGAATAGCATTAAGAACCGATAGACTAGGGTGCCAAATACCTCCTTTAACAATAAATCAAATTGTAAAATCAGGCGGTCAGCAATTTAATTGATTATTTAAACTAGAATATTATGAAAATACTGACTGGTTATGTGGTTGTGATGAAATTCTTCATTTTGTTTTCAATGTTTATTGTTTATTGTTTGGAGGGGAGGACTCCTGAACAAAATTCAGAATGAAAGATATTCATCATGTAGCTGAAAAAAATAAATCAGCATGCGTCAAGTGTACATATAAAGAATGCTTTTTGGTTTTCTCTTTTTGGTACATATAGCATAGCAGCTGGACAGTGAGTATAGATGAAATATTGTTTTACACAATGAAAGATTATGCAATAATCAGTACGTCTTAAATACAATAATAAATTGTATCCGCTTCTGTGGAGTTTTTGAATTAGCTTTGCGGAGTCATGATAAGACTGAATCGTCATCAGATCCTGGTGATTTCGAGGCTTAATTGGTTTCAGTTCTGAGCTTGACACAGCAATGAAAAATCATTTAGAGGAAGCAACTGTATTTAAGGGCACCTGAAAAACCATTCAAAGTGAGCTTTTAAATATAATTTTAGAAATATGCCATGAAGAAATAACGAGTAAGATACAAGAAGCAGATTATTTATCTGTAATTGCTGATGAGACCACTGATGTTGCTAATGTTTTTCAAATGGTCATAGTGTATCGTTATATAATAAAAGGTAAACAGGTTGAAAGATTCTGGGGTTTCATTCCTCCTCCTAAACATGATGCTCAGTCGCTTGTTAGAGGAACTGTCTCGACACAACTTACTTGGAATTTCCCACAAATTAACTGCTCAAACAATTGTAAAACAGTAACTTTCTATTTTTGTTTTCATACAACAGCAGTATGTATAATGCACATATGTAGTTAGTAGGTCTGCCTCCTGTTTAATGTGTTCTGTGTTCTTTTAACCTCCCCCCCCCCCCACTCAACCAACTACTGCAACCACAAAAATTTGGAACCATCAGCCGCCACTGCTATTTAGTATGTAGACAGTAATTCTATTATAGAAAATAGTATACTATTTACTATGTATTTAGTAAGACAGACTCATCAGAGGGGACTGAGTCTAATTTCTTACAGTGTAAGAATTTGAGTTTTTATTGTAGCATCTAAAAAAAGTTAAATATCAGAGTACAATCTAAGATACTATTAAATTCTTAAAATCTTAAATAAATCGTAATCTTACAAGTAAATTCTTATAAGCACAAGAATTTACCAGAATTTATCACAAATTTACTATTATTATTGTGTTTTTCTTAATTCCAAACTACAAATTTTAAACATTATGAGTCAACCATCTACCATTAAGTAGAATGTTACTTCCAAGTACTAGTACATTCAGCTATCATATCTTTCAGAAAGATAATGCTGTATTCATTAGATATGTCCCCATGTAATCCTATCTTTTTCTCAAGAATATTCAAAAAACAGCGTGATAGGAATATTTCTCTTGAAGACATAAATCAAATAAACTGTGGATTGAGCTTAAGTATACCAAAAAGTGTATCTGGAGCTTCACATTCCAGGAATGTTTAAAAGCCTTAAAAAGTCTGTAAGATTCTCTTATATCCCTTGCAGATTACTGTATTGGCCTGAATATAAGATGGCCCTGAATTTTTTGAGTAGTTGTATAAGAAATGGTTTAAGTACCATACCTTCAGGTGAAACTAAATAAATATGGCTATTTTACATTAAAGGTGAAATTATAAGTACCTTATTATTTTTGGTCACAGTCATCATCCTCGTCCTTTATCTTCAGTATTGGTACTGGAATCAGATTCATAACTGGAGTTTTTCCACAAAAGTCATCCTCACTCCTGTCCATATTTTGGAAACAACATTTTTTAAACCCCTTTACAATGGATTCACTTTTGATTTTCCCTTAGGCCGTGATTATCCACTGGGCCAGTAGCTGAATTCCTAGTTTCTCCAACTCACCTGTTGGAGCCAGTGCATGGTTCCCATTAATTAACCAGTCTCTATAGTTAGTCCATAAGTGGTCCTTAAATGGTTTTATTAACAGCCAAATCTAGAACTTGAGGCTGAGAAATCCTGTATTATAATAAGATCAGTGTTAGTTTCTGCAACCATCTTTATTTTCTTAGTTGTGTGAGAATAAATAATTAAGAATTAACTTGCCTCTCTACCCTAGTAAAGAACCTGGTCAACATCCCCAAACAACTTTAAGCCAAGCTGCCATAAATTCTTTAGTAATCCACCCCTTTTCCTCTGCTCTAAAACAGTCTCAGCAGGTAACTGTTCCTTTGGGAGCATTTTTACTTCCATATTCCTTAAGGTTAAACGTAGTACACATATAAAAAAAAATTATCCCCTCCCCCTTCAACTATATTCAAGAGTATGGTGATGGCAAAAAAAATCGTGTTCGAGATTATTGCAGATTCTGATTCTACTACACTCAAAACATGAAAAAAAGTCGTTTTCCGAAAAGTGTCTGTGTGTGTGTCTGTCTGTCTGTCTGTGTGTCTGTCTGTAGATTTTTTTCTATGGCAAACGATAACTGCCGCAAATTCAAACAGAATCAAATAATTTTTTGCATACAGCCCTGATTTGTAGAGTACTCAAGACTATTGTTTTTGGTGAAGATCGGTTGAGGGAAAGGGGTAGTTTACCTGCAACGGTTTTTTTTTTATCAAGGGAAATTTTTTTGTTTTGGCAAAACGATAACAGCCGCAAATTCAAACAGAATCAAATAATGTTTCGCATACAGCCCTGAATTGTAGAGTTCTCAAGACCTATTGTTTTTGGTGAAGATCGGTTAAGCGAAAGGGGTAGTTTACCTGTAACGTTTTATGTTTTAACAAGGGTATTTCCTATGGCAAACGATAACAGCCGCAAATTCAAACAGAATCAAAAGATTATTTGCATACAGCCCTAAATTGTAGAGTTCTCAAGACACTATTGTTTTTGGTGAAGATCGGTTAAGGGAAAGGGGTAGTTTACCTACAACGTTTTTTTTGACAAGGGTATTTTCTATGGCAAACGATAACAGCCGCAAATTCAAACAGAATCAAATAATTTTCTGCATACAGCCCTGATTTGTAGAGTACTCAAGACCTATTGTTTTTGGTGAAGATCAGTTGAGGGGAAGGGGTAGTTTACCTGCAACGTTTTTTTATCAAGCGTATTTTCTATGGCAAACGATAACAGCCGCAAATTCAAACAGAATCAAATAAGTTTTTGCATACGTCCCTGAATTGTAGAGGTCTCAAGGCCTTTAGATTTTGGTGAAGATCGGTTAAGGGGAAGGGGTAGTTTACCTGCAACCTTTTACGTTTTAACAAGAGTAAAGTACTTGAAAATTTATTTAAACTTTTTGAAACAATGGTAATTGTTGAAAATAAAATAATTTTGTTGCCAGGTAACAAAAATAAAGTCATTTTGATTATAAAATATAAACATTTACAACAAGAAAAGAATTTTCAGTTTTCAAAATTTAAATATATTTTTATAAAACAATGGGTTCTTCATTGAGGTGGGGACCATGTCACTCACTCCATCTCAAGCCTCTCCTATTTTGCAGAAAAAGAGGACCCTGTCAAGGCTGATACTTTGACGACAGTGACAGGGCTTTCCACCAAATTCAGCAGAGTGACAGGTAGGCCCAACTCTGATTGGCTCCTCAGATTTCCCCAGCGTTAGTAGGTTCTATGAAAATATTTTATTTAAAAAATGATTTTAAATATAAATCTTAGATATGTTTTATAAATCTCATGTTTTATGTTTTAACATGGGTAATTTTTTATATGACGAACCATAACTGCCGTAAATTCAAACAGAATCAAATAATTTTTTACATATGTGCCTGAGCTATAGAGAACTCAATGTCTGTTGATTTTGGTGAAGATCGGTTACGGGGAAAGGGCAGTTTACCTGAAACATTTTTTGTTGTAACATGAGTAAAGTACTTAATTTTGATAAAGTATCCTGATAAGATCTTAATAATCCACTGTAGAAACGTAGATGAAATATCTATAAATGAAGAGGCTAGTTGAACGGGCTGGGGGTAATTTTCTATAAATCAAAATTATAGTTGAAGGGGGAGGGGATAATTTTTTTTTATATGTGTACTACGTTATTGGCAACAAAGAAGTATTTTTTTGTTAAAATTCCTTCCCTGGCTGTTTGGCTGAAAATGATTTTAAATATAAATCTTAGAATATGGAAGTCATGTATGGTTCTCCATACCGATTTTTCTCTTCAAAATAATATATGGTGGAAGTTTTATACCATCAGCAGTTACTCCTAGTATCACAGTATGCGTGACTTTTCATCGCCTGTAGATATAACTATAATTGATTTTGTAGGTATAACCCTTCTTGTCAACAGTAACATTTGATGACATACAAAAAACACTGATGTTTTTGATCAGCATTTGCCATTTGGCCAAGCAAGTAATTATGGGCTTTTTTCAGTTTTGTAATATATCACTGATAGGTGATCAATTTGTCAGCACAATTTACAGGTAGGCATTGCATAAGTGTAATACGATGTTGTAACACAAATCCTATTCCATTATGCAGTCTTGGTCATCGTGCACAAGATTGCCTTAAATTCAGTCATTTTAATTTCTACTCAGGTGCCACCTCCAGTGCCTACATTCTAATAACTTCTCAGCATATTGGATATCCTTGGTTTTGTTTCTCATATATGTCAGTGACCGCGGTTTGGTACTTGAATAATGTAATTCATTCACACATGTGCGAATAGAGCAACAAACGCCCAGATGGATACTTGTATTAACGAACAACAGATATACTTAATGGTAGAACAGTGACAGTACACACACATGTATTAATAGAAAAACACTCCAACACACATCAATATTTGCTTTATTGACTTAACCTTAAAGTGCACAGCTATTTACAGCTGTTTTAATGTATGTGACACAATACGGTATATGAGTGTAGTGGTGAAAGTCTGTTTGGCCTCAGTGCCTTGATCTTGAGCTCATTATAACACAAGCATGTTGATTCATGCTTCACATGTGGTAAACCTGTGCAGCATGCCTGCAGGCCTGGTGAATTATACAAAATATGGTACACTTTTGCAGGTACAAACACAAAATTTTTAAATGTTAGGTTGGACATTGAGACGGGTGCAACCTTTTAAAACTAATAATATAGTTAATGGAGTTATTTCTATAATAATTTCATTGTGTGTCTAGATTAATGGTGAGTGGATCAGCACCATTACCAGAAGACGTATTTAGAAAATGGCAGATGGTAACAGGGCATAAAATTCTGGAACGTTATGGCATGACAGAAATTGGTATGGCTCTCTCAAATCCTCTATATGGAACTAGAAGACCTGGTAAGAACTATGTACTAATCTCACATCTAGTACAATTAGTAGTCACTGAAGCCGAAAAAAAATAGAAATTACAAATTAAGTGGCTTCTATGAGATTTTTTGCATAGGGCTAGATAAAATGGTAAGAAAGAATTTTAAAAAAAGTTTACAAAACTTCAGTCGCGGGTTTTTGAAAAAAGGGAGGGGGTACAAAAAATTCATTTTTCGTGATTATCTTAAAAAATATTGAATTTATGAGAAAAATACAAAATACCAAAAAGAAAGAGCATAAAAGTCTGCATAAAAAAGGTTATTAACATTTGTTTGTCAGGGCGATAATTGTAGTAGAAAAATTAATTCAAAGTCGGCCAAATTTTTCACAAAGTGGATTTTCACATAAAATACATGTTTATTTAATAGACATGCAATTTTTTTCAGGAATATAAGTTTAAAAACTCATTATTATTCATTTATTTATATATTATTATGTATAATTTTTTACTTATTTATTACGCATTATAATAAAAATGTTATTAAAATATCGGTATGGAGAACCATACATGACTTCCATATTCTAAGATTTATATTTAAAATCATTTTCGAAATGTAATATTACCATAGAAACTACTTCTTTCTACTTACTGCTTCAGCCTTAACCACAGTACTGTGGTCACTAACATATACCACCTCACGTTATCGCACTCGATTTTCACTGATGATGGAAGTCAATGGCATTGCCGAAATGTCTGGTTTTGTAGAAAACATTGGACTACGGCCAAATATCCTGGGAAGGAATTTTAACAAAAACTACTTCTTTGTTGCCGATAACGTTGTACACATATATATAAAATATATGCATAAAATTAATGGCTTGTATAAGTTAATGATTGATCTCCATTAAGTAGTGCTCAAGTTTCCAAAGTTTTAATATTATGATGTCCGTAATTAAAACATCAGAGCAGGTTTAGTGTGAATGAGGGTACACTGTGGACAAAAATTTTCAACATTTCCTATTGAGCGTTGCTTAGAGTAAAGCTGCAAATCTACAGTGTATGTTTCACAGAACAAACACGCGAAAAAGAAGGAGCGCTCCGAAGTCACTCATGGACCCTCAGCATCTTGCAGAGGGTTCATTCCCTAAAGACGAAAAGTCTGTCTATGAATCGTTCCTCTGTAAACACGTGCAGTTACATTGCCCAGCGATCCACAGGAAGCAAATTGATGTCCATTTTTTCGGCTTGCACGCGTTATGTTGGTATGGGTTTCGGCACTTTCCATTTAAAAAGCGTGCAAATGTAAGAAAATAAACATGAGTGAGGCCAGAAATAACGTGAATTGTGTGTGTGTGTGTGTGTGTGTGTGTGTGTGTGTGTGTGTGTGTGTGTGTGTGTGTGTGTGTGTGTGTGTGTGTGTGTGTGTGTGTCTTACCTGCCTTTTTATTGCTGTAGGCATAATAATAAAATGGAAACGTAAATATTACATAACTGAGATATGCTTACCTGCCACGAACGATATATTATTTTATACATGGAGGAGTTCAGTGACATACACACGTACAGAAGTCATCTTCAAAAATACTAGAAGTCGTCCACGCTTTTATGTTGGCAGTGTAACTTACAGGAAGTTTTTCATGTTTTTAAAACATCTAGGATGCAAACTTTTCCCGATAACTAAAAGTTTCCTTTTTTCGGTTCCCGTCATGTTCGCACAAACAAAAACTGTAACTCTTTGTTTAGAGAGCTTCCCACCAACGCACTTTTCATTTGTAAATTTGAAAGTCTTATCTGGAGTTAATTTATAAAAAATTCCGGCTTCATGTCCATTAAAGATGTCTTCATCTTTATATGATCGTCTAATTTCTGGCCAAGTGTTATGCACCCAATCGCCTGTAACGTTCAGATCTACGCATTTTGCCTCACCACAAATTTTTGCAAAGGAAATCGAGTGTCGGGCCTTAAATCGATCTAGCCATCCGTTGGAGCACGCAAAATGGCTGGCGCCGGCAGTCCTGTTACAGTGCTTATCGCTTGCATACAATCTGTAGCCATGGGCTAGCGCGCGCGCACACATTTATACGTTTATATGAAATTTAGAGTAAAATATCTGAGAAATATTTGACGCTATAACAGAGTAGTACAATATTTAGTGACGTTAAAACCGGGAATTTTTATAATGTTAAAGATATCAGTTTGACCGGACTTACGACAAAATAACGCTACACCAGAATTGACGTAACAGCCGAGGCCGTAATAACCAAGTTCCACTGTATATATAAACTCAAAGATAATTTACATTAAAATGAAAAAATTATAATTTTATTGCCTGGCAACAAAATTATTTTATTTTCAACAATTACCATTGTTTCAAAAAGTTTAAATAAATTTTCAAGTACTTTACTCTTGTTAAAACGTAAAAGGTTGCAGGTAAACTACCCCTTCCCCTTAACCGATCTTCACCAAAATCGAAAGTCCTTGAGACCTCTACAATTCAGGGACGTATGCAAAAAATTATTTGATTCTGTTTGAATTTGCGGCTGTTATCGTTTGCCATAGAAAATACGCTTGACAAAAAAACGTTGCAGGTAAACTACCCCTTTCCCTCAACCGATCTTCACCAAAAACAATAGGTCTTGAGTACTCTACAAATCAGGGCTGTATGCAGAAAATTATTTGATTCTGTTTGAATTTGCGGCTGTTATCGTTTGCCATAGAAAATACCCTTGTTAAAAAAACGTTGCAGGTAAACTACCCCTTCCCCTTAACCGATCTTCACCAAAATCTAAAGGCCTTGAGTCCTCTACAATTCACTGACGTATGCAAAAAATTATTTGATTCTGTTTGAATTTGCGGCTGTTATCGTTTGCCATAGAAAATACGTTTGATAAAAAACGTTGCAGGTAAACTACCCCTTCCCCTCAACCGATCTTCACCAAAAACAATAGGTCTTGAGAACTCTACAATTTAGGGCTGTATGCAAATAATCTTTTGATTCTGTTTGAATTTGCGGCTGTTATCGTTTGCCATAGGAAATACCCTTGTTAAAACATAAAATGTTACAGGTAAACTACCCCTTTCCCTTAACCGATCTTCACCAAAAACAATAGGTCTTGAGAACTCTACAATTCAGGGCTGTATGCGAAACATTATTTGATTCTGTTTGAATTTGCGGCTGTTATCGTTTGCCAAAAAAAAAAATTTCCCTTGATAAAAAAAAACCGTTGCAGGTAAACTACCCCTTTCCCTCAACCGATCTTCACCAAAAACAATAGGTCGTGAGTACTCTACAAATCAGGGCTGTATGCAAAAAATTATTTGATTCTGTTTGAATTTGCGGCAGTTATCGTTTGCCATAGAAAAAAAATCTACAGACACACAGACAGACAGACAGACACACACACAGACACTTTTTGGAAAACGACTTTTTTCATGTTTTGAGTGTAGTAGAATCAGAATCTGCAATAATCTCGAACACGATTTTTTTTGCCATCACCATACTTAAGGAATATGGAAGTAGTTTTTCCAATCATTGAAGATTTTGACAATAAAATAACTTTTAAAAAACCGTTCTTATTTATAAAAATTATAAATTATTATGATTTACAAAATTATTAAAATATCGTTTTTTCTTCAATTTTTCGGAATTTTTCACAATTATCAAGGTGGAAAATAACTTTTTAGTACATTTATTATTTATTTATAAAATTTAATTATAACAATTATTTTTATAATGATAAATATATTTAAAAATCGATTTCTTCTCCAATTTCTTGAAAAGATTCAGAAGTCAAGTCTTCTATTTCTATTTCTCCCTCATCATACACAATATTTGAAAAATTTATGCACAAATTAAATTCACAGTTTCCACAAGCCGATGAACAGTACAATCCACTTTTTCTGCAACTGCATAATTTTCCACAATCTTTGTTGCAATTACAGAAGATCATTTGCGCTAGAACCGCACCAAATTATAAAATATCAAAATTACTTACACAAATCTTCAAACATAAAATTGAACTTCCAGCAAAATACAATATAAAAAATAGTATCGAACTCACGGAACATTCAATATCGAACTGTGTTAATTCAATATCTGTATGGCGGATGTACCAGCTGTCCTCGCTCTCCCTAAAATTCTTCAACTTTCAGGGTCTGTTCTTTTTATGCCCATGCATGGGTATAAATTCTCACTATGTAGAACAGAAACCTCAAATATTGTAGTTTTACGTAGAATAGTTACATTTTAATATTTTTTTTTTTAGTTTGTAACTATTAATATTAATACCCGCAATGGACATATTTTAACAATTCTTTACACCGCAGTCTTGTAGAAGACACTTAGACCAATATTTATATAATTTTGTTAAAAATTATGTTCATAATTTTGTTAAAAAATATTTATTTTGAAAATTTCTGTAGAAATTTTAAGTTAAGAAAATGATGTATACTTACGAACTCAAAAAAATGATAAATTTTAAACTCGCTTATTTTATGCCAATAAATCGATACTAATTTTTATTATTTTTTTCAAAGACTATATATGTAAAGTTCATATTGTGAAGTTTTTTTTAATGTAAATAAATTTGTAATAAATTGTTAATATGTATAGTTACCGTTGGTCTCCAGATCACTGATATGATTAAATAAATAATTACCTTATTTTATCCACTAAGTGATCTTCTTTTTCTTTTTAATTACTACATGTTTCAGGGCTTATATCCCCATCTTCAGGTAAAAGCAAATTACCCTATTATTAGGGTTTCGTTAAAAATTCACAACGACACAAACACTTAACACACTTAAATAAATTAACATTGAACATTAAATCTGTATCGGAACACGCTACAAACGAACCAGTGCACTGGCCGAAGTCCGACTTTCAACTGTTGAAAGCCCTGAAACATGTAGTAATTAAAAAGAAAAAGAAGATCACTTAGTGGATAAAATAAGGTAATTATTTGTTAATATGTTTATGCATTAGTTGAAAAAAAAAAGTTATTACTTTATTTTAAGTATTTATTGATACTTTATTTATTTTCTTTTTGTTTTATGTAATAGTACAAACATTTAGCTTTAAAATGCTTTTTGATTTTTGTCTCTACGACTATTTTAATGGATTTTATTAAAATTTGTATGTTGCAATGTCAGAAAAAATTAGCCTTCCCGCTCATCGGAGCAGACTCCGACAATCAATTTTTTTCTAATATTTCAATTCCATTTTTCTCACAAAGTATTGGCCTGACAAAAAACATGATAAATGGCTTTTTTGTAGATAATTTAATGCTCTTTAATTTTTGTAATTTGTCTTTTTATCATAAATTTGTTATTTTTTAAGATGAATTTTTTGTAACTTCCCCTTCCCTTTTTTCAAAAATCCGCGACTGAATTTTTTGTAAACTTTTTTTAAAATTGTTTCTCACACTTTTATCTAGCCTTATGCAAAAAATCTTGTAGAAGCCACTTAATTTGAATTTGTTTCCTTCAGTGACTGTACTAAATATGACAGTCATGGGCAATGTGTTGATTGCGATCTTCCAATCAATCTTGGCATCATTTTTGGTTGATCTCTAATGTTCTGTGAGAGATATGTTTACACCACTCAACCGACAAATATCAGAATGATACACGGGGTGTAACAGGCTCTTACAGTAAATAAAATAGCAATCGAATATAGTTTATAAGGCTTTCATTGCTGGCATCCACATAGTTGGAACCATTATTGTCCGGGCTGCTGTTAGGCCGTGGTCTAGAGTCTATGCTGACAGATGTTTCTGCCTGCCTCACCATCGGAGACCATCATCAGTGTCAGTAACAGTTGGCACAGTGTCCGCCAATTCATCCCAGTGATGAGGTAGAGACTGTGTACTTTGTTTAAGAAGACCCATTTATGTAGACGTGTGTGTGTGTGTTTAATGACAAAAATATTCAATTCAAAAATCAATATTAGCATTTCTTAGCAACTATATAAAAGAATATAAATTCAAGGAAACCTTTGTCTTTAGTAACATATGTCTTTAGTAATAATACAGTCAACTCCCGATTATCCGGGATAATCACCGGCAGGGTGATCACGGATAAGTCAAAATCCCGGTTAAAGCAAAAATTGTAACCCAGTCCTTAAATGAAGGTCTTAGTTAAAAATAAAATATGTTCATACAATAAAGTAGTACATACCTTTTATTACACAATAAAAGTTAGTCAAATCACGTTTTTGTCAATTAAAATAGTATATTTATAAGCAGAACAATATGTACAGAGTCAGTGTTTATACACGCTGAAAATAATCTTTAATAAGTTTTGCTTCTTAGCACTTGCTGTTTTCTTTAATATAGATGACCATATTTTGCGTAAAACCAACTTGTTGCACAACAAAGTGTCTTCTTGTCCTTCTAAATAGTCAAGAAGCCCCTCCACATAATTGAGCGCTGTCCCGTGGTGACGTTGGGCTCGGAAACACATTTGTCACTCCCCTCCCCTTTGTCATTGCTACCACTCTCACTTTCTGCTACGCCCTGCACACACGTCTTTCGTCTTCTGTCAAAACCTCACACGCGGGCATGTTAGCGTCGACTTCAAACCACTCGTTTATGTTATCTTTATCAACGTTTTCACCACCTGGGACAGTGTTTGCTAACTGGGCTAAGTCAGCTGAGGTTGCAACGTCATTCTCAAACCGAGCAAAATCGTCATCCTCCGATATGTCAGGAAATATTTTTTTCCACAACTTTGTCATCGTAGTGGGTTTAACTTTGTCCCACGCAGCTGCAGTCTCATAGATCGCATCCAGAATACTTAGTCCCTTAAAAAAGGTCTTCAAATCATTCCCTTCCTCTATAAACTTTCTCAAAATACTTGACCGATAGTTACGTTTTACAGAAGCTATTACCTCTTGATCCATTGGCTGGATCAAGGCTGTAACATTGGGTGGGAGGTATTTAACAACGATCTATCCGTCGTTGGATCTGAGCAACATTTCGCTTGGACGTGATTTAGCATTGTCTAATACTAACACTGCTTTTTGGGGAAGTCCTTATGATTTTAAAAACTCTCGAACTTGTGGACAAAACTTATTGTGGAACCTGAATTATGAAAGATATCCGGGCTGTTTGGCCGTGGTCCCTGGTTAAAAACAAAACCAAACGGTTCGGCAGCTCCACTGGCTGCCATCATCAGTGGTAAAATTTTCTGCACTTTGGGTGTCTACGTGCAGGCCCACAGTACTGTGGTATAGACTAAAGCTGTCCTGCCATGCTACCTGTACATATAAATTCAGCAAAGTCCCACGTACAGGTAAAAATGACACCATCAACCAATCACAACAGAGATGGTGTATGATTGGCTCACACCAAGCTACGCCATTATGTGACTCACTGATGATGGCAGCCAGTGGAGCTGCCAAAACGTTTGGTTTTGTTTTTAACCAGGGACCACGGCCAAACAGCCCGGATATCTTTCATAATTCAAATGACACCGGCCGTGAAAGCCTAAGGAATAATTTATTGTGGAACCAATCATAAAAAATGTCTTTATGCATCCAACCTTTCTTTTGATTGTAGTAAATTACAGGTATGTTAACTGCTCGTGTTCCTTTAAATGATCATGGTTTTTTTTTTATTTTCCTGTCACTAGGAGCTTAAGTTTATGTGTCCCAGTCGCGTTAGAGCAACACATTACCATTATTCGTTCCTTACTAACTTTGTGTCCCGGCGAACTTTTTTCATTTTCAGACGCTAAAGTTTTCGTCGGTAAGCACTTCCAAAATAATCCCGACTCATCAGAGTTGTAAATTTGTGCTAGTTGTAAATTTTCATCCAAAACAAACTGATTAAAGTCTTTGCAAAACTGTTCTGCTGCCGTTTGATCGCCACTCAATTTTTCTCCACGAATTTCCAACACTCTTATGCCATGACGTTGTTTGAAACGTGTCAGCCAGCCAGATGATGCGTCGAAATTTCCGTCTAGGCCTAAAGCTTAAAAAAAAAAACTTAGCTTTTTTGGCACATAGTCGTCCACTTACAGGATTCCCTTGTGCTCGTAGATTATTGAACCACTCGAGTAAAGCTCAGTCCAAGTCTTCGTACGTTGACATCTTCATAGTTTTCCATTTCTTCATGCAGATGATGAGTCAGAACAACACGCAAATTTTAAAAGTTCCACCTTTTTCTTAACCAAATCAAGAACCGTTTGATCACCAATTCCATATTCGTCCTTTAACGATTTATCAGTTTGACCCTTCTCAAATTTTTCTATAATCTCTAGTTTTTTCTGAATCGATAAAACAATCCTTTTACGGTTTTTATCCATTTCAAAACTCGAATCACAAACAAAACATGCGAACACAACAAAACAACACGTGAGGGTAAACCATACGCACAATTCGGTCAAGCGCGACACAATAAATTACCAGTCACAATGCAAAGAATGACTGACTGAACTGTCAAGATCAAACTCGGCACACGCCGCTACTCTCTGTCTGTGCCTAAAGCCAGTTCCCGCTAAGATGAGCCATCCGATTTGATACAGTGCATTGGGTCTTCTAATCGCGCATGCACGCAGTGTTAAATGGCCATCAAATTGTATCGTAACACATTAAACAGACTGTCATTTGCGAATAATAATTACAACTAGTTGTTTATTTGCTACAGTACTACACTGAAATTAATAGGCTTAAGAATACTGTAATAAATTAAAGTCATTATAAGTGTAGTATGTATCAGTATTTTTTCTAAAACTACATTTTTTTAAATCATATATTTTTCCCGGTTGATCCGCAACCCGGTTGACCCGATCCCGGAAAATCAGGAGTTGACTGTATTAATATTTAGTAAATGATATAAGTAATTGAAAATAGCATTACTTGTATAATGCAGCCTTCCATGGATATAGTAAATATTTAAGAAAACTGAAGCTTCAGATTTTAAAAACAATTTTACATATATTTTAAAACGTTTTTCTCCACTCGCTGTGGTCTGTCTGTCGGGGTGGAATCTTGTGATTGATTTTTAACTACCTTCCAGACTAGCTAGAGCTTTGAAATTTGGCACACTTATGTATCTCTGATGACAATACAATAATCCATTGAAAAAATTGTGAAAATTGTGAATTTTGCAAAATTGTGAAAATTTAAAATTTTGCACACTTATGTATCGCAGATGACAACAATACAATAATCCATTGATGAAAATGTAAAATCAATTTTAATAAAAAAAATCAAGAAAATTGTCAATTTTGCAAAATTATGAAAATTTGAAATTGTGCACACTTTGGCATTTTGAAACCACTTTCAACAAAGTATCAATCTACTCACTGAAAACACAATTCAAAATGTAATATAAAACTTCACACATCAAAACAATAACAGTAAACAATATTTCTGCAGTAGTACACATGTTTTTCAGCTGTTTAACAAGTGTACCAACATTGGAAAGAAACATTATAGAGGTATAAATAAATGTGAATGTATAAAAGACACTATTTACATTTTGCGTTACTATGGAAACAAAAATCAATGCTGTATTGAGTCAAACAAAAAAATATTAAAAATACTTAGTTATCCGATTTTCATGATTTGTATACCATTTTATTCAGAAAAGTGTAAAGAAAAATATAAAAATAAAAACGCAAATTTATTTTTTTTTCATTTTTTCGGTTCCGACTCCCCTTAAGTGAAACAAAAGTGTATGCTAGTGTTTGTTAAGTGAAACAAAAATGTATGCTAGTGTAATATTAACGTATTCTGAAAGATGCCTAACTCGCGTGTTCATGCACTTGTGTGGTTACAAAGGACAGTTGTGCTTTAAGTACTTCTTTGTAAGAGCCGCTTCTTTGTAATGATGAAGGAGACGGCGACTCAAAAGAAGCGACGATTGGAGAAGAAGCGACAACACTATCGGCTCAAGCGTTCGCAAGAAACAGCTGAAGTTAAATTAAAGCGACTTGTAAATCGTAAAAAACGCGTGTCACAAGCTCGTGCTATTGAAACCGACGACCAACGCGCTTATCGTCTTGCTAAAGATCGAGAATACACTTCTCAAGCTTGTGCGATGGAAAATGACGATCAACGCGCTTCTCGACGCAAAAGAGATAGAGTATACACCTCTCAAGCACGACTCTATGAGACAGAACAAAAGCGTAAGGATATACAGCAATGTCGCCGCGATGCTCGTGCTCAGTGTGCTGCTGATGCGCAAGAGTTCCATAAGGAAATCAACAACTTCTGCGATAGGACATGTGATATCTGCACAAAGCAGTGCTACGCTAATCAAGTGGTAAAACATCATATGACTGCTGCCAAATTATATCTACCTCCGGAACTCACGAACAAAAATGTATTGGAAGTTTGCCATTGATGTCATTGTCATTTGAAAAACAATCGCAAGACTAAACATCCATCAAAGGCGTACTGGAATAATATGGAGCCCGGTGACATTCCAAGTGAAATTAAAGTTCTCACTCAGTTTGAGCAAAAACTCTTGTCTCGCATGATACCTTACGTTAAAATAGTCAAATTCGACAGCAGATATGGCCAATACGGATTCAAAGGCCAGGCCACGCTGTTCGCACTTGACGAAGGTAAGCGAGAAGCTGCCTTCTATGTTGCCTCGCGACAGTGATAATGCGGGAATGGTTGTAGTCACAGAGACTCTCGAAAATTTAAATGTCTCGTGAATACACAATTTCACGCGAACGGGTGTATGCTGTGCTTAGCTGGCTCTTGGCAAACAATCCGCTTTATAAGGACATCACGATCAACGAATTTGCAAGACTCGACCAACAAGACATGATTCACGTTGTTCCAGCTGAGCCACAACAGAAGCAAGCTTATTGCAATGAGGCTCATAGCAACGATAATTTTGCCAATGATGATCAGTTGCAAAGTGCATATATGCCAATTTGTGACGCTTCAAGGATTGTTCGCGCTTCCTGGCATCAGGGTCGGAGTGACATTTTCAATTCCAGTTATGCTGGTTCGCAGTGCTTTGCTATGGTCACAGCAAATATTATTAGAGCCACCATTCTTCCTCCTGGTCGTTGGACCACTAATACCTTTAACCAGAATATGATTGAAGCGGATGGTTTTTGTGCGCTAATTCACTTTCAGACTGAAACAAGAGGTGGGGAGGCATTTCCAATACCTCCTGATGGCTACCTGCAACTACGCAATCTGGACGTAGTCAAGAACGATATTCTAATGTTTGACAATTCGTTCGAGCTCGTTTATGATGACAACTGGCTATGCCAGGGTAGCTTGATGGATCGCATGAATGATGGAATCATCGGCCGAACTTTGCAAAATTCTATTAGTCATTTGTTTGCAGAACATCAAGCTGGCGTTCTTGTTGTTGCATCAAAGTCATTAGGCCTCATGCACTTCAATGACAAGTATTACTTTACCGACTCGCATGCTTGTGGCATCAAAGGTGCAAGCGCACAATGTGGTGACGGTAAAGCATGCATCATTGAATGCGACACGATTGAGGAATTTGTTCGCATTTGTCGACACACCGTTCACTCGAAAAATGAACCTTTTGTGATTTACTTCATCGACGTGCGTGTGAAGGGTGTTGTCGTTCAGATGGATGAATGTTTGCGACAACATCAGCATGATATACCACAAGCAACTCATGATGATCCCGTGGTTGATGTGCATCCTATGGTTGATACACATCCCACACCCGAAAAGCATATTCATGTTCAGACATCAGTCATGACACCTATCGATGTCGCTCAGCCAGATGTTGACGAAGTATTAGATGATGCATTTGTTGATAGCAAAAATTTAAACGAAATTAAACATAAGACGAAGGACAATATTGTTAGCATAAATCACGAATTAAGAGCAGAAGAGTATTCGTGGTGGATGCTTTTTCTGTATGGAAACAATGGTTTGAAGGAGAACCGTAAAGTGATTATTACGCCATTAGATTACTTTCAATCGAGAATCCTTGGTCGCGATACATGGTTCCAGCGCTTTCGATGAACGAATATCTCAAAATTCAGTCCACTATTTCTGCTTTCTGCTTGCTGCAAGAAGGTAAGAGGACAAGAGGGAGCTGTCGAAGATCTTCACCTCTACATGCGAAACTTACGTGGGTCTGCAGCATACTGGCGAATGGCGCATAACGAATTGACAGCGCAAATTCGTTGCCTTGGACCACCAACTTGGTTCTTAACATTGAGCTGCAATGACATCAACTGGCCAGACATGCGAAGAGCTCTCTTGATTGCTGACAAACGATCGAATGAGGACCCAACAAATATCAGTGTTGACGAATCACAGTGTCTTATTGAACAATACCCGGTTGTAGTCAGCCGTTATTTCATGAGGAGATTTAATGCCTTCATGAAATATATTATTAACAACGCGAAGATTTTAGGTGGCAAAGTTAGAGATTACTGGTGGCGTGTGGAATTTCAAAATTGAGGCAGTCCGCACATCCACATGGTTGTTTGGATTGAGAATGCACCTTCATTCGAGACCGAAGAAGGAATTGAACTAATCGATGCAGTAATCTCATGCCGACTCCCATCTGAATCTGAAGATCCTGATATGCACAATTTGGTTAAGCGCAATCAAACGCATCACCACACTCATACATGTTACAAAAACAACTCTCAAACATGTCACTTCGCCTTTCCGCGTAAGCCGTTTCAGCACACTCGCATTGTTGCTCAAACTTCAGATGAGTTCATAAGAAATGGCGGACGGTTCTGCATTCTGAAGCAACGAACTGAGGAAAAATTGATAAATAACTACTGCTCCGCGATCCTTCAATTGTGGGATGGCAACATTGACATTCAGCCATGTGGAACGAACGAGGAAATCGCCCATTACGTTGTGAAATATATCGCAAAGTCTGAGCCCGTAAACTTGAATCAGGGTATTGCAGAGGCGATCAGACGAATTCGTCAAGAAGATTCAAATGTTGCTCGCAAGTTGAGCATGAGAATTATGAAGGAGCGTCAAATTTCTGCATGCGAATGTGTATTCCGGTTGTGTCACCTTCCATTCTGCGGAAGTTCGAGAAAGTGCGTATTCTTGAACACGCGTAAGCCTGAACAACGATATCACGTCCTGAAGTTTGACGGCAGTCAGGCAACGGGAGTGTGCTCCAACATCTTTGAGCGATACAAGAAGTGCCCTACAAATCATTTAGAATACAACTTCAAGGATATGAGTTTGGTTGAGTTTGCAATGCAATTTGAGCCATACTACACCAACAAAGGCGACACTGAAGACAGCCTTGATGAAGACGATGTGGAACAGTCACAACAAAGGCGAAAGCTCATTACTCTCACAGACAAATCAAAAATGGTTGTACGAAATTTCCCAGCGGTCGTACGAGTGCCATTCTTCATGATGCACACGGATCCCAAGAACTGCTTCTATAGACTTCTTCTTCAATATCAGCCTTACAAATCTGAGAGTGCTCTGCTCGGAGAGTTTGATAATGCGCGAGATGCATTCCTTGCCCATGAACAAGAATTGAAGGAGAAGAGCAAACACATGGAGGCTTTCCGCAAAATATATCGCCAACTTGAGATCGCTTTCAACCAAGCTCATGCATTCGATATTCTGCAGCGATCCCAAGAGTTTGTTGAAGAAGAGCTCGAGGAAAAAATTCCCGACCAAGGTATGACTGATGAACAATTCCAATCGGCTTGTGCTGCGATGAACATCAAGCAGCGAGAGCTCTTCTCTGCAGTCACTCGCAGCATTCAGGAGCAGCTGAGCGGAAGCAAACAACACCTCAGGCTGTTTGTGACTGGCGGAGCTGGAGTCGGCAAGACCTTCACTTTTAATGCACTGAAAAATCAAGTCAATCGCTGCTTCGGCAAAAATGCAGTGAAAGTTGCAGCTTTAACGGGTGTAGCTGCGAGACTAGTCGGTGGATCAACTCTACATACTATGCTCAAGTTACCGGTTCAAAAGGATGGCTTCATTGTCTCCAACATGCCGATGTTGACGGGAAATTATTTAAAGATTATGCGAAAGCAGTGGAAGGATATTGAATACGTCTTCATTGATGAAATTTCGATGGTCCCTTATGAGATGCTTTGCATGATCGACACACAATTAAGACAGCTCAAGAATAAGGATGATGAAGCATTTGGAGGTCTCAACATCATGCTGTTTGGTGACTTGATGCAGCTTCCACCCGTTAAAGAAGCTCCGGTTTTTGAACAACCAGTACGATTCTTGCCAGCACCATACCTTTGGCGCTACTTCAGATTGGTTGAGCTTAACGAGAATATTGTTACAACACAAATAAGCCAACCCAATACCAGGGATGAACAAGATAATATTGAATCTAAAATAATACTTCGTGTTAAATAAAATGATTAATTTAAATAAAATATAAAAACTATGACTCGACAAACGACGACATGACCTAACCCAAGTGATAGACCCAACAAAAGGAAACAAAAGAAGAAGGGATCCACGAAATCAAACGAGAATAAAACCAAAGAAGAGAAGAAAGTGATTAACCAAACCAAAAGAAGAAGAAAAAAAAATCGAAACTAAACAAAAATGAATCAAATTCATGGAATTAAATGACTCAATGTAACACGTTGAAATGAACCCAAAGGAGAAGGTGGAAAAAACCAAGGTATTAACCAAATACAATGAAAATGAAGAAGGAGGGAAATGGATAGAAATGAAAACCAATAATGATACACAAACAAGTAATAAAGCATAGGAGAAGGAGAAATAATGCACTCAAAAGTAATATTGGAACCAAGACCAATAATTAACCTATGAGAAAGGAAAAAGTAAATGTCATTATCCATTAAGGGACAATCATAATCTAGGGAAGAAACCCTATTAAAATATGTTAAAGATAAAAATATAAAAAAGCAAACTAACCCGCAATTTAGAGTTAGATGTAAGAATAGAAATGTAAGGACATAAAATTGTTAATAGCATTAAGGAAATATTGTAATGAAAGAGATAGTACGGTAGTGAGATAATAATTAGAGGGATTACCCATTCAGAAACACTTAAAAAACAAAAACATTTGTGAAGTGCAAAATGAAAGTGTAAAAACCCCAGAGTGTAGTGTGATAAAGAAGGTACACTAATTAAATTCTAGTAAACTGTAAATAATTTAAAAGTGAAGGTGATGATTGAATGAAATTAGTGTAAGATAAAGAATGGAAATATAGTGAAAAATAGTGAATGATAAAATCATTAACAATTAATAAATCCTAAAGAACACTAAAGGTTTAACAGTGAAAAATAATAGTGAGTAAGTATGTTGTGAAAAATAGTATCAAGTATAAACTATAAAATAAGAAGTATTGAACACTGGAAGGTGATAATCACCATAGTAAACAAAACAAAAAAATATAAGTAACAAGTTTAAAAGCAAGTAATCATAGTTAAAAGGGAGAATCCCAGGAAAGAGTAAATTGAAAGTGTTAACATGGAGGGAAAGTAAAGATTGTTTAAAAGTTAAGGAGGTAGAAACAAATCAAAAAACACCCATGTTATAAGGGATCATTATAAGTTCATAAAAGTGATCATTATAAGTTCATAAAAGTGATGTTGTTTGTCACACTAAAAAATAATATAAAATAAGATTTATTGTGAACAAAGATTAGCAAATAATAAGTTAGTTAAATAATTATTATTCAATCAAGTTTATGAATTGGATATGGCTGTAAGAATCATACAGACCATAGGCCTACATGTTATAGTTAAATAAGATCAAAAAAGTAGTAAATAATAGCCAACTTGTTATTATTGGCAAAGGAAATAAATAAAATGTTAAGAAATGTATAACTAGAAAACATGGAAACCAAAGAGTAAATAATTGTGTATAAAATAATAGTGACATAATGATAACACATAAACAGACTCAAAACACAACACAACCAACTATAATGACAAAATAAAGCCAATTAGGCTGAAATGAAATGTAATTTAAATGAAACAAGTCAAATACCATAATGGCTACTTAGGACTATGAAAATACCTAACTGTCAGAAACAAACAACTACAAATTATAACAAATTAACAAAGAAATTAGCAAATCCGAGGTGAAGGATTCACCAAGAACAAATTGTAAATCATTTGTAAAACAAAATATTATAATAGGCATTTGTATACAAAAATAAATGTAATTAACAAGTATTAACATAATTGTAAAAACATAAAATCTAAAATTACCCAAACTTGTGGAGTATCAAAATAATCTATGAAAGGAAATAAATACTATAGTGACAATATTTAATAACCAGGAAGGAAGATAGAGGAAGGACAGCAGTCAGAAGATATACGAAGAATTCGAATTTTGATAACAATACATCATATAAAAATCAGCCAATCAAAATCATTCAGTTACCATAGAAACGACAGTTGAAGATAGAATTACGGTTGAATACCGTTACACATTAGTGAAGTGTCAGTCAAGCAGTACAGAAGCCAATGTTTGGAAGACCGATTTTCTAATAAAATAATGTAAAACAGTAATCGGAGTTCATAACCATGACGGTATAAGAAGCAGACGACCCATTTATAGCAGTCCACCCAAGATCCAGGATAATTAAACTGAAAATTAACCGAAAAGTATGACCAGATACTCTATGAAAAGGACGCCCGACCTATTGAAGTCCAAAAATTAATGAAAAAGAACTTATTGCAGCCAAATCCTACCCGATCAAATGAACGAAGACACCAAGTCATGCTGAGGTGTTAAGTACAATTAAATTACCTATTTCCAAAAACCTAATCACTCTAAATTTTAATAAAAGGTAAATTTTTCTCACTATAAACAGAATATTTCTCTTTCACAGATTATTTAAGTAAAATAAAACTCACTGAAAATTTGTTAACATAAAATATAACCTATTAATTAAACACGAACTTTCAAAACACATTTAACGACACTACAGAACAGATTGTAAAATCACACTTTATTATTTATGTACACATTTTTAGAATAAGGTAATATATTTTTATTGTAACCATAGGAATTCTTTAGCTCATAATCACAAGAATCCCACGATTTTGGGAACGAAAATAATTGTAATAACTTAACGTTACACAGCCATACTGATGCTGATCGTTCCTTAATCGATTCGTCAGCCTTGAGAGGAAGTGTTTCATGTAAAAAGTCGGTGCAGATTTATTATAAAATAATCGTCAATTTGAATATTTTAATTATCACCCATTAAAAAAATAACTAGTACAGGGAGTAACCGTTGTTATTATTTCATAGGGAGTGCAATACATTATTTGTGTTTATTTATGAAGAATAGGTTTGATGAGCAGCGAACAAGTCATTTGCACAGCAGTATAGACAATTCAGACGGCCGTACGAGCGGGAATTATTTGAACGCCCGACTGTCACCGCTGAAAACTCATTATACAATAGTTTTAATTGTTTTAATAAACGATTTGGCGCCTCCCGGGATTAACACACCCCTATAAGTAAACAGGTAAGGTTACTGCCGTGTTATACTGGTGATTACCGCAACGCTATGGACATCGTTAGCCGCGAACATTGATGTAACGACCCCGGTGCGAGACGAACGCACTAACATTTAATACACATACAAAACTGGTGTACATTTTACAGATACGACCGAAGCTACTCGTTAAAGATTGACGCATCCAACATGTGGCATTATTAAACGGGAGATACCAATACTTCGTTACAGATTGGCGCCCCACGTGGGGCTTTAAAAGAAGGCCAGCGGCGACTATGAAGAGACATTCCATGGTTACCAGAAAAGACGCTAAGAAAGGAACTGACGGTGAAGGTCAACAAGAAGAGATGGAAGAAATGATCGGGGAGCTGTTCAAAGAGAACCCTCAAGAAAACCAACCAGAAAATCCAACTCAACCGGAACTGGAAGTGGAAGCAATGGTAAACAACCAACCGGAGAAACCAATTCGAGATAGTGAGAGGGAACAACAGGCGGGTGACAAGGGAGAAGTTAGAGGAGACCCCAACATACTAAAATTGATGGAGTTAATGAATAGTATGAATGAAACTTCAAAGAAAACGAATGAAAAAATAGACCAAAACAGTGAAGAATTGAAGAAAATGAAGGAAGAAACTAGAGAACAAAGAAGGGAAGACAGGGAATTCTTGAATGAAAAGCTGGACCGAAACAGTGAAGAATTGAAGAAGCAAATCAAGGAGAACATGGATCTCCTAAATAATAAAATGGAAAGAAACCATGAAGCTTTGAAGAGAAGCCAAGAGATGTTAGAAAAGAAGAGTGAAGAGCTGAAGAGACAGATCAAGAAGGATTTTGAAATAGTAAATAACAAGATTGAAAATAATCATGAGACATTCCTACAACAAATAAAGGAAAACGGTGAGAGAAACAGAGAAGAATTAAGGTTCATACTAATAGGATTTCGGGAAGAAATCAAGCAGACGAAAACGGGGATGAACAAGAGATGGGAAGAAACAAGTTGCCCGGTAGATCAACTGAATGAAACAGTAGATAGTGAGTTCAAACCAGTGAATGAAACACTAGACACCACTTTTGAAGGTAGTAAGGAGATGGAAATGGTAGAAGAATCAAGTGTATTGTTTTCTGAAAATAAAGGTAACAATAACGCTGAGAAAATGAAGCACATAAACACCAACAATAGAAGAGGAAGAAAGAAGAATCGAATAATTAAGAAAAGTAAGAAAACAGAAGAAATGTGAAAGATATATAAAAAGAAACTAATTAAAACAAAAGAAGAAGTGGAGATGATGAAGAACGGACTCATTGATGTGTTTAATTTGCCCCTTACCTACCAAAGCAAATTAATGAAGTATAAAGATTGTAGGAGGACTCTGAAGGAAATTATAAAAGGAATTCACAACCAACCAGTGGATGAAAAATTCAGCAAATCTATGCTTAGATGGAAGATGCCAGAAATAGAAAAGACTGACAACAAAACAGGGTATAACAAATCAAGAAGGTCAATAAAACACTGGAGCTTACCAGAAATAGAAATACAGAATAAAAGATCAATAATAATGAGAGAGGCACAATTAACTTCTCTGATTAATCAACAAAATAATCAAATGATTGAGGTAGACATTAATACTACGGAACATATGGTATTAGAGGAATTGTGGTACGAGACCGAAGAAACCTATATCACCAGGAAGAAAATATTTCTTCACGCCAAGGTTATCCAAACCACAAGTGCAGAGGAACTGATGGACCATGGGTAAACTAAGCGAAGATACCACACACCAAGAAAAGGGACTGATCTTCGAATTACTGACCAAGCAACCCAATGGAAAGAAAGAAGTATTAAAATTAAATTAAAACACTAAATAATCACCAAAACAAGAATCGACAAGAAATGATTAAGACGAATTAAATAAGAAATAATAAACCGTAATCAATAAAAGTTAAAAAAATTATCCAGAATAAATGTAGTAGACCAAACATTTGAAGGAGAAAAGGAGAAGATCGTCAAAGTGTTTTGTATAATAAAGGATAGAAAGGACCTGGAAGATATTCTAAACGAAATAGTGGTACAGCAGAAACAAGATTCAAAATTACTAAACATACGAAAAAGACTGTTAGAAGATGAAGTTGTAAATAAATATTATTGTATCCACCAAGATATACTCTTTGTTAGAACAAAAAAGAATAATAGCACATGGAAACTGGTAGTTCCAAAAACATTAGAAAATAAGATAATTAAAGATTATCATGTTCGATACGGACATATGGGAACTGTAAAACTTGTAAAAGCATTGGAGGAGGAAGTCTTTATCAAAAATATAGCAAGAAAAGTAAACCAGAATATTAAAACATGTATAATATGTCAAATGGTAAAAACCAATAACGAGAAAAAAGAGGGAACAATGATACCCATTACCTCAGCCACAAAGTTAGAAAGGTTTTCCTCGACATATGTGGACCATTCCCACGTAGCGGAGAGAGACATAAATACAAGTTTATTGTAATCATATTAGACCATTATACAAAGTACATGAAATTATATGCAATAAACCGAGCTACTACTAAGAAAATATTAGACATAATAAAAACTAGATACATCACTGAAGTGGGAAAACCATGCATGATAATAACTGACCATGGGACGCAGTTCAAAGGAAAGAAGTGGCGAAACGAATTACTAAAAGAGAATATAAAAACCTATAAAACATCCAAATACCACCCTAGTAGTAACCCCGCAGAAAGAGTGCTAAGAGAAGTGGGACGTATACTAAGAACTTATTGTCATGATAACCAAAAAGAATGGCAAAAATATTTAGCTTCAACCGAAGTATTTCTAAATATTAGTTACCACCAGTTTACTGAGAACACCCCATACTTAATGATGTTTGGGATAAAGCCCCATAGAGAGATACAAGAACTAATAAACTTCCCAGTCAACCCAGAAGACCCATATGATGAAAACCAATGTTATAACCGTATTATGGAGAAAATAGAAAAACAAAGAGCAAGGTATTCACAAAACCAAGCTAAAATAATAAAATACAACAAGGGAGAGAGAGTACTAATCAAAAACAGGGAACTACCCAGTACACTTGAAGGAATAGCCAAAAAACTGCTATTGATCTATGTGGGACCATATGTCATCACGAAGGATAATGGAAACAATACTTATGAGATAAGTAATATAACCACCAGAAAAATAAAAGGAGTTTACAATCACGCTTCAATAAAAAAGTTTTATGGAGAAGAATAAATTACTATAAATAAAATAAACAAATTTCAAAATTCAAAAAGTTTGAAAGAGCAACTTACTACCCTATTTAGATGACATATGCGAAATAGGAAAAAATAAAATAAATTAACAAAAATATTTAAAAAAAGCCAAGGAATAAGTTACACAAATTCCTATAAAAAAGTAAGAATCACAAACTTACAGTAATAATTAAACAAAAAGTACCAAGAAAGGAATAAGCTACAAAAATTCCTATAAAGTAAGAAAAGTTAACTTACAAAAACTTATCAAAAATGATATTTAAAACAAATTAAACTAAACAAAAATAAAATCAAGCAAAAAATTGCTAAGATAAATACCTGAAATAATAAGGAGTTTAAGGTATTCAAAGAAAAAAAAAAGAAATCAGAACTGGTACAAGGAAGAAAAAGAAGTTATGTATAAAACAAATATACAAGCTATGGCTAAAGCAGAATATTGCTAAATAACCAAGAAAAGAATAAAAATGTCTAAGATAAAAATATGATCACAAGACAAATAGAAAACAAAATAATGAAAAGTTAGATATGATGAAATTAACATATAAATAAATAAAAAACAATCAACTGTATGAGTAAATGATAGTATATAGCAAAGGTACAGCGGAAGGAAGAATGAGTAAAAGGCCAAAGTGATCTAAAAACAAACCACAAGGTGGACAATCCCAAAATATATTATTATTATTATTAATTTAAGTCACAAGTTGACAAAAAAGGTATTTAAGATTGACTGTTGAAAAGTCCAGCAATCAAAATAAACTGAGCAGAGATGATGTTCCTCTGGTCTCAGAAAAAATGAGTAGTAATGGGAGAAACCAGCTACTAAAAAGTTAGGGAAAAAGTGTATAAGGGAGAACACACCAATGGAAATAAATAAAAACAGATCCAAATAAAATGGAATGAACCAAGTAAGAAGAGAAATAAGAATGGAGAAACAAACAAGAAAGAAGAGGAAAAAGATTATATATATAACTGATAATTTCATAAAAAACTATGCTAGTGTTTTATCAAAACGATCAATTTTGAAGGAGAGGCATTATGTTACAACACAAATAAGCCAACCCAATACCAGGGATGAACAAGATAATATTGAATCTAAAATAATACTTCGTGTTAAATAAAATGATTAATTTAAATAAAATGTAAAAACTATGACTCGACAAATGACGACATGACCTAACCCAAGTGATTGACCCAACAAAAGGAAACAAAAGAAGAAGGGATCCACGAAAAACAAACGAGAATAAAACCAAAGAAGAGAAGAAAGTGATTAACCAAACCAAAAGAAGAAGAAGAAGAAATCGAAACTAAACAAAAATGAATCAAATTCATGGAGTTAAATGACTCAATGTAACACGTTGAAATGAACCCAAAGGAGAAGGTGGAAAACCCAAGGTATTAACCAAATACAATGAAAATGAAGAAGGAGGGAAATGGATAGAAATGAAAACCAATAATGAACACAAACAAGTAATAAAGCATAGGAGAAGGAGAAATAATGCACTCAAAAGTAATATTGGAACCAAGACCAATAATTAACCTATGAGAAAGGAAAAAGTAAATGTCATTATCCATTAAGGGACAATCATAATCTAGGGAAGAAACCCTATTAAAATATGTTAAAGATAAAAATATAAAAAAGCAAACTAACCCACAATTTAGAGTTAGATGTAAGAATAGAAATGTAAGGACATAAAATTGTTAATAGCATTAAGGAAATATTGTAATGAAAGAGATAGTACGGTAGTGAGATAATAATTAGAGGGATTACCCATTCAGAAACACTTAAAAAACAAAAACATTTGTGAAGTGCAAAATGAAAGTGTAAAAACCCCAGAGTGTAGTGATAAAGAAGGTACACTAATTAAATTCCAGTAAACTATAAATAATTTAAAAGTGAAGGTGATGATTGAATGAAATTAGTGTAAGATAAAGAATGGAAATATAGTGAAAAATAGTGAATGATAAAATCATTAACAATTAATAAATCCTAAAGAACACTAAAGGTTTAACAGTGAAAAATAATAGTGAGTAAGTATGTTGTGAAAAATAGTATCAAGTATAAACTATAAAATAAGAAGTATTGAACACTGGAAGGTGATAATCACCATAGTAAACAAAACAAAAAAATATAAGTAATAAGTTTAAAAGCAAGTAATCATAGTTAAAAGGGAGAATCCCAGGAAAGAGTAAATTGAAAGTGTTAACATGGAGGAAAAGTAAAGATTGTTTAAAAGTTAAGGAGGTAGAAACAAATCAAAAAACACCCATGTTATAAGGGATCATTATAAGTTCATAAAAGTGATGTTGTTTGTCACACTAAAAAATAATATAAAATAAGATGTATTGTGAACAAAGATTAGCAAATAATAAGTTAGTTAAATAATTATTATTCAATCAAGTTTATGAATTGGATATGGCTGTAAGAATCATACAGACCATAGGCCTACATGTTATATTTAAATAAGATCAAAAAAGTAGTAAATAATAGCCAACTTGTTATTATTGGCAAAGGAAATAAATAAAATGTTAAGAAATGTATAACTAGAAAACATGGAAACCAAAGAGTAAATAATTGTGTATAAAATAATAGTGACATAATGATAACACATAAACAGACACAACACAACACAACCAACTATAATGACAAAATAAAGCCCATTAGGCTGAAATGAAATGTAATTTAAATGAAACAAGTCAAATACCATAATGGCTACTTAGGCCTATGAAAATACCTAACTGTCAGAAACAAACAACTACAAATTATAACAAATTAACAAAGAAATTAGCAAATCCGAGGTGAAGGATTCACCAAGAACAAATTGTAAATCATTTGTAAAACAAAATATTATAATAGGCATTTGTATACAAAAATAAATGTAATTAACAAGTATTAACATAATTGTAAAAACATAAAATCTAAAATTACCCAAACTTGTGGGGTATCAAAATAATCTATGAAAGGAAATAAATACTACAGTGACAATATTTAATAACCAGGAAGGAAGATAGAGGAAGGACAGCAGTCAGAAGATATATGAAGAATTCAAATTTTGATAACAATACATCATATAAAAATCAGCCAATCAAAATCATTCAGTTACCATAGAAACGACAGTTGAAGATAGAATTACGGTTGAATACCGTTACACATTAGTGAAGTGTCAGTCAAGCAGTACAGAAGCCAATGTTTGGAAGACCGATTTTCTAATAAAATAATGTAAAACAGTAATCGGAGTTCATAACCATGACGGTATAAGAAGCAGACGACCCATTTATAGCAGTCCACCCAAGATCCAGGATAATTAAACTGAAAATTAACCGAAAAGTATGACCAGATACTCTATGAAAAGGACGCCCGACCTATTGAAGTCCAAAAATTAATGAAAAAAGAACTTATTGCAGCCAAATCCTACCCGATCAAATGAACGAAGACACCAAGTCATGCTGAGGTGTTAAGTACAATTAAATTACCTATTTCCAAAACCCTAATCACTCTAAATTTTACTAAAGGTAAATTTATCTCACTATAAACAGAATATTTCTCTTTCACAGATTATTTAAGTAAAATAAAACTCACTGAAAATTTGTTAACATAAATATAACCTATTAATTAAACACGAACTTTCAGAACACATTTAATGACACTACAGAACAGATTGTAACATCACACTTTGTTATTTATGTATACTTAGAATAAGGTAATATATTTTTATTGTAACCATAGGAATTCTTTAGCTCATAATCACAAGAATCCCACGATTTTGGGAACGAAAATAATTGTAATAACTTAACGTTACATAGCCATACTGATGCTGATCGTTCCTTAATCGATTCGTCAGCCTTGAGAGGAAGTGTTTCATGTAAAAAGTCGGTGCAGATTTATTATAAAATAATTGTCAATTTGAATATTTTAATTATCACCCATTAAAAAAATAACTAGTACAGGGAGTAACCGTTGTTATTATTTCATAGGGAGTGCAATACATTATTTGTGTTTATTTATGAAGAATAGGTTTGATGAGCAGCAAACAAGTCGTCATTTGCACAGCAGTATAGACAATTCAGACGGCCGTACGAGCAGGAATTATTTGAACGCCCGACCGTCACCGCTGAAAACTTATCATACAATAGTTTTAATTGTTTTAATAAACAATTTGGCGCCACCCGGGATTAACACACCCCTATAAGTAAACAGGTAAGGTTACTGCCGTGTTATACTGGTGATTACCGCAACGCTACGGACATCGTTAGCCGCGAACATTGATGTAACGACCCCGGTGCGAGACGAACGCACTAACATTTAATACACATACAAAACTGGTGTACATTTTACAGATACGACCGAAGCTACTCGTTAAACATTGACGCATCCAACGTGTGGCATTATTAAATGGGAGATACCAATACTTCGTTACAATATGTGCCAGCAGGGCAACACGTGTTTTGCCGATCTGCTCAATGCTCTTCGAATTGGTGAGCTCAAGGGTCCCCACTCTGATTTGCTGCTGTCGAAGACGTTGGTGGATGCAACAGGCGAATTCGCCTTGAACAAGGCGATTCGCATCTATCCATTGAGAGCGCAAGTAGATGCCCACAATAATGCTGTTCTTGAATACTACCGATCACAGGGAGAGAGAATATACAAAATAAAGGTGCAAGATCATGTAGCCGATGCTACGTGCAATGTCGAAAATGTCAACTTGGACAATATCATCCCAGCCGACATTAACAAGACTGGGGGCTTGCCCAAGGATTTGGAGATATTTATCGGTGCAAAAGTAATGTTACGATCCAACATCAATGTCGAGAAGGGTCTTGTGAATGGCGCAATTGGCAATATCACTGAGATAATTTGGCCGTATTTCCGTCGCGACCAGATATACGACACAGATGTTCCCTCTGTTCGCATAGACTTTGGTAGGGATGTCACTCATCTGATTGAACCTCAATCTATTCAGTTTCCTGCTAAATTCAACTATGGAACGATCGAGAGACGAATGCTACCCATTGTCTTGTGTTGGGCTTGCACAGTTCATAAGATGCAAGGCTGCACCGTCGATTATGCAGTCGTGTACCTTGGAAAATGCTTATTCCAAAAGGGACAAGCATACGTCGCTTTAAGTAGAGTGAGATCGCTGGATGGAGTGCGAATCGTGGATATGGAGTGCAGTAAGCTCTCGGGAAAGATACCCTGCAATGAAAAAGCCATTGAGGAGATGGAGAGACTGCGAAAATATAATCCTCCAGATGATCCTCAACCAAGTTGAAGGAATTGTACTCAGAAGTAATTTCGATAGATTGTTTAAATTATAATTACTCTGCTCTTTAATCTTGCTTTTGTTTATAACTGATGTACTATTGCGCTACTCATTCTATGTAATTATGTTAAATTTTGTATACTTATGCATTAGCCCTATGGGGTAAATCCCCACGGGTAAATATATAGTCTATCTATCTATCTATCTATCTATCTATCTATCTATCTATCTATCTCTCGCTCCAGCACTCCAGAACATATTTGTCGAGCACATTTGCAGGACTCGGAGACTAAAAATGATAAAATAATATATAGTTAAAAAAAATTAAAAAAAAAAAGTTTTTCTAATGGACTAAAAATATCAAAATAATTATATTTTGGAAATACTTAAAACACCTGAGACCAAATATCAGCTACAATGAAAAACGTGGCGCGCATTTCAGAAAATACGATCGTTACTCATATCATAAGGTTTAATGGAATTCAGTAATTGTTTCTCTAATATTATATTCAGAGGTATGAGTTTGAAAATAGAAGTCATTCATGAAAATACTTGAATACATGGTAATACTTGAAACAACTGAGACCAAATAACAGCTAATACAATGAAAAACGTGGGGCGCATACCTCTTAATATACTATTAGAGAAACAATTACTGAATTCCATTAAACCTTATGATATGAGTAATGATCGTATTTTCTGAAATGCGCGCCACGTTTTTCATTGTAGTCGATATTTGGTCTCAGGTGTTTTAAGTATTTCAAAAATATAATTATTTTGATATTTTTAGTCCATTAGAAAAACTTTTTTTTAAATTTTTTTTAACTATATATTATTTTAATAAATATGGAAAGTTTAATAATCTGGGAACTTTTTTGTATTTAATAATTTTATATTTTAATAATTTGTTAATATATTTCAGTAAAGTTGTATCTGTTTGCATTTAGTAAGACCGATTTGAAAAATTCAATCATTTAATGCAAATAAATCATTTTATTTTAGGAAAGTAAGAATGGAATGTTTTTGTTCCTTACATTTTAATTAAAAATTAAGTGTGTTTAGCTTGTTATTGTGACAGGATTTGTTGGCGTACCTATGCCAGGCGTTAAAGTGAGAATAGTGAAGGATGATGTGAGTAACAGTAAAATATTAGTGGAGGGTGCAAGTAATGGAACTACTGTCTTTGGTAAAGAAACAGCAGGTCAGCTCCAGGTTAAAGGTGCTTCTGTATTTAAGAAGTATTGGGAACAGCCTGAAGCTACTAATAGGCAGTTCACTAATGATGGATGGTTCAAAACAGGTGATTAGTTCATCATTTTTATGTGTGTAACTGAGAGACATAAGCATTTAACCAAATTATTTACAAATGTATTCAATAAACGTGTACATGATTAGTTTACAATGGGTGTGTACAGTGGCGTAGCTAGGCTTCTTGGCGCCCGCGGCAAGGAGATCATTGGCCGCCTCGCCTTCACAATTCAAAGAGGACAAAAGAGCAAAATTAAGGCCCATCCAGTGAACAAAGTACTTAATAAAAGCAAATATGTAGATTTTTGTATGACAACCCGTCCACCAAATGTCTTAAGAATATTTGTTAAGTCAGAATTAAGAAATTACATATTATAACATTACCGGTATTCAGTTTCTATACATTTATTATGTAGACTATAAAAATGTAGTAATATAAAAAAATGTATAACATAAAAATGTTCTAATGAACATACAAATTCGTTATAGGTATAAAGCGAATCATCAAAACAATATCCTAAAGCAACATAAAATTTAAAATACAGTATTTTAAAGCAACTACATTAAAAGTAATAAAATAAATCACTTACCATTACAGGTTAATGGTTCTGTCTTCTATCAATAAACACCTAATATTTATTTGTAATATTTAATAAATATTTAAAACGAGACATTTTAAATTATAACTTTCCAGGTCTTAATTGCTCCAAAGTCAGTTATTAAATCAGTATAACCTAAAGACGGAGCAATGTCGTTTTCAACTGAAAGTATCGCTAGATTTGATACCCTGTCTTGAGATATTGTTAATCGTAGGTATGATTTAGTCAATTTAAGTTTACTAAGCAATCTTTAACAAGAAGACACAGACACTAGAAAGTAAGAAAAATGTTTAAAGCTATCGCTAGTGCTTTGTAGGCTTCTAATCCCATTGACGAAATGTATTGTAGCAGTCCCTGAGGTGTAAAGTCCATTTGTTCTCCGTTAATCTTTGCCCTTTTTAATAAAAGTATGACGTCTTTTAAGTCACTGAACAATTCTTCACTGTTTAGGTCATGTGAATACAGTTTTGCAAGTACTGTGCACTTAATATTGATTTGGAAAAGCTGTTCCTTCAAATGTATGTCCCTATCATTTACGTACGTCTCAAATTTATAGAGGAACCCACAGCGTTTTTCTAACTCTTTTAATGTAGAAAAACGGCTTGAATTTTCAACTGACAGTTTGTCCAAAATTTCTATTAGAGAACGTCGCATTTCTTGCCGAACGGTTAAGGCAGAATCGTCTGGATACTCCCCTGGCATCGTGTGCTTCCTTCTTATTCTTTTTGTGATACTGACACTCCATTCATTACATACCTGCTCGGCCTTAGAAATGACATTGTCACACAGCTCATTCCTCCAAACGTTTAATTTGCCCGTTAGCTTCTCATTTCTTTGGCCTGCAAGATTTTCTGGATCTTGTCTATAGAAGAAAGAATATCCGTCCAGAAAAAGAGCAAGGTCACAAAATTAAAGTTTTCTATCGCATTAATTATTAATGCTGCATCTTCCCTCGTATCAATTGTTTCAGTTGGTGTATTCCTCAGTTTCTCCAGTGCAGCGATCATTTCATCCACCTGAGTGGACATTGCTTTCACCGCATCTGCTTTTAAACTCCACCTGGTATCAATATGTCCTTTAAGAGTAATATAGACGAAGTCTTTAAGAACACTCAGTTTATAAGTGGAACAGGAAAAGAAGGTGAATAGATGTTCTACTGTCCCAAAAAAATGTAACTGCCTGAACATTTACATGAGCTGCATGAACTCCAACCAAGTTAAGTGAATGGTCGTCACAAGGAATAAGCATAGTTAGTGGATTCAAAACTAATATTCTCTTTATTCCTGAATGGATACTAGCCATTGTTGTTTGATTGTCATACGACGGATCTCTGCAATCGCTAAGATTCAGTCCATCACTCTCAAGTTTACTTGTAATAGATTATGTGATCCCCTCCGCTGTTTTCATTTTTAAAGGAATAAAATCTATGAAGTATTATAGATATACCCATAAGACACACAAACCAAAAACAAACCACATCATCAAGATACTCATAGATGATCAACACGTTCGCTGCGTCGAACCGGGACAAATTGCACATACGTAGCCCATGTAACATTTTGTTATATGTTTGCAAACAATATATATTCGTCTGTATACGAACAGCAGTTAAGATTATCTATACAAAGCTAATACTGTATGATTATCATTTCTCCTTTCCAGCACAACTCACTACAAAATCACCACAAATTTGTTGCCATAATGAACTGTAATTACGATGCTTCAGCATAAATAGACTAATACTGTTTATCACACAAGGTTTATGACAACAGAGAAGCTGGCTGGTTATGCTTCTTTTATGAAAGGAATGGTCATATCAAAGAAACTAGTTGTTTGTAGTTTTATAAATTGAAAACAATTTTTTCAAAACTGTCCTCACTTTGCCGCCCTCCTTGCTATGCCGCCCGGTGCGGCTGCCCCCTTGGCCCCCCCCCTAGCTACGCCTCTGGGTGTGTACGTTTTTGTAAATTGTGGAATACATCTGTATCGATTCTTATTCGATGCTTATTTTAATATTTGTGTAACTGTCTCACAGGTGACATTGCAGAATATGTTGATGATAGCTACAGAATTTTGGGACGTTCTTCTGTGGATATTATCAAGACCGGTGGTTATAAAGTTAGTGCTCTCCAAATAGAATCTGTGTTGCTGGAGAATCCTGATATTTTAGATGTTGCAATAGTTGGATTATCGGATATTACATGGGGACAGAAGGTTAAATTTAATTTTGTAGCTGAATTAAATATAACCATTTCAAATTTTAATAGCTTAATAGTAAATAATTATTTTAATTCAGAGCATTAATGCAGCAACCATTTTAAAATACTCATTACAGTTGTTTTTGTAGTAATATGACAGATTTTTTTTTATAAAAAATGTATGTTGATCTTACAAGACCCTAATACAGTAGTGTGTAAAGCATATTGATCACAACATTTGAACTCAGAATATAGGTTAGTTTCACATAGAGTTTATATTAACATAGCTGTGAGTTATGCTGACTTCAAGTTAACTTCAGACTGAGTAATTATAATTCTGCTACTTATCAATGAATAGATGTTATCAGAAAGTAGGGGAAAGTGTTGTACCGAGGGCCTCTTCTATTTTTTGTAACTGGGCATTTGTCTGCCATGTAGTGGAAAATACAGAAGCTGATATCTGTAGTTCTGCATTTATACATCTGCACATCAGCCATTTTGTTCTTTGTTTTAAAAGGGGGTGCTGTTCAGGCCAGAGGTCCAGATTAGAAATAAGTACATGTTATAAAGTAATTTTATAAGGTTGATGTTCTTGGACTGTAAATGTCTGGTAAGTTAGGAATTTCAAGAATTCAAATTTATAGCTATAATAATTTTCCAACCTGTTTCAAGTGCCATGTTTTAAATTATCTTAGATTTTACCTGACACTTATTCAATGTATTTCTTAAAACTTCTTAAAATTTCAAAGAAAAAAAAATCTGAACTGGTACGAGGAAAAAGAGAAGTTATATGTATAAAACAAATACACAAAATATGGCTAAAGCAGAATATTGCTAAACAACCAAGAGAAAGAAAAAAGATGTCTAAGATAATTAAAATGATCACAAGAAGAATAGAAAAACAAACCTTTGAATATTCTTTGAATACATTAAATTCATTATTATTTCAGGTATTTATCTTAGCAGTTTTTGCTTGATTTTATTTTTGTTTATTTTATTTTGTTTGAAATATTATTCTTAATATTTTTTGTAAGTTAGTTTTTCTTACGTTATAGGAATTTTTGTAACTTATTCCTTTCTTGGTACTTTTTGTTTAAATATTATCGTAAGTTTGTGGTTCTTACTTTTTTATAGGAATTTTTGTAACTTATACCTTTATTATCATTTTTTATTTTATACTTCATATATCAACTTTATTTGACTGTAAGTTGATCTTACGTGGTAGAAATTTGTGTAACTTATTCCTTTGTTTTTATATTTTTATTTAAAAAAAATTTTTTTTCATTCCTCATATGTCATCGAAATAATGTAGTGAGTTGTTCTTACAGACTTTTTGAATTTTGTTTATTTTATTTCTTGTAATTTATTTTTCTTCATAAAACTTTTTTATTGAAGCTTGATTGTAAACTCGTTTTATTTTTCTGGTGGTTATATTACTTATTTGGTAAGTATTGTTACCATTATCTTTGGTGATGACATAGGGGCATACATAGTGTTGTACACAGGACCTTGTTATTTATACTTTTTTGTAAATTGATCTTCTCGTTATCTCCTTCTTTAGTATTGTTTTCTCTTGTAGATTACTCTCTTTGTTGTTTTTCTTTTCTACTCCTTCAAATGTTTGATGTTTGAACATTTATTCTGGATAATTTTTAAATTTATTTATTATGGTTTAGTTCTCATTTAATTCATCTTAGTCATTGAGTCATTTCTTGTCCCTTCTTGTTTTGGTGATTATAAATTGGTTTAATTTAATTTACTACTCCTTCCTTTCCATTGGGTTGCTTGGTCAGTAATTCGAAGATCAGTCCCTTTTCTTGGTGTGTGGTATCTTCGCTTAGTTTACCCATGGTCCATCATTTCCTCTGCACTTGTGGTTCGGATGACCTTGGTGTATAGAACTGTTTTCTTCCTTGTGATATAGGTATCTTCTATCTTGTACCATAATTCCTCTACTATCATATGTTCATTTGTCTTCAAGACTGCTTCATTCACTACATTTTGATTAATCAAAGGAGTTGTTAATTGTACCTCCTTCGTTGACGTTATTATTGCTTTTTTATTCGGTATTTCCATTTTTGGTAATTTACATTTAACCAGAGAATTGTAGAAGTATTTGTTCACTGGTTCTTTGTGGATTCCTTCTATAATTTCCTTTAGATTCCTCCTACAATCTTTATATTTCATGATTTCTCTCCGGTCAGTAATTGGTAAATTAAATACCTCAATCAGTCCATTCTTCATCATTTCTAATTCTTCTCTGGTTTGTATTAAGTTCTTTTTATATACATCCCCATTTCCTCTGTTTTCTTGTTCTTCTTAATTATCCGACTCTTCTTTCTTCCTCTTCTACTGCTGGTTTTTATGCGCTTGATTTTCTTGGTGTTATTGTTATCTTTATTTTCAGAAAACAATACACTTGTTTCTTCTACAATTTCCATCTCCTTACTATCTTCAGAAGTGGTGTCTAGTGTTTCATTCAATGGTTTGAAATCACTATCTAACGTTTCATTAAGTTGATCTACTGGGTAACTTGTTTCTTCCCATCTCTTGTTCATCCCCGTTTTTGTCTGTTTGACTTCTTCACAAAACTCTATTAGTATGAATCTTAATTCTTCTCTGTTCTTCTCACCACCTTCCTTCATTTGTCGTAGGAGTGTTTCATTACTATTTTCAATCTTCTTATTCACTATCTCCAGATCTTTCTTGATCTGTTCTTTCAGCTCTTCACTCTTCTTTTCCAACGTTTCCTGGTTTCTCTTAAAGGCCTCATGGTTGCTTTCCAATTTATGATTCAGGAGCTCTATGTCCTCCTTGATCTGTTTCTTCAACTCTTCACTATTTTGTCTGAAGAATTCCCTGTCTTCTCTTCTTAATGATTCTAATTTTTTATTCAATTCTTCACTGTTTTGGTCTATTTTGTCATTATTTCTGTCTAGTTTTTCGTTAATTTTTTTTTCTTGTTTCTTTGAAGTTTCTGCTATAAAATTCATGATATCTTGCAGGCTCAGGTTCTCCTTCTGAGTTGGTTTACTGGGTTGGTCCCCGACCATTACTTCCACTTCCGGTTCTGGTTGGTTTGGATTTTCTGGTTGGTCCTCCTGGGGATCCTCTTCGAACAATCCTCCGAGCATTTCTTCTTGGTTGGTTCCTTTCTTAGTGTCGTTTCTGGTAACCGTGGAATGTCTCTTCATAATCGCCACTAGTCGTCCTTTTCTAGCCTCACTACGTTGGTCGCCAATCTGTAACGTATTAGACGGGTGGTGTGTCTTTGTAGAGACGTGTATCTGGTATTTTATGTATTAGTGTGGTGTGTTCGTCTCACACCTTGTCGTTACATCAATGGTTGCTGCTAACGAAGTCCGTAGCGTTGTCAGAATTATCAGTACAACCTAGTGGAAACCTTACCTGTAATTTCATAGGGGTTTGTGAATCCCGGGTGGCGCCAAATTGTTTGTTGAAAACAATTAAATTTATGAATTAATGTGTTAGTATGGTGTTTTCAGCGGTGACGGCCGGAGCATTCGAATCGGTTCCCGCCTTTGTACAGCTTGCTGTATTTCACAGATAGCAAAAGCACTAGTTGTCTAATCTGTAAGTTCGCTAACACACACATATATAATACAATTTCCTATGAAATAAAACAATGGTTACACTCTGTACTGTTTCTTTAATGGTTGTTTGGTAATTATTTAATGTGACAATAATATTATAATTTAGTATTTAATAAATTTGCTCCAACATTAAACATGAAACGCTTTATCTCAAGTTGACGAAATTGGTTTTGAACGAGCTATTCTGATGCCGTAATGGCTACTGTTTGTGTTTTATACGTCAACTCGTCCAAAATCTGGAGTCCTTTTGACTGTAAAGAAAACATTAAATATGATTACAATAAAAAAGTACACTACCGTACATTATTCGTACTTAAATAATATAAAGTGTGGCTACAATTTGTTCTGCAGTGTAGTAATAGGTGTTACAAAAGTTCGCAATCTAGTGCGAGGTTATTTTTTTAGTTAACAAGTTCTTCTATATAAGTTTGTTTTATTTAATCCTTGAAAGAAATTATTTTTAATTCATAGTGAGAGTTTGTGTAGTTATGAGAAATATTTAAAGTGCTTTTATTCCTGGGATTAGGGTATTTAAATGATACTTATCAGTTCAGAAAGTTTGTGATAGATCGTTTTTCATTTGGAATGGAGAATTCATCAATTTTGGGTGACTTAGGCTGCTGGCGTCCTTTTCATATTAGTCTTGGGAATTTCTGCTTTTAATTTTCGTTTATATTGTTCCTGGACATCAGTTAAATGTTATTCCTCTTCATCTCCTTCTCACTGGTATATGTTTTTGGATTTTGACTAGTTTTTTAACATTTTAAAGTAAAATTTGTGTCATACAAAATCTTGCGTCCCTACTAGACAAGCGTCATTATACGAGTACTGAAAATTAACGGAAAATTAGTAACCAACTGTCCGTTTCTATGGTAACCTAAATCCTTTGATTGGCTAAGGCACAGTTTATTACCATTGTTATCATATTTGAATTTTTATTCAAAATTACTGTATATTTTCTGATTGATCTTACTTATTCTTCTATCTTCCTTCCTGGGTATTAAATATTATCACTACTGTCTGTATTTCCTTTCAAAGATTAAATTCATACCTCATAAGGTTGTGTTCTATTAGATTAATATCTAATAGAACACAACCTTATGAGTATATGAATTTAATCTTTTGTACATTTATGTTAACATTCGTTAATTACATATTTCTTTTAATTTAAGTTCTTATTGTAACATTTTTCTTTTAAAATGATTTACACATTATTCTTGGCTAGTTACTCGCCTTAGATTTGTTAATTTCCTTGTGGATTTTATACAATTTGTAATTATTGGTTTTGACAGTTAGGCATTTCAGATGCACTAGTAGCCATTGACCATATTTACTGAATTTATACAACTGATTTCTCATTTTATTCTAATGTGTTTTGTTTTGTTTATTATCCCAATTGTATGGTTCTGTTATTTTCTACATTTACTGATTTTCTAGTGTAATTAGGTTTGTATTGTCTTAACTTCTTAATTATCTATTTTGCCTTTGTTAATAATATGGCTACCACTCCCTATTCTTCCTCAATTAAAACATAACATCTAGGCATATGCTCTGTACAATTTCTTCAGTCATATCCTATTCATAAATATAACTACACAATTCTTTAACAATTATTAAGTAAAGTTTGTTTATAACTCATTTCATTAATTACTATTTTTTGGGTGTTAACTAACATCACCTTTTGAATTTACTTAATTGGTTTTCCCTTACAATCTGGGGTGTTTATTTATTACATTATTTATATCTTATTCCCTAAATAAACTCTACTCTCCATCCATGTTAACACTAGCTGTTTATCTTTTCATGGGATTCTCCCCTTTTAATTACAATCGTTTACAATTAATCTTAATTCTCTTAATTAACAACGTTATCATCACTTTCCAGTGTTCATTTCATATTACTAATTGTTTTCATTTAATATTATTATTAAAACTTTATATTTTTAATTACTAATTTGTATCACTTTTAATCACATAGTGTTTCCTCATCACTCTTCAGTGTTTATTCCACATTATGAAGTGCTTACATCTAATTCTACCATTAAAAACTTATTCTTATTTATTATTTGATTCACTATTAATCAGTTATTGTTTATATTGATTATTGAGCGTTTTATTATCATAAATATGGTTTCTAACCATTTTGGGGTTTCACACTTTCACTATTGCACTCTATAACTGTTTACATTAAGTGTTTCTTAGTGGGTAGTCCCTATAATTATTTCTCTTTGTCACTTTCTCACTATTTCTTTCCTTATTAATATTATACATAGCATTACTAATGCTATTTTTCTATAGAGTTTTACTACATCTAACTCTAATTCTTGGGTTAGTGTACTTTTCTTATTATTATATTATTTTACTGGGTTTTGGTTAAAACAGTTAGATTAATTATTCAATTGATAATAATATTTATTTCTGATATTGGATAATTATTGGTTTTATTCCCAACATTATACTTGAGTGTACCATTTCTCCCTTAAATTTTTTATATTATTGGTTTGTTTCTTATCCCTTGGTTTCACTTCGTTTCCTTTACACTTTTCTTCTTCTTCTCCTTCAATTTCCATTAGCTTCATTTTAATTTGGTTCTCCCTTTCTCGTTTGGGTTTTATTTCATTTGGTTTTATGGGTTCATTCACTTCCTTCAGTTGGCTTTATTCTTATTTGGTTTCGGTTTTTTCCCTTCTTCTTTGTTTGCTGTTTGTTGGGTCAATCACTTGGGTTAGGTCATGTCGTCGTTTGTCGTGTCATTGTCTTTACATTTTATTTATATTTAATATTTTATTTTATATGAAGTATATTTATATTTAGTATCATCTTTTTCATCCCTGGTATTGGTGTGGCTTATTTGTGTTGTAACATAATGCCTCTCCTTCAAAATTGATCATTTTAATAAAACACTAACATAGTTTATTATGAAATTATCAGTTATATAATCTTTTTCCTTTTCTTTCTTGTTTGTTTCTCCATTCTTATTTCTCTTCTTACTCGATTCATTCCATTTTATTTGGTTCTGTTTTTATTTATTTCCATTAGTGTGTTCTCCCTTTTATATAATTTTTTCCCTAACTTTTTAGTAGCTGGTTTCTTCCATTACTACTCATTTTTTCTGAGGCCAGAGGAACATCATCTCTGCTCAGTTTATTTTTGATTGCTGGACTTTTCAACAGTCAATCTTAAATACCTCTTTTGTCAACTTGTGACTTAAATTAATAACAATAATATATTTTGGGATTGTCCACCTTGTGGTTTGTTTTTAGATCACTTTGGCCTTTTACTCATTCTTCCTTCCGCTGTACCTTTGCTATATACTGTCATCTACTCATACAATTGATTGTTTTTTATTTATTCATTTGTTAATTTCATCATTTCTAACTTTTCATTGGTTTGTTTTTCTATTCTTCTTGTGATCATTTTAATTATCTTAGACATCTTTTTTCTTTCTCTTGGTTGTTTAGCAATATTCTGCTTTAGCCATATTTTGTGTATTTGTTTTATACATATAACTTCTCTTTTTCCTCGTACCAGTTCAGATTTTTTTTTCCTTTGAATACATTAAATTCATTATTATTTCAGGTATTTATCTTAGCAGTTTTTGCTTGATTTATCATAAATTGGAAAGCAACCATGAGGCCTTTAAGAGAAACCAGGAAACGTTGGAAAAGAAGAGTGAAGAGCTGAAAAAACAGATCAAGAAAGATCTGGAGATAGTGAATAAGAAGATTGAAAATAGTAATGAAACACTCTACGACAAATGAAGGAAGGTGGTGAGAAGAACAGAGAAGAATTAAGATTCATACTAATAGAGTTTCGTGAAGAAGTCAAACAGACAAAAACGGGAATGAACAAGAGATGGGAAGAAACAAGTTACCCAGTAGATCAACTTAATGAAACGTTAGATAGTGATTTCAAACCATTGAATGAAACACTAGACACCACTTCTGAAGATAGTAAGGAGATTGAAATTGTAGAAGAAACAAGTGTATTGTTTTCTGAAAATAAAGATAACAATAACACCAAGAAAATCAAGTGCATAAAAACCAACAGTAGAAGAGGAAGAAAGAAGAGTGGGATAATTAAGAAGAATAAGAAAACAGAGGAAATGGGGATGTATATAAAAGAACTTAATACAAACCAGAGAAGAATTAGAAATGATGAAGAATGGACTGATTGAGGTATTTAATTTACCAATTACTGACCGGAGAAAAATCATGAAATATAAAGATTGTAGGACGAATCTAAAGGAAATTATAGAAGGAATCCACAAAGAACCAGTGAACAAAAACTTCTACAATTCTCTGGTTAAATGTAAATTACCAAAAATGGAAATACCGAATAAAAAAGCAATAATAACGTCAACGAAGGAGGTACAATTAACAACTTCTTTGATTAATCAAAATGTAGTGAATGAAGCAGTCTTGAAGACAAATGAACATATGATAGTAGAGGAATTATGGTACAAGATAGAAGATACCTATATCACAAGGAAGAAAACAGTTCTATACACCAAGGTCATCCGAACCACAAGTGCAGAGGAAATGATGGACCATGGGTAAACTAAGCGAAGATACCACACACCAAGAAAAGGGACTGATCTTCGAATTACTGACCAAGCAACCCAATGGAAAGGAAGGAGTAGTAAATTAAATTAAACCAATTTATAATCACCAAAACAAGAAGGGACAAGAAATGACTCAACGACTAAGATGAATTAAATGAGAACTAAACCATAATAAATAAATTTAAAAATTATCCAGAATAAATGTTCAAACATCAAACATTTGAAGGAGCAGAAAAGAAAAACAACAAAGAGACTACAAGAGAAAACAATACTAAAGAAGGAGAAAACGAGAAGATCAATTTACAAAAAAGTATAAATAACAAGGTCCTGTGTACAACACTATGTATGCCCCTATGTCATCACCAAAGATAATGGTAACAATACTTACCAAATAAGTAATATAACCACCAGAAAAATAAAACGAGTTTACAATCAAGCTTCAATAAAAAAGTTTTATGAAGAAAAATAAATTACAAGAAATAAAAATAAACAAATTTCAAAATTCAAAAAAGTCTGTAAGAACAACTTACTACATTATTTCGATGACATATGAGGAGTGAAAAAAAAAATTTTTAAATAAAAAATATAAAAACAAAGGAATAAGTTACACAAATTTCTACCACGTAAGATCAACTTACAGTCAAATAAAGTTGATATATGAAGTATAAAATAAAAAATGATAATAAAGGTATAAGTTACAAAAAATTCCTATAAAAAAGTAAGAACCACAAACTTACGATAATATTTAAACAAAAAGTACCAAGAAAGGAATAAGTTACAAAAATTCCTATAACGTAAGAAAAACTAACTTACAAAAAATATTAAGAATAATATTTCAAACAAAATAAAATAAACAAAAATAAAATCAAGCAAAAACTGCTAAGATAAATACCTGAAATAATAATGAATTTAATGTATTCAAAGGAAAAAAAAATCTGAACTGGTACGAGGAAAAAGAGAAGTTATATGTATAAAACAAATACACAAAATATGGCTAAAGCAGAATATTGCTAAACAACCAAGAGAAAGAAAAAAGATGTCTAAGATAATTAAAATGATCACAAGAAGATTAGAAAAACAAACCAATGAAAAGTTAGAAATGATGAAATTAACAAATGAATAAATAAAAAACAATCAATTGTATGAGTAGATGACAGTATATAGCAAAGGTACAGCGGAAGGAAGAATGAGTAAAAGGCCAAAGTGATCTAAAAACAAACCACAAGGTGGACAATCCCAAAATATATTATTGTTATTAATTTAAGTCACAAGTTGACAAAAGAGGTATTTAAGATTGACTGTTGAAAAGTCCAGCAATCAAAAATAAACTGAGCAGAGATGATGTTCCTCTGGCCTCAGAAAATATCGGTATGGAGAACCATACATGACTTCCATATTCTAAGATTTATATTTAAAATCATTTTCAGCCAAACAGCAGGGCTGTGTCTTACCTGCCTTTTTTATTGCTGTATTAAATGAAAAATATTATATTACATTAAAATGAAAAAATTATAATTTTATTGCCTGGCAACAAAATTATTTTATTTTTAACAATTACCATTGTTTCAAAAAGTTTAAATAAATTTTCAAGTACTTTACTCTTGTTAAAACGTAAAAGGTTGCAGGTAAACTACCCCTTCCCCTTAACTGATCTTCACCAAAATCGAAAGTCATTGAGACCTCTACAATTCAGGGACATATGCAAAAAATTATTTGATTCTGTTTGAATTTGCGGCTGTTATCGTTTGCCATAGAAAATACGCTTGATAAAAAAATGTTGCAGGTAAACTACCCCTTGCCCTTAACCGATCTTCACCAAAAACAATAGGTCTTGAGTACTCTACAAATCAGGGCTGTATGCAAAACATTATTTGATTCTGTTTGAATTTGCGGCTGTTATCGTTTGCCATAGAAAATACCCTTGTTAAAAAAACGTTGCAGGTAAACTACCCCTTTCCCTCAACCGATCTTCACCAAAAACAATAGGTCTTGAGAACTCTACAATTTAGGGCTGTATGCAAATAATCTTTTGATTCTGTTTGAATTTGCGGCTGTTATCGTTTGCCATAGGAAATACCCTTGTTAAAACATAAAACGTTACAGGTAAACTACCCCTTTCCCTTAACCGATCTTCACCAAAAACAATAGGTCTTGAGTACTCTACAAATCAGGGCTGTATGCAAAACATTATTTGATTCTGTTTGAATTTGCGGCTGTTATCGTTTGCCATAGAAAATACCCTTGTTAAAAAAACGTTGCAGGTAAACTACCCCTTTCCCTCAACCGAACTTCACCAAAAACAATAGGTCTTGAGAACTCTACAATTTAGGGCTGTATGCAAATAATCTTTTGATTCTGTTTGAATTTGCGGCTGTTATCGTTTGCCATAGGAAATACCCTTGTTAAAACATAAGACGTTACAGGTAAACTACCCCTTTCCCTTAACCGATCTTCACCAAAATCAACAGATCTTGAGAACTCTACAATTCAGGGCTGTATGCGAAACATTATTTGATTCTGTTTGAATTTGCGGCTGTTATCGTTTGCCAAACAAACAAAATTACCCTTGCTAAAAAAGACCGTTGCAGGTAAACTACCCCTTTCCCTCAACCGATCTTCACCAAAAACAATAGGTCGCGAGTACTCTGCACATCAGGGCTGCATGCAAAAAATTATTTGATTCTGTTTGAATTTGCGGCAGTTATCGTTTGCCATAGAAAAAAATCTACAGACACACAGACAGACAGACACACACACACACACACACAGACAGACAGACACACACACACACACACACACACAGACAGACAGACAGACAGACACACACACACAGACACTTTTCGGAAAACGACTTTTTTTCATGTTTTGAGTGTAGTAGAATCAGAATCTGCAATAATCTCAAACACGATTTTTTTTGCCATCACCATACTTCCATTCCTTAAGGAATATGGAAGTAAAAATGAGTAGTAATGGAAGAAACCAGCTACTAAAAAGTTAGGGAAAAAATTATATAAAAGGGAGAACACACTAATGGAAATAAATAAAAACAGAACCAAATAAAATGGAATGAATCGAGTAAGAAGAGAAATAAGAATGGAGAAACAAACAAGAAAGAAAAGGAAAAAGATTATATAACTGATAATTTCATAATAAACTATGTTAGTGTTTTATTAAAATGATCAATTTTGAAGGAGAGGCATTATGTTACAACACAAATAAGCCAGGAAGGAAGATAGAAGAATAAGTAAGATCAATCAGAAAATATACAGTAATTTTGAATAAAAATTCAAATATGATAACAATGGTAATAAACTGTGCCTTAGCCAATCAAAGGATTTAGGTTACCATAGAAACGGACAGTTGGTTACTAATTTTCCGTTAATTTTCAGTACTCGTATAATGACGCTTGTCTAGTAGGGACGCAAGATTTTGTATGACACAAATTTTACTTTAAAATGTTAAAAAACTAGTCAAAATCCAAAAACATATACCAGTGAGAAGGAGATGAAGAGGAATAACATTTAACTGATGTCCAGGAACAATATAAACGAAAATTAAAAGCAGAAATTCCCAAGACTAATATGAAAAGGACGCCAGCAGCCTAAGTCACCCAAAATTGATGAATTCTCCATTCCAAATGAAAAACGATCTATCACAAACTTTCTGAACTGATAAGTATCATTTAAATACCCTAATCCCAGGAATAAAAGCACTTCAAATATTTCTCATAACTATACAAACTCTCACTATGAATTGAAAATAATTTCTTTCAAGGATTAAATAAAACAAACTTACATAGAAAAACTTGTTAACTAAAAAAATAACCTCGCACTAGATTGCGAACTTTTGTAACACCTATTACTACACTGCAGAACAAATTGTAGCCACACTTTATATTATTTAAGTACGAATAATGTACGGTAGTGTACTTTTTTATTGTAATCATATTTAATGTTTTCTTTACAGTCAAAAGGACTCCAGATTTTGGACGAGTTGACGTATAAAACACAAACAGTAGCCATTACGGCATCAGAATAGCTCGTTCAAAACCAATTTCGTCAACTTGAGATAAAGCATTTCATGTTTAATGTTGGAGCAAATTTATTAAATACTAAATTATAATATTATTGTCACATTAAATAATTACCAAACAACCATTAAAGAAACAGTACAGAGTGTAACCATTGTTTTATTTCATAGGAAATTGTATTATATATGTGTGTGTTAGCGAACTTACAGATTAGACAACTAGTGCTTTTGCTATCTGTGAAATACAGCAAGCTGTACAAAGGCGGGAACCGATTCGAATGCTCCGGCCGTCACCGCTGAAAACACCATACTAACACATTAATTCATAAATTTAATTGTTTTCAACAAACAATTTGGCGCCACCCGGGATTCACAAACCCCTATGAAATTACAGGTAAGGTTTCCACTAGGTTGTACTGATAATTCTGACAACGCTACGGACTTCGTTAGCAGCAACCATTGATGTAACGACAAGGTGTGAGACGAACACACCACACTAATACATAAAATACCAGATACACGTCTTTACAAAGACACACCACCCGTCTAATACGTTACAGATTGGCGACCAACGTAGTGAGGCTAGAAAAGGACGACTAGTGGCGATTATGAAGAGACATTCCACGGTTACCAGAAACGACACTAAGAAAGGAACCAACCAAGAAGAAATGCTCGGAGGATTGTTCGAAGAGGATCCCCAGGAGGACCAACCAGAAAATCCAAACCAACCAGAACCGGAAGTGGAAGTAATGGTCGGGGACCAACCCAGTAAACCAACTCAGAAGGAGAACCTGAGCCTGCAAGATATCATGAATTTTATAGCAGAAACTTCAAAGAAACAAGAAAAAAAAATTAACGAAAAACTAGACAGAAACAATGACAAAATAGACCAAAACAGTGAAGAATTGAATAAAAAATTAGAATCATTAAGAAGAGAAGACAGGGAATTCTTCAGACAAAATAGTGAAGAGTTGAAGAAACAGATCAAGGAGGACATAGAGCTCCTGAATCATAAATTGGAAAGCAACCATGAGGCCTTTAAGAGAAACCAGGAAATGTTGGAAAAGAAGAGTGAAGAGCTGAAAAAACAGATCAAGAAAGATCTGGAGATAGTGAATAAGAAGATTGAAAATAGTAATGAAACACTCCTACGACAAATGAAGGAAGGTGGTGAGAAGAACAGAGAAGAATTAAGATTCATACTAATAGAGTTTCGTGAAGAAGTCAAACAGACAAAAACGGGGATGAACAAGAGATGGGAAGAAACAAGTTACCCAGTAGATCAACTTAATGAAACGTTAGATAGTGATTTCAAACCATTGAATGAAACACTAGACACCACTTCTGAAGATAGTAAGGAGATGGAAATTGTAGAAGAAACAAGTGTATTGTTTTCTGAAAATAAAGATAACAAAACACCAAGAAAATCAAGCGCATAAAAACCAACAGTAGAAGAGGAAGAAAGAAGAGTCGGATAATTAAGAAGAATAAGAAACCAGAGGAAATGGGGATGTATATAAAAAGAACTTAATACAAACCAGAGAAGAATTAGAAATGATGAAGAATGGACTGATTGAGGTATTTAATTTACCAATTACTGACCGGAGAAAAATCATGAAATATAAAGATTGTAGGAGGAATCTAAAGGAAATTATAGAAGGAATCCACAAAGAACCAGTGAACAAAAACTTCTACAATTCTCTGGTTAAATGTAAATTACCAAAAATGGAAATACCGAATAAAAAAGCAATAATAACGTCAACGAAGGAGGTACAATTAACAACTCCTTTGATTAATCAAAATGTAGTGAATGAAGCAGTCTTGAAGACAAATGAACATATGATAGTAGAGGAATTATGGTACAAGATAGAAGATACCTATATCACAAGGAAGAAAACAGTTCTATACACCAAGGTCATCCGAACCACAAGTGCAGAGGAAATGATGGACCTTGGGTAAACTAAGCGAAGATACCACACACCAAGAAAAGGGACTGATCTTCGAATTACTGACCAAGCAACCCAATGGAAAGGAAGGAGTAGTAAATTAAATTAAACCAATTTATAATCACCAAAACAAGAAGGGACAAGAAATGACTCAACGACTAAGATGAATTAAATGAGAACTAAACCATAATAAATAAATTTAAAAATTATCCAGAATAAATGTTCAAACATCAAACATTTGAAGGAGCAGAAAAGAAAAACAACAAAGAGAGTAATCTACAAGAGAAAACAATACTAAAGAAGGAGATAACGAGAAGATCAATTTACAAAAAAGTATAAATAACAAGGTCCTGTGTACAACACTATGTATGCCCCTATGTCATCACCAAAGATAATGGTAACAATACTTACCAAATAAGTAATATAACCACCAGAAAAATAAAACGAGTTTACAATCAAGCTTCAATAAAAAAGTTTTATGAAGAAAAATAAATTACAAGAAATAAAATAAACAAATTTCAAAATTCAAAAAGTCTGTAAGAACAACTTACTACATTATTTCGATGACATATGAGGAAAAAAAATTTTTTTTAATAAAAATATACAAACAAAGGAATAAGTTACACAAATTTCTACCACGTAAGATCAACTTACAGTCAAATAAAGTTGATATATGAAGTATAAAATAAAAAATGATAATAAAGGTATAAGTTACAAAAATTCCTACAAAAAAGTAAGAACCACAAACTTACGATAATATTTAAACAAAAAGTACCAAGAAAGGAATAAGTTACAAAAATTCCTATAACGTAAGAAAAACTAACTTACAAAAAATATTAAGAATAATATTTCAAACAAAATAAAATAAACAAAAATAAAATCAAGCAAAAACTGCTAAGATAAATACCTGAAATAATAATGAATTTAATGTATTCAAAGAAAAAAAAAAATCAACTGGTACGAGGAAAAAGAGAAGTTATATGTATAAAACAAATACACAAAATATGGCTAAAGCAGAATATTGCTAAACAACCAAGAGAAAGAAAAAAGATGTCTAAGATAATTAAAATGATCACAAGAAGAATAGAAAAACAAACCAATGAAAAGTTAGAAATGATGAAATTAACAAGTGAATAAATAAAAAACAATCAATTGTATAAGTAGATGACAGTATATAGCAAAGGTACAGCAGAAAGAAGAATGTGTAAAAGGCCAAAGTGATCTAAAAACAAACCACAAGGTGGACAATCCCAAAATATATTATTGTTATTAATTTAAGTCACAAGTTGACAAAAAAGGTATTTAAGATTGACTGTTGAAAAGTCCAGCAATCAAAAATAAACTGAGCAGAGATGATGTTCCTCTGGCCTCAGAAAAAATGAGTAGTAATGGAAGAAACCAGCTACTAAAAAGTTAGGGAAAAAATTATATAAAAGGGAGAACACACTAATGGAAATAAATAAAAACAGATCCAAATAAAATGGAATGAATCGAGTAAGAAGAGAAATAAGAATGGAGAAACAAACAAGAAAGAAAAGGAAAAAGATTATATAAGTGATAATTTCATAAAAAACTATGTTAGTGTTTTATTAAAATGATCAATTTTGAAGGAGAGGCATTATGTTACAACACAAATAAGCCACACCAATACCAGGGATGAAAAAGATGATACTAAATATAAATATACTTCATATAAAATAAAATATTAAATATAAATAAAATGTAAAGACAATGACACGACAAACGACGACATGACCTAACCCAAGTAATTGACCCAACAAACAGCAAACAAAGAAGAAGGGAAAAAAACCGAAACCAAATAAGAATAAAGCCAATTTAACGAAGTGAATGAACCCATACAACCAAATGAAATAAAACCCAAACGAGAAAGAGAGAACCAAATTAAAATGAAGCCAATGGAAACTGAAGGAGAAGAAGAAGAAAAGTGTAAAGGAAACAAAGTGAAACCAAGGGATAAGAAACAAACCAATAATATAAAAAATTTAAGGGAGAAATGGTACACTCAAGTATAATGTTGGGAATAAAACCAATAATTATCCAATATCAGAAATAAATATTATTATCAATTGAATAATTAATCTAACTGTTTTAACCAAAACCCAGTAAAATAATATAATAATAAGAAAAGTACACTAACCCAAGAATTAGAGTTAGATGTAGTAAAACTCTATAGAAAAATAGCATTAGTAATACTATGTATAATATTAATAAGGAAAGAAATAGTGAGAAAGTGACAAAGAGAAATAATTATAGGGACTACCCACTAAGAAACACTTAATGTAAACAGTTATAGAGTGCAATAGTGAAAGTGTGAAACCCCAAAATGGTTAGAAACCATATTTATGATAATAAAACGCTCAATAATCAATAATAAACAATAATTGATTAATAGTGAATCAAATAATAAATAAGAATAAGGTTTTAATGGTAGAATTAGATGTAAGCACTTCATAATGTGGAATAAACACTGAAGACTGATGAGGAAACACTATGTGATTAAAAGTGATACAAATTAGTAATTAAAAATATAAAGTTTTAATAATAATATTAAATGAAAACAATTAGTAATATGAAATGAACACTGGAAAGTGATGAAAACGTTGTTAATTAAGAGAATTAAGATTAATTGTAAACGATTGTAATTAAAAGGGGAGAATCCCATGAAAAGATAAACAGCTAGTGTTAACATGGATGGAGAGTAGAGTTTAATTAGGGAATAAGAAATAAATAATGTAATAAATAAACACCCCAGATTGTAAGGGAAAACCAATTAAGTAAATTCAAAAGGTGATGTTAGTTAACACCCAAAAAATAGTAATTAATGAAATGAGTTATAAACAAACTTTACTTAATAATTGTTAAAGAATTGTGTAGTTATATTTATGAATAGGATATGACTGAAGAAATTGTACAGAGCATATGCCTAGATGTTATGTTTTAATTGAGGAAGAATAGGGAGTGGTAGCCATATTATTAACAAAGGCAAAATAGATAATTAAGAAGTTAAGACAATACAAACCTAATTACACTAGAAAATCAGTAAATGTAGAAAATAACAGAACCATACAATTGGGATAATAAACAAAACAAAACACATTAGAATAAAATGAGAAATCAGTTGTATAAATTCAGTAAATATGGTCAATGGCTACTAGTGCATCTGAAATGCCTAACTGTCAAAACCAATAATTACAAATTGTATAAAATCCACAAGGAAATTAACAAATCTAAGGCGAGTAACTAGCCAAGAATAATGTGTAAATCATTTTAAAAGAAAAATGTTACAATAAGAACTTAAATTAAAAGAAATATGTAATTAACGAATGTTAACATAATGTACAAAAGTTAATATCTAATAGAACACAACCTTATGAGGTATGAATTTAATCTTTGAAAGGAAATACAGACAGTAGTGATAATATTTAATACCCAGGAAGGAAGATAGAAGAATAAGTAAGATCAATCAGAAAATATACAGTAATTTTGAATAAAAATTCAAATATGATAACAATGGTAATAAACTGTGCCTTAGCCAATCAAAGGATTTAGGTTACCATAGAAACGGACAGTTGGTTACTAATTTTCCGTTAATTTTCAGTACTCGTATAATGACGCTTGTCTAGTAGGGACGCAAGATTTTGTATGACACAAATTTTACTTTAAAATGTTAAAAAACTAGTCAAAATCCAAAAACATATACCAGTGAGAAGGAGATGAAGAGGAATAACATTTAACTGATGTCCAGGAACAATATAAACGAAAATTAAAAGCAGAAATTCCCAAGACTAATATGAAAAGGACGCCAGCAGCCTAAGTCACCCAAAATTGATGAATTCTCCATTCCAAATGAAAAACGATCTATCACAAACTTTCTGAACTGATAAGTATCATTTAAATACCCTAATCCCAGGAATAAAAGCACTTCAAATATTTCTCATAACTATACAAACTCTCACTATGAATTGAAAATAATTTCTTTCAAGGATTAAATAAAACAAACTTACATAGAAAAACTTGTTAACTAAAAAAATAACCTCGCACTAGATTGCGAACTTTTGTAACACCTATTACTACACTGCAGAACAAATTGTAGCCACACTTTATATTATTTAAGTACGAATAATGTACGGTAGTGTACTTTTTTATTGTAATCATATTTAATGTTTTCTTTATAGTCAAAAGGACTCCAGATTTTGGACGAGTTGACGTATAAAACACAAACAGTAGCCATTACGGCATCAGAATACCTCGTTCAAAACCAATTTCTTCAACTTGAGATAAAGCGTTTCATGTTTAATGTTGGAGCAAATTTATTAAATACTAAATTATAATATTATTGTCACATTAAATAATTACCAAACAACCATTAAAGAAACAGTACAGAGTGTAACCATTGTTTTATTTCATAGGAAATTGTATTATATATGTGTGTGTTAGCGAACTTACAGATTAGACAACTAGTGCTTTCGCTATCTGTCAAATACAGCAAGCTGTACAAAGGCGGGAACCGATTCGAATGCTCCGGCCGTCACCGCTGAAAACACCATACTAACACATTAATTCATAAATTTAATTGTTTTCAACAAACAATTTGGCGCCACCCGGGATTCACAAACCCCTATGAAATTACAGGTAAGGTTTCCACTAGGTTGTACTGATAATTGTGACAACGCTACGGACTTCGTTAGCAGCAACCATTGATGTAACGACAAGGTGTGAGACGAACACACCACACTAATACATAAAATACCAGATACACGTCTTTACAAAGACACACCACCCGTCTAATATGTTACAGATTGGCGACAACGTAGTGAGGCTAGAAAAGGACGACTAGTGGCGATTATGAAGAGACATTCCACGGTTACCAGAAACGACACTAAGAAAGGAACCAACCAAGAAGAAATGCTCGGAGGATTGTTCGAAGAGGATCCCCAGGAGGACCAACCAGAAAATCCAAACCAACCAGAACCGGAAGTGGAAGTAATGGTCGGGGACCAACCCAGTAAACCAACTCAGAAGGAGAACCTGAGCCTGCAAGATATCATGAATTTTATAGCAGAAACTTCAAAGAAACAAGAAAAAAAATTAACGGAAAACTAGACAGAAATAATGACAAAATAGACCAAAACAGTGAAGAATTGAATAAAAAATTAGAATCATTAAGAAGAGAAGACAGGGAATTCTTCAGACAAAATAGTGAAGAGTTGAAGAAACAAATCAAGGAGGACATAGAGCTCCTGAATCATAAATTGGAAAGCAACCATGAGGCCTTTAAGAGAAACCAGGAAACGTTGGAAGAGAAGAGTGAAGAGCTGAAAAAACAGATCAAGAAAGATCTGGAGATAGTGAATAAGAAGATTGAAAATAGTAATGAAACACTCCTACGACAAATGAAGGAAGGTGGTGAGAAGAACAGAGAAGAATTAAGATTCATACTAATAGAGTTTCGTGAAGAAGTCAAACAGACAAAAACGGGGATGAACAAGAGATGGGAAGAAACAAGTTACCCAGTAGATCAACTTAATGAAACGTTAGATAGTGATTTCAAACCATTGAATGAAACACTAGACACCACTTCTGAAGATAGTAAGGAGATGGAAATTGTAGAAGAAACAAGTGTATTGTTTTCTGAAAATAAAGATAACAAAACACCAAGAAAATCAAGCGCATAAAAACCAACAGTAGAAGAGGAAGAAAGAAGAGTCGGATAATTAAGAAGAATAAGAAAACAGAGGAAATGGGGATGTATATAAAAAGAACTTAATACAAACCAGAGAAGAATTAGAAATGATGAAGAATGGACTGATTGAGGTATTTAATTTACCAATTACTGACCGGAGAAAAATCATGAAATATAAAGATTGTAGGAGGAATCTAAAGGAAATTATAGAAGGAATCCACAAAGAACCAGTGAACAAAAACTTCTACAATTCTCTGGTTAAATGTAAATTACCAAAAATGGAAATACCGAATAAAAAAGCAATAATAACGTCAACGAAGGAGGTACAATTAACAACTCCTTTGATTAATCAAAATGTAGTGAATGAAGCAGTCTTGAAGACAAATGAACATATGATAGTAGAGGAATTATGGTACAAGATAGAAGATACCTATATCACAAGGAAGAAAACAGTTCTATACACCAAGGTCATCCGAACCACAAGTGCAGAGGAAATGATGGACCATGGGTAAACTAAGCGAAGATACCACACACCAAGAAAAGGGACTGATCTTCGAATTACTGACCAAGCAACCCAATGGAAAGGAAGGAGTAGTAAATTAAATTAAACCAATTTATAATCACCAAAACAAGAAGGGACAAGAAATGACTCAACGACTAAGATGAATTAAATGAGAACTAAACCATAATAAATAAATTTAAAAATTATCCAGAATAAATGTTCAAACATCAAACATTTGAAGGAGCAGAAAAGAAAAACAACAAAGAGAGTAATCTACAAGAGAAAACAATACTAAAGAAGGAGATAACGAGAAGATCAATTTACAAAAAAGTATAAATAACAAGGTCCTGTGTACAACACTATGTATGCCCCTATGTCATCACCAAAGATAATGGTAACAATACTTACCAAATAAGTAATATAACCACCAGAAAAATAAAACGAGTTTACAATCAAGCTTCAATAAAAAAGTTTTATGAAGAAAAATAAATTACAAGAAATAAAATAAACAAATTTCAAAATTCAAAAAGTCTGTAAGAACAACTTACTACATTATTTCGATGACATATGAGGAAAAAAAATTTTTTTAAATAAAAATATACAAACAAAGGAATAAGTTACACAAATTTCTACCACGTAAGATCAACTTACAGTCAAATAAAGTTGATATATGAAGTATAAAATAAAAAATGATAATAAAGGTATAAGTTACAAAAATTCCTACAAAAAAGTAAGAACCACAAACTTACGATAATATTTAAACAAAAAGTACCAAGAAAGGAATAAGTTACAAAAATTCCTATAACGTAAGAAAAACTAACTTACAAAAAATATTAAGAATAATATTTCAAACAAAATAAAATAAACAAAAATAAAATCAAGCAAAACTGCTAAGATAAATACCTGAAATAATAATGAATTTAATGTATTCAAAGAAAAAAAAAATCTGAACTGGTACGAGGAAAAAGAGAAGTTATATGTATAAAACAAATACACAAAATATGGCTAAAGCAGAATATTGCTAAACAACCAAGAGAAAGAAAAAAGATGTCTAAGATAATTAAAATGATCACAAGAAGAATAGAAAAACAAACCAATGTAAAGTTAGAAATGATGAAATTAACAAATGAATAAATAAAAAACAATCAATTGTATGAGTAGATGACAGTATCAAAGGTACAGCGGAAGGAAGAATGAGTAAAAGGCCAAAGTGATCTAAAAACAAACCACAAGGTGGACAATCCCAAAATATATTATTGTTATTAATTTAAGTCACAAGTTGACAAAAAAGGTATTTAAGATTGACTGTTGAAAAGTCCAGCAATCAAAAATAAACTGAGCAGAGATGATGTTCCTCTGGCCTCAGAAAAAATGAGTAGTAATGGAAGAAACCAGCTACTAAAAAGTTAGGGAAAAAATTATATAAAAGGGAGAACACACTAATGGAAATAAATAAAAACAGATCCAAATAAAATGGAATGAATCGAGTACGAAGAGAAATAAGAATGGAGAAACAAACAAGAAAGAAAAGGAAAAAGATTATATAACTGATAATTTCATAAAAAACTATGTTAGTGTTTTATTAAAATGACCAATTTTGAAGGAGAGGCATTATGTTACAACACAAATAAGCCACACCAATACCAGGGATGAAAAAGATGATACTAAATATAAATATACTTCATATAAAATAAAATATTAAATATAAATAAAATGTAAAGACAATGACACGACAAACGACGACATGACCTAACCCAAGTGATTGACCCAACAAACAGGAAAACAAAGAAAAAGGGAAAAAACCGAAACCAAATAAGAATAAAGCCAATTGAAGGAAGTGAATGAACCCATACAACCAAATGAAATACAACCCAAACGAGAAAGGGAGAACCAAATTAAAATGAAGCCAATGGAAATTGAAGGAGAAGAAGAAGAAAAGTGTAAAGGAAACGAAGTGAAACCAAGGGGTAAGAAACAAACCAATAATATAAAAAATTTAAGGGAGAAATGGTACACTCAAGTATAATGTTGGGAATAAAACCAATAATTATCCAATATCAGAAATAAATATTATTATCAATTGAATAGTTAATGTAACTGTTTTAACCAAAACCCAGTAAAATAATATAATAAAAAGGAAAGTACACTAACCCAAGAATTAGAGTTAGATGTAGTAAAACTCTATAGAAAAATAACATTAGTAATACTATGTATAATATTAATAAGGAAAGAAATAGTGAGAAAGTGACAAAGAGAAATAATTATAGGGACTACCCACTAAGAAACACTTAATGTAAACAGTTATAGAGTGCAATAGTGAAAGTGTGAAACCCCAAAATGGTTAGAAACCATATTTATGATAATAAAACCCTCAATAATCAATAATAAACAATAAGGTTTTAATGGTAGAATTAGATGTAAGCACTTCATAATGTGGAATAAACACTGAAGAGTGATGAGGAAACACTATGTGATTAAAAGTGATACAAATTAGTAATTAAAAATATAAAGTTTTAATAATAATATTAAATGAAAACAATTAGTAATATGAAATGAACACTGGAAAGAGATGATAACGTTGTTAATTAAGAGAATTAAGATTAATTGTAAACGATTGTAATTAAAAGGGGAGAATCCCATGAAAAGATAAACAGCTAGTGTTAATATGGATGGAGAGTAGAGTTTAATTAGGGAATAAGATATAAATAATGTAATAAATAAACACCCCAGATTGTAAGGGAAAACCAATTAAGTAAATTCAAAAGGTGATGTTAGTTAACACCCAAAAAATAGTAATTAATGAAATGAGTTATAAACAAACTTTACTTAATAATTGTTAAAGAATTGTGTAGTTATATTTATGAATAGGATATGACTGAAGAAATTGTACAGAGCATATGCCTAGATGTTATGTTTTAATTGAGGAAGAATAGGGAGTGGTAGCCATATTATTAACAAAGGCAAAATAGATAATTAAGAAGTTAAGACAATACAAACCTAATTACACTAGAAAATCAGTAAATGTAGAAAATAACAGAACCATACAATTGGGATAATAAAACAAAACAAAACACATTAGAATAAAATGAGAAATCAGTTGTATAAATTCAGTAAATATGGTCAATGGCTACTAGTGCATCTGAAATGCCTAACTGTCAAAACCAATAATTACAAATTGTATAAAATCTACAAGGAAATTAACAAATCTAAGGCGAGTAACTAGCCAAGAATAATGTGTAAATCATTTTAAAAGAAAAATGTTACAATAAGAACTTAAATTAAAAGAAATATGTAATTAACGAATGTTAACATAATGTACAAAAGTTAATATCTAATAGAACACAACCTTATGAGGTATGAATTTAATCTTTGAAAGGAAATACAGACAGTAGTGATAATATTTAATACCCAGGAAGGAAGATAGAAGAATAAGATCAATCAGAAAATATACAGTAATTTTGAATAAAAATTCAAATATGATAACAATGGTAATAAACTATGCCTTAGCCAATCAAAGGATTTATGTTACCATAGAAACATAATTTTTCTATATTACCATATTACCAATATGTTACTATGTGTATAATTTTATTGGTTACTAATTTTCCGTTAATTTTCAGTACTCGTATAATGACGCTTGTGTAGTAGGGACGCAAGATTTTGTATGACACAAATTTTACTTTAAAATGTTAAAAAGCTAGTCAAAATCCAAAAAAATATACCAGTGAGAAGGAGATGAAGAGGAATAACATTTAACTGATGTCCAGGAACAATATAAACGAAAATTAAAAGCAGAAATTCCCAAGACTAATATGAAAAGGATGCCAGCAGCCAAGTCACCCAAAATTGATGAATTCTCCATTCCAAATGAACAACGATCTATCACAAACTTTCTGAACTGATAAGTATCATTTAAATACCCTAATCCCAGGAATTTAAATATTTCTCATATCTATACAAACTCTCACTATGAATTAAAAATAATTTTCTTTCAAGGATTAAATAAAACAAACTTACGTAGAAAAACTTGTTAACTAAAAAATAACCTTGCACTAGATTGCGAACTGTTGTAACACCTATTACTACACTGCAGAACAAATTGTAGCCACACTTTATATTATTTAAGTACGAATAATGTACGGTAGTGTACTTTTTTATTGTAATCATATTTAATGTTTTCTTTATAGTCAAAAGGACTCCAGATTTTGGACGAGTTGACGTATAAAACACAAACCGTAGCCATTACGGCATCAGAATAGCTCGTTCAAAACCAATTTCGTCAACTTGAGATAAAGCGTTTCATGTTTAATGTCGGAGCAAATTTATTAAATACTAAATTATAATATTATTGTCACATTAAATAATTACCAAACAACTATTGAAGAAACAGTACAGAGTGTAACCATTGTTTTATTTCATAGGAAATTGTATTATATATGTGTGCGTTAGTGTACTTACAGATTAGACAACTAGTGCTTTCGCTATCTGTGCAATACAGCAAGCTGTACAAAGGCGGGAACCGATTCGAATGCTCCGGCCGTCACCGCTGAAAACACCATACTAACACATTAATTCATAAATTTAATTGTTTTCAACAAACAATTTGGCGCCACCCGGGATTCACAAACCCCTATGAAATTACAGGTAAGGTTTCCACTAGGTTGTACTGATAATTGTGACAACGCTACGGACGTCGTTAGCAGCAACCCTTGATGTAACGACGATGTGTGAGACGAACACACCACACTAATACATAAAATACCATAGACACGTCTTACAAAGAAACACCACCCATCTAATACGTTACAATATCTGTCATAGAAAACATCACAGTATTACAGTTAGAACAACGAATTCGTTATATGCAAGACATTTCATAGAAGACAACCATAAGTTTGTTAATCCTTTGGAAGACTACAAAATTGTAAAAATAGTAAATAACACAGGTGAAAGGAAGCTTAGGGAGGAGTTAGAAATATTGAAAGAAAGAGAAAAAGGGTTACACAATTTAATTAATACTAAAATTAAATTTGATAATGAAGAAATATTTTATAACATAATTAATAAGTAAATGATAGAGGACATATAGATAAGATTAAGAATTAAATTGCTTAGGACTAATTAGGGGTTTTTAAATAAGGGTGTGTGACTGGCACACATGTGTGGATGAGAAATACTAGGTTTAAAAGGAACGCACGCGCGCGCGCGCGCGCACACACACACACACACACACACACAACACTGAAACACAAGGAATTTGCTAGAAAAATATGTAACTGTCTAGATGGTGGGACAGGGCTGAGGGTGGGGAAGGGACATTCAATTATAGCTTGTTGTGTGTGAGTAGGGTGGGGTGAGATGTGAATGAAGGGTTTTTTTCAGGTTTTTGGTTTAATTCCGATCTGACGATGAGCTGTGAAGCTTGAAAGCGCTAATCGGGATAATTTTATATAGTGGTGTGCAAACAGTGATCATTCTGCTTTTAATTCATTTGTTTTAGCCATTGCAACAGTTGATGTGTGACTGGTGCATTGTCTTGGTGAAACAGCATTTTCTTTTTCGCTAAGTGTGCCCATTTTTTGTTGATTTCATCATTTAAATGCTGCAGTAAGTTCACATTATACTCGCCAGTAATTGTTTTTTTTTTCCTTTTCAAGGTAGTCAATGAAAAGTTTTCCACGCGCGTCGTAAAAAACAGCCATAACCTTACCAGCAGATGGAATTGTCTTTGCCTTCTTTGGAGTTCGTTCACTTTTAGCAGTCCATTGTTTTGACTGTTGTTTGGTCTCAGGAGTGTTGTGGTGTACCCAAATCTGATCATGAATCGATGCAAAAATTTGGTTTGATTGTGCTTATAGAGTGCCAAACAATTGGTTGAAACATCCTTTCGACATTGTTTTTGGTCAGGTGTGAGCAAACGCGGCACCCATCTAGCGCACAGCTTTGTCATACTCAAATGTTCATGTAAGATATTACACAAGCTGATATGCCAACTGTCTCTGCTATCTCACTCACTTTCACTCTACGGTTTGCCAAAACGATTTTGTGGATTTTCCTTATTGTTTCTGCCATAGTTACTTCAATGGGACTTCCACTGTGTGGTTCATCAGTTGTGTTCGTCCGACCCATTTTAAATTCAACAATCCAGCACTTAACCATTGTATTCAATGGAGAAGAGTCCCCCAACGCTGAATCCAGCTCCTGTTTTATATCAGTTGCAGTTAAGCCTTTCAAAAAAAAAATATATATATGTATCGTTCAATCACTTTCTGCTACAGTTCGTTTCTTGATATATATAAAGTATTTAAAATTTATAATTATATTACCTCAAGATGTTCTATTCCTTATTTGGAACATGTTTCGAGAGTTCCTGCTCTCTCATCTTCAGCCTTCGCCATCTTGTTTCAAAAATGGCGAAGGCTGAAGATGAGAGAACATGAACTCTCGAAACATGTTCCAAATAAGGAATAGAACATCTTGAGGTAATATAATAATAAATTTTAAATACTATATATATATATTGTAACGACAAGTTTGGTGCGTATCTGTAAAATGTACACCAATTTTGTATGTGTATAAAGTGTTAGTGCGTTCGTCTCGCACTGGGGTCGTTATATTAATTTTTCGCTAACGATGTCCATAGCGTAACGGTAATCACCAGTATAACACGGCAGTAACCTTACCTGTTTATACTTATAGGGGTGCGTTAATCCCGGGTGGCGCCAAATTGTTTACTAAAACAATTAAAATTACTGAATAAAGTGTTTTCAGCGGTGACGGTCGAGGTGTTCAAATAATTCCCGCTCGCGCCGCCTTCTGGATCGTATGGACAGCTGTGCAAATGACGACTTGAGTGCTGCTTGTCAAACCTAGTCTTCGTAAATAAACACAAGAAATGTAATGCACTCCCTATGAAATAATAACAACGGTTACTCCCTGTAATAGTTATTTTTAATGGGTGATAATTAAAATGTTCAATTTGACAATTAGATTATAATAAATTTGCACCGACTTTTTACATGAAACACTTGCTCTCAAGGCTGACGAAAATCGATTCCGTAACGATATATCCGTATCAGCAAGGCAGCTGAACGTTAGACATTACTATGTTTTTCGTTAACAAATCGTTGGATTCTTGTGATTATAAAGCATAGAATTCTTATGGTTACAATAAAAATATTTTACCTTACTCTAAGTGTACATAAATAATAATGTGTGATGTTACAATCTGTTCTGTAGTGTCGTTAAATGTGTTTTGAAAGTTCGTGTGTAAACAATAGGTTAGATTTTATGTTAACAAATTTTCAGTGTATTTATTTTACTTAAATAATCTTTGAAAGAGAAATATTCGGTTTATAGTGAGATTAATTTACCTTTAGTAAAATTTAGAGTGATTAGGTTTTTGGAAATTAGGTAATTCAATTGTACTTAACACCTCAGCATGACTTGGTGTCTTTGTTCATTGGATCGGGTAGGATCGGGCTGCAATAAGTTCTTTTTTCATTAATTTTTGGACTTCAATAGGTCTGGCGTCCGTTTCTTATAATGTCTGGTCATAATTTTCCGTTAATTCTCAGTTGTATGGTCCTGGATCTTGCGTGGACTGTGCTAATGGTTCGTCAACATCTTATACAGTCATGGTTATGAACTTCGATTACTGTTTTACATTATTTTATTAGAAAATTGGTCTTCCAAACTTTGGCTTCTGTACTGCTTGACTGACGCTTCACGAGTAATGGTATTCAACGGTAATTTTTGCCACCAATGTCCGTTTCTATGGTAACTGAATAATTCTGATTGGCTGATTTTGATATAAACCCATTGTTATCAAAATTTGAATTCTTTTCAAACTCCAGTATATCTTCTGACTGCTGTTATTCCTCTATCTTCCTTCCTGGTTATTAAATATTGTCACTATAGTATGTATTTCCTTTCATAGATAATTTTGATACCCCACAAGTTTGGGTTACTTTAGATTTTATGTTTTTACAATTATGTTAATACTTGTTAATTACATTTCTTTTTGTATTCATATGCTTATTATAATATTTTGTTTCACAAATGATTTACAATTTATTCTGCGTGATTCCTTCACCTCAGATTTGCTAATTTCTTTGTTAATTTGTTATAATTTGTAGTTGTTTGTTTCTGACAGTTAGGCATTTTCATAGGCCTAAGTAGCCATTATGGTATTTGACGTATTTCATTTAAATTACATTTCATTTCAGCCTAATGGGCTTTATTTTGTTATTATAATTGGTTGTGTTGTGTTTTGGGTCTGTTTATGTGTTATTATCTTGTCACTATTATTTTACACATAATTGTTTACTATTTGGTTTCCACGTTTTCTAGTCATACATTTCTTAACTTTTTACTGATTTACTTTGCCAATAATAACAATGCGGCTATTATTTACTATTTTTTGATCTTATTACATATAATAATTAGGCCTATGGTCTGTATAATTTTTACAGCCATATCCAATTCATAAACTTGCTTGAATAATTATTTAACTATTATTTGCTAATCTTTGTTTACAATTTATCTTATTTTATATTATTTTTTAGTGTGACAAACAACGTCACTTTTATGAACTTATATTGATCCCTTATAATATGGGTGTTTTTTGATTTCTTGTAATTACTTAATTTTTTAAACAATCTTTTCTTTCCCTCCATGTTAACACTATCTGGTCTTCTTCCCTTCAATTATAATTGCATTTACTTAAATTATATAACAACATTCTTTCTTAACTACTTACTGTCTTATCAGTTTATACTGCTATTCTTAATTACTCATATTTTTCACCTTTAATTATTTAGTGTTTCATTAGGATTTATTAATTGTTAATGATTTTATCATTCACTATTTTTCACTACATTACCATTCTATATCTTACACTATTTTCATTCAATCATCACCTTCACTTTTAAATTATTTATAGTTTACTATAATTTAATTAGTGTACTTCTTTATCACTACACTCTGGGGTTTTTACACTTTCATTTTGCACTTCACAAATGTTTTGGTTTTTTAAGTGTTTCTGAATGGGTAATCCCTCTAATTACTATCTCACTACCGTACTATCTCTTTCATTACAATATTTCCTTAATACTATTAACAATTTTATGTCCTTACATTTCTATTATTACATCTAACTCTAAATTGTGGGTTAGTTTGCTTTTTTATATTTATCTTTAACATAGTTTAATAGGGTTTCTTCCCTAGAATATTATTGTCCATTAATGGATAATACCATTTACTTTTTCCTTTCTCATAGGTTAATTATTGTTCTATTTTCCCATATTACATTTGAGTGCATTTTTTCTCCTGCTCATATTCTTTATTACTTGTTTGTGTATCATTATTAGTTTTCATTTTTATTTATTTATTTCCCTTCGTTTTGGGTTTGTTCCTTTTTCATTCCCCTTCTTCTTCATTTTCATTGTATTTGTTTAATACTTTGGTTTTCCACCTCCTCCTTTGGGTTCATTTTAACATGTTACATTGATTCATTCAATCCTTTGAACTTGTTTCATTTTTGTTTAGTTTCGGTTTTTTCCCTTCTTCTTCTCTTCTTTGGATTTATTCTCGTTTGTTTTTCGTGGTTCCCTTCTTCTTTTGTTTCCTTTTGTTCGATCAATCACTTGGGTTGGGTCATGTCATCGTTTGTCAAGTCATTGTCTTTATATTTTATTTAAATTAAGCATTTTATTTAGTATGAAGTATTATTTTATATTCAAAATTATCTTTTTCATCCCTGGTACTGGGATGGCTTATTTGTGTTGTAACATAATGCCTCTCCTTCAAAATTTATCATTTTGATAAAACACTAGCATAGTTTTTTATGAAATTATCAGTTATATATAATCTTTTTCCTTTTCTTTCTTGTTTGTTTCTTCATTCTTATTTCTCTTCTTACTTGATTCATTCCATTTTGTTTGAATCTGTTTTTATTTTATTTCCATTGGTGCGTTCTCCCTTATACAATTATTTCCCTAACTTTTTAGTAGCTGGTTTCTTCCATTACTACTCATTTTTTTCTGAGACCAGAGGAACATCATCTCTGCTCAGTTTATTTTGATTGCTGGACTTTTCAACAGTCAATCTTAAATACCTTTTTTGTCAACTTGTGACTTAAATTAATAACAATAATATATTTTGGGATTGTCCACCTTGTGGTTTGTTTTTAGATCACTTTGGCCTTATCTTAGACATTTTTATTCTTTTTCTCGGTTGTTTAGCAATATTCTGCTTTAGCCATTTTTTTGTATATTTGTTTTATACGTATAACTTCTCTTTTTCCTCGTACCAGTTCAGTTTTTTTCTTTTTTTTTTCTTTGAATACATTGAATTAATTCTACCTTTAGGTATTTATCTTAGCAGTTTTTGCTTGATTTTATTTTTGTTTATTTTATTTTGTTTTAACCATTATTCTTAATATTTTTTGTAAGTTAGCTTTTCTTACTTTATAGGAATTTTTGTAACTTATTCCTTTTTTGGTACTTTTTGTTTAAATATTATCGTAAGTTTGTGGTTCTTACTTTTTTATAGGAATTTGTGTAGCTTATTCCTTATTATAATTTTTTATTTTATACTTCATCTATCAACTTTATTTGACTGTAAGTTGATCTTACTTTGTAGGAATTTGTGTAACTTATTCCTTTTTTAATACTTTATATTAGGCCTCATAAGTCATCGAAATAGGGTTGTTAGTTGTGCTCACATAATTTTTGAATTTTGGTATTTGTTTATATTATTTATGGTTTTATTTTTCTTCATAAAACTTTTTTATTGAGGCTTGGTTGTAAACTCCTTTTATTTTTCTGGTGGTTATATTACTTATCTCATAAGTATTGTTCCCATTATCTTTGGTGATGACATAGGTGATAGCTATTATTATACATTGGACCCTGTTATTTATACTTTTTGTAAGTTGATCTTCTCCTTTTCTTTCATTATTATTGCCTTCTCTTTTATATTACACTCTTTGTTGTCTTTCTTCTCTACTCCTTCAAATGTTAGATGTTTGAACATTTATTCTGGATAATTTTTTAAATTTATTTATTAGAGTTTATTATTTCTCATTTAATTCGTCTTAGTTGTTGAGTCATTCCTTGTTTTGGTGATTATTAATTGATTTGCTGCTCCTTCCTCTCCATTGGTTTGCTTGGTCGGTAATTCGAAGATCAGTCCCTTTTCTTGGTGCGTGGTATCTTCGCTTAGTTTACCCATGGTCCATCATTTCATCTGCGCTTGTGGTTCGGATAACCTTGGTGTGTAGAACTATCTTCGTTCGTGTAACATAGGTCTCCTCCAGCTTGTACCATAATTCCTCTACTATCATATGTTCATTTGCCTCCATGACTGCTTCATTCACTACATTCTGATTAATCAAAGAAGTTGTTAAATGTACCTCCTTTGTTATTATTGATCTTTTATTCTGTATTTTCATTTCTGGTGTGCTCCAGTGTTTCAGGGACCTCCTTAATTTGTTATACACTGTTTTGTTGTCGGTCCTTTCTATTTCTGGAATCTTCCATCTAAGCATAGATTTGCTGAATTTTTCGTTCACTGGTTGGTTGCGAATTCCTTTTATTTCGGGTATCTTCCATTCAGGTATTGCTTTTCTCTAGTTTCTTCTCGCTGGTCGGTAGTTCACTCCTTCTAGAATTTCTTTTAGAGTTCTCCTGCACTCCATAAAATTCATCCTTTCGGTATGGTTGGTCATTGGTACATTAAACACATCGATTAGTCCGTTCTTCATCATCTCCACTTCTTCTCTTGTTTTTATTAGTTTTCTGTGATGCCTTATCTCAGTCTTCATTTCCATGTATTCATCGTTTGTTTCGTTGTTATTATTTTCAGGCAATAATACACTTTGGTTTTTTTAAATTCTATCTCCTTGCTACCTGCAGAAGTGGTGTCTGGTATTTCATTCAATCGTTTGAAATCACTATTTAATGTTTCATTAAGTTGATCTTCTGGATAATTTGTTTCTCCCGATCTCTTCTTAAAATCTTCATCCATTTTTCTATTGATTTCAACCAGTACATCCATTACGTCCTGCAGGGTCACTTTCTGTGGTTGTCCTGGCATTTTCTTCTGTTGCTTCACTTTGACATCCATGACTCTTTCTTTTTTTATTTGAGTTTTTGGTTTTGGCATTTGCTTGAACTCTTCTACTTGATTATGTACCTTCCTCCAATTACAAATATCTTCTCTGGGTAGTTCAAACATAACCCTTATCCATTCCCTTAATTCTGCGTTTTCTGTTTGTATTGGTTGTTCTGGTTGTCTTATTGATTGTCTCCATTGTTCATACTCCTCCTGTATAAATTCCTCTGTCACCTGTGCGTATACTCCCGTTCTTTCGTTTTTCATTGTCACTCCATCTATCCCAATCTTCTTCAGTCATTCTTTCCACATTGTTATCACGTTTTTCATGGGCTGTCCCGATAGTCTCTCTTCATTATACTTGGTGTACAGCTTCCACATTTCATCATAAATATCTCTCAGTGACATTTTGTCGTTTGGTGATCCCACTGCATTCGCACGACTCATCTGTGCTCGTTCGTGATCCGTGGTATTTTTCTTGATGTACTCCCTCTCCTTACTGAATTTTTTAAATAATCCTGTCATCCACTCTGCATAGCTCAATTGGTTCTGTTGTTTGGGCATTTTCGTTTGTTGTTGTAGCATATCTTTTTGTTTCATCTTTTTTCGTCTTTATATTGTAACCAAAGAATGTCTCTTCATAATCGCCACTAGGTCTTCTTTTAAAGCCTCACTGGTTGGTCGCCAATCTGTAACGCGTAGTTTTGTGCGTATCTGTAAAATGTACACCAATTTTGTATGTGTATAAAGTGTTAGTGCGTTCGTCTCGCACTGGGGTCGTTACATTAATTTTTCGCTAACGATGTCCGTAGCGTAACGGTAATCACCAGTATAACACGGCAGTAACCTTAACTGTTTATACTTATAGGGGTGCGTTAATCCCGGGTGGCGCCAAATTGTTTACTAAAACAATTAAAATTACTGAATAAAGTGTTTTCAGCGGTGACGGTCGGGGCGTTCAAATAATTCCCGCTCGCGCCGCCTTCTGGATCGTATGGACAGCTGTGCAAATGACGACTTGAGTGCTGCTCGTCAAACCTAGTCTTCGTAAATAAACACAAGAAATGTAATGCACTCCCTATGAAATAATAACAACGGTTACTCCCTGTAATAGTTATTATTAATGGGTGATAATTAAAATGTTCAATTTGACAATTAGATTATAATAAATTTGCACCGACTTTTTACATGAAACACTTGCTCTCAAGGCTGACGAAAATCGATTCCGTAACGATATATCCGTATCAGCAAGGCAGCTGAACGTTAGACATTACTATGTTTTTCGTTAACAAATCGTTGGATTCTTGTGATTATAAAGCATAGAATTCTTATGGTTACAATAAAAATATTTTACCTTACTCTAAGTGTACATAAATAATAATGTGTGATGTTACAATCTGTTCTGTAGTGTCGTTAAATGTGTTTTGAAAGTTCGTGTGTAAACAATAGGTTAGATTTTATGTTAACAAATTTTCAGTGTATTTATTTTACTTAAATAATCTTTGAAAGAGAAATATTCGGTTTATAGTGAGATTAATTTACCTTTAGTAAAATTTAGAGTGATTAGGTTTTTGGAAATTAGGTAATTCAATTGTACTTAACACCTCAGCATGACTTGGTGTCTTTGTTTACAATTTATCTTATTTTATATTATTTTTTAGTGTGACAAGCAACATCACCTTTATGAACTTATATTGATCCCTTATAATATGGGTGTTTTTTGATTTGTTGTAATTACTTAATTTTTTAAACAATCTTTTCTTTCCCTCCATGTTAACACTATCTGGTCTTCTTCCCTTCAATTATAATTGCATTTACTTAAATTATATAACAACATTCTTTCTTAACTACTTACTGTCTTATCAGTTTATACTGCTATTCTTAATTACTCATATTTTTCACCTTTAATTATTTAGTGTTTCATAAGGATTTATTAATTGTTAATGATTTTATCATTCACTATTTTTCACTACATTACCATTCTATATCTTACACTATTTTCATTCAATCATCACCTTCACTTTTAAATTATTTATAGTTTACTATAATTTAATTAGTGTACTTTCTTTATCACTACACTCTGGGGTTTTTACACTTTCATTTTGCACTTCACAAATGTTTTGGTTTTTTAAGTGTTTCTGAATGGGTAATCCCTCTAATTACTATCTCACTACTGTACTATCTCTTTCATTACAATATTTCCTTAATACTATTAACAATTTTATGTCCTTACATTTCTATTATTACATCTAACTCTAAATTGTGGGTTAGTTTGCTTTTTTATATTTATCTTTAACATAGTTTAATAGGGTTTCTTCCCTAGAATATTATTGTCCATTAATGTCTGGTCTTATAATTATTGTTTCTTATAATGTCTGGTCATAATTTTCCGTTAATTCTCAGTTGTATGGTCCAGGATCTTGCGTGGACTGTGCTAATGGTTCGTCAACATCTTATACAGTCATGGTTATGAACTTCGATTACTGTTTTACATTATTTTATTAGAAAATTGGTCTTCCAAACTTTGGCTTCTGTACTGCTTGACTGACGCTTCACGAGTAACGGTATTCAACGGTAATTTTTGCCACCAATGTCCGTTTCTATGGTAACTGAATAATTCTGATTGGCTGATTTTGATATAAACCCATTGTTATCAAAATTTGAATTCTTTTCAAACTCCTAGTATATCTTCTGACTGCTGTTATTCCTCTATCTTCCTTCCTGGTTATTAAATATTGTCACTATAGTATGTATTTCCTTTCATAGATAATTTTGATACCCCACAAGTTTGGGTTACTTTAGATTTTATGTTTTTACAATTATGTTAATACTTGTTAATTACATTTCTTTTTGTATTCATATGCTTATTATAATATTTTGTTTCACAAATGATTTACAATTTATTCTGGGTGATTCCTTCACCTCGGATTTGCTAATTTCTTTGTTAATTTGTTATAATTTGTAGTTGTTTGTTTCTGACAGTTAGGCATTTTCATAGGCCTAAGTAGCCATTATGGTATTTGACGTATTTCATTTAAATTACATTTCATTTCAGCCTAATGGGCTTTATTTTGTTATTATAATTGGTTGTGTTGTGTTTTGGGTCTGTTTATGTGTTATTATATTGTCACTATTATTTTACACATAATTGTTTACTATTTGGTTTCCACGTTTTCTAGTCATACATTTCTTAACTTTTTACTAATTTACTTTGCCAATAATAACAATGCGGCTATTATTTACTATTTTTTGATCTTATTACATATAATAATTAGGCCTATGGTCTGTATAATTTTTACAGCCATATCCAATTCATAAACTTGCTTGAATAATTATTTAACTATTATTTGCTAATCTTTGTTTACAATTTATCATATTTTATATTATTTTTTAGTGTGACAAACAACATCACTTTTATGAACTTATATTGATCCCTTATAATATGGGTGTTTTTTGATTTCTTGTAATTACTTAATTTTTTAAACAATCTTTTCTTTCCCTCCATGTTAACACTATCTGGTCTTCTTCCCTTCAATTATAATTGCATTTACTTAAATTATATAACAACATTCTTTCTTAACTACTTACTGTCTTATCAGTTTATACTGCTATTCTTAATTACTCATATTTTTCACCTTTAATTATTTAGTGTTTCATAAGGATTTATTAATTGTTAATGATTTTATCATTCACTATTTTTCACTACATTACCATTCTATATCTTACACTATTTTCATTCAATCATCACCTTCACTTTTAAATTATTTATAGTTTACTATAATTTAATTAGTGTACTTTCTTTATCACTACACTCTGGGGTTTTTACACTTTCATTTTGCACTTCACAAATGTTTTGGTTTTTTAAGTGTTTCTGAATGGGTAATCCCTCTAATTACTATCTCACTACCGTACTATCTCTTTCATTACAATATTTCCTTAATACTATTAACAATTTTATGTCCTTACATTTCTATTATTACATCTAACTCTAAATTGTGGGTTAGTTTGCTTTTTTATATTTATCTTTAACATAGTTTAATAGGGTTTCTTCCCTAGAATATTATTGTCCATTAATGGATAATACCATTTACTTTTTCCTTTCTCATAGGTTAATTATTGTTCTATTTTCCCATATTACATTTGAGTGCATTTTTTCTCCTGCTCATATTCTTTATTACTTGTTTGTGTATCATTATTAGTTTTCATTTTTATTTATTTATTTCCCTTCGTTTTGGGTTTGTTCCGTTTTCATTCCCCTTCTTCTTCATTTTCATTGTATTTGTTTAATACTTTGCTTTTCCACCTCCTCCTTTGGGTTCATTTTAACATGTTACATTGATTCATTCAATCCTATGAACTTGTTTCATTTTTGTTTAGTTTCAGTTTTTTCCCTTCTTCTTCTCTTCTTTGGATTTATTCTCGTTTGTTTTTCGTGGTTCCCTTCTTCTTTTGTTTCCTTTTGTTTGATCAATCACTTGGGTTGGGTCATGTCGTCGTTTGTCAAGTCATTGTCTTTATATTTTATTTAAATTAAGCATTTTATTTAGTATGAAGTATTATTTTATATTCAAAATTATCTTTTTCATCCCTGGTACTGGGGTGGCTTATTTGTGTTGTAACAATATATATATATATACTTAATCACAGAACAAATTTCCAATTTGTCCATTGTTAAAAGAATACTTGAGGTGCTTACTTCGGTGGATTGTCAAACTGATACTAAACAGCTGATGGACTTGAAGATTCAAAGTTCAGCCTACAGGTTGCAACCGTACAACACGATCGAAATAATGAGCATAGCAGCACCATCTCTGTGCGAGGACCGGAACTTTTCACCCCACCCTCGTAGCTACACATTGTCTTACAAAACAAGAAATTCTAAAATTTTGCTCCTTTCCTTACTTAAATTTAAAAGTATTAAACATAAATAAAATCATTTGAAAATGATATGTGACAGTTAGTGTCTGAGGATATTTGATAAATAAGGGCTCCAGTTGTTTGATGTAAGTTGTCCAACAAAACAAACAAACAAAAGCGGTGGCAAAATGAAAGAAATACTCTATACAATTTATTTTATTTCATATAAACATTAGAATTATATTTTTTAACAGTCACCATATACTGCTTCACATTTTTTTAAATGCACTATCCACTTTTTAAGTCTTCCTTTCAGGGAAATTCATTACTTGCCTGCTCATAAGGAATTTATTATTGTAAGAAAACTATTACATTTTGGAATTTATAGTAGGAAGAAAGGAAGAAATCCTCTGTAAATCATGCTCCTTGACATCCCAAAAATGGTGAGCATGACTTTGTGCCCTGAAGGAATTTGATTTGAATTTCTTTACACTCAGGGAATCTGGGTAGCATTCCATTGATTGATTGCCTTCTATTTTTTGGTTGTAATGGTGAATCCCGAATTTGTCTCCAGTGGCAATATTCAGCAAGAACGTTATCCCATATGTGATGGTATTGGTTGAGAAGTTCTTGAGAAACAAGAAGTTTCCCATGAAGTTTATTAATTGTTGCAGGATCCATCTGGCATGTTTTTTTGTGTGTGTAATTCAGTATCTCAGTGACATGTCTGATGATATATCTCAGTGATATGTCTGATGACATATCTCAGTGATATATCACTCTTTCTTCACTAATGCCCAACATTAGTAGCACAGTTTTGCTTTGCTTAATTTGGTGACTTCATGGCGTCACTCTGTATTGACTCACACCATGCATTACTGACTCACAACGAAATGAGCTGCCCTAATCTTTGGCTCAACAAAGATACTCATCTTTACTACATAAATATGTGAATTTTGATTAGCACACACAACTTTCTAGTACCAAAAGTATATTGCATGATGCGATAACTAGGTAATAGATTTTTAGGTGCTACAAAAATTGATAATATTTATTTTTTGTGTGCTAAAAGAAACGAAAAAATGTATGTTAAAAAATTAAAAATATATTCTTTTTGTTTAACATAAACAGATTGTAACAGGAAAAATGTTTATAAGTAACAATCAAACTTGCTAGTCAACTCGTCAGTTCCTTCTTAAAATCTAATGGGAGTTGCAGTGCACAGTACACACCATTTCTAAATTGTCCATTACAAATCTCTCCAGCACCGTATATAAGGGGGCCAGTTTTCTCTTGTCTACTGTAATACATAACATAATGTTGCATTCCTGCTTCTTATTATTGCCTCCTGTTCTAACTATTTGTTTCACATTCTTGTTAGTGAGTGTGTTGATATGTATAGACAGGTGTCTGGTTGGCATTTCTAATTTGAGATAACATGTAATTATTCTGCTTTTGAAATCCATTCACAATTTTTGAAATGGAGTACACTTTTCTAGTATGTGGTTGGGAGCTGCTGGGAAATAATCATTTTTGTTCTCATGCGTAACTTGTATCAAGGAAAATCTCACTATCCTAGCCATGAAGTCCCAACTCCACATATTCTTATTGGTGCAATAGCCAGTAATTGGTACATTTTCATTAAAACAGCATTGTTTCATTATACTTCTTTTCTGTCATAACTTCATATGAACAATGTGTTCTTTTCATCAGTGTCTGTTGCAACTTTCAATCAAATCAAATCGACAACCTGAAAAGGTTCCCATGATATTTGGCTCTGCAATTATTTGTAATCTCTCTCTGACCATAAAAGATTGCAATCACATTCCCTTCGTGCTCATGTTCTCATTACAAAATATTTTCCATGTGAAATGAAATTAATTTCTTTTAGGACAATCACATAGTGACTGGTGCATATGATGCAGAATGCTTGGAGTAAAATTTAATGACATCACTGTTAATCTTGATGATGCGATTAAATAAGCTAAATCCACATGTATTTGGTATCTCATTTTTGTGAGGTGAGAGTCAAATACACTCAAGGAATGCTGTGTGTGTGTGTGTGTGTGCGCGCGCATGCGCGCGTGTGCATTAAAAGTGAGTACTACTGTAATGTTGGTTTCATGAATTAGTTCATGTCAATTATGTTTTGCACTGTAATTGTTAAACTTTTAACTTACATTTTATAGTTACAGATTTTTTTTAAACTCAGATACTTTTGTAAAAGTATGTGATGATAATTTTATTAATTCTGTTTCATATTCTTAGATCGCTGCAGTGGTACAACTTAAGGAAAACTCTACTTTGGACTTGAGATCCATTCAGCGATGGGTTAAAAGAAAGTTGCCAGTGTATAACATGCCAACAGTTCTAAAAATTGTTCCTGTAGTACCAAGAAACTCGTTAGGGAAAATTAACAAAATTGAACTTGTTAATAATTTATTTGATAAAAAGAATATATAAAATTATGTTCGTACATTAGTATGTTTAATAAAATCATCATATATTATACCTCTCATGCATGCGTGCATGTGTGTGTGTGTGTTCCACATTATATACACACATGCGTGCATTACACAATATATATTATATGCATTGTATCTTAATCATTAGTAATGAGAGTACTCATTCACTTTGGGGAGCTGACCTACTGGGTCTGGATTTTGGAAGTGACCAACTGGCTCTAGTGATATGGCTCATTAATTCCAACTACAGTCTGTGCTGGCTAATGGAAAACAAGACATTTTATTTTACACATTTGTTGACCTGTTATTCAACTCCTTGCATGTAACAGTGTCATACAACATGATTGTTTGTTTTGCTTATTCACGAAAACAAACACAGGCCTGTTAATGAAATGTAAACAGGACACCAAATAACTTTATAGCCTTTGGAAAGGTTTGACCTAGTTTTATCCATCTGTATTTCTGTGTATTGTTAATAAACAGTAAATATATTTATTACACATAAGGATATTGCACATCATGCATTGTATAATACTGAAACACTAACCATTTACAAGAATTTCATCATTCAAGTTCAGAGTTCATAAGATACATTATTCTTACATTTACAAAACTGATGGGAATTTAAAATCTCAAATTTAAAGTTTTTCTTTGTAACAGAAAATGGAAAAGTAAATTATATAATTTTTATACCAGAATAATATCTTTACCAAATTTTATCATACTTCTGTCATGCATACAAAAATAAATATATTGCAAAAAATAATGCATCACAGTTCGATATAAATTTTCTCATTAATTACGATGGCTGTTAATAAAGTAACTTCCAGTTTTCTATTAAAGAAACACTATTGTGTATAGAGGTTTTTTTATTATGCACAACTTAAAGCTGTGCCATTAAGCTACTGTGCATCATAATTTCCAGGTACATTCAGGTACTTGTCATACAGATGAATGAGTTTTTAAAGACCCTCATTACAGAACTCTGCTACCCATAACTTAAGCCACATATTGATACTGTCCTTCAACTCCCCATCATTTTCAAAATGCTAGCCATTTTTCTAGAGTAGGAAAACGGTGATAATCACTGGGAGCAAGTGGAGGATGATTAAACAACTCATGTTCAGAGCCATCCAAGATTTGTGGAGTGCATTTACATTGTCACATTGTGGAGAAATACATTGTCTGAACTCAACATTCAATTTAAAAAGCTTGTCACAGGTTTTTAGGAGTTTCAAGTAAACTGCAGAGTTTATTGTAGTGCCTCATTCCATGAGTACACCTCAACCAGGAAGTAACCTCTTCTGTCCCAAAAGACAATTACTGTAACGTTTTATTGAAGAAATTGTTTCGTAGGTTTCATGGCAATCTGGTGTGGCCCCAGCTATTCCATAGACTGATTTTGGCCTCCATATTTATATAAAAAAACCATGTCTCACGGCCAGTGGCGGCTGGTAATGTTTTTGACTGGGGGGGGGGCAAAATTTAGTTGTACCCATATATTATTTAAAAAAAGTCACCAGTAGAAACTAAATTATTGCTATTATTGTTAATATCAAAAACATAGCTTGTAAACTACCAATATTTAAACAGTGTTTGAAACAAATTATTTATATACCTAAGCAGTTCACGTTCCTAAACTTAAATATTTAAGAAATTATATTATTAAATGCATGCATTACTAAATAAAATATATTTGTTCCCTACCTCGGATTAGTTTATTTGCTTGAACATGAAATCCATTCTCCTCTCCTTTTGTTTGGCAAAATGGTCAATAACTAATTCATTGAAGTTAGGAGTTATTTCTAACATTTATTTTTCTATTGAACACATTTCCAGAGCACTTAGTCTGTCCTTTTTCATTGTATTATGTGTAAATGTTTTAATGCGTTTGAGAGTTGAGAAACATCGTTCACTTTCTGCTGTAGTCATAGGGATTGTACAAATAATTTTTAATAGTTTTACCAGTTCGGGAAAAACAGTAACTAGATTGTTTTCATATACAAAATTGAGTAGAACCAATGCGCCAGTTGCCTTTGTGAAGTCAGGCCTGCTGTATAGAACTACCAGTTCATGTCTTAATGCAGTTTCATTTAAATTAAATTCTTTAGCAGCAATTTGTAACTGTGTTTCTGGAAAGATAAGCTGATGTTTAGAAAACAGGGTTGGTTGCAACAAAACTGCTATTGCTAAATGGTCTGAAAATAAAAATCTGTCGTCTATGTTGGTAACTATTATGTCACAAACTTCTTTAGCCGCAGTCTTCTTGCTTTCATCAAAACGTGACCTTTTTGGATTTTGTGATGATTCTCCAAAATCATTTGTTGCAGACAGACTGGCATCAAAATCAATATAATCTCTGACGTTTTGAATGAGGCAACATACTGGTGTCTTTTAATACTGTCAATTTCTACTTGCTGTAATTGATTAAACAAAATGTCACAGGCTGGCATAATTTTGTTGAAAAATGTTAACCAAAAATTAAAATCATCATTATTTAATGTGTTTTTCAGTCCTAGTGCTTTCTGAACAGTGGACTTGTCACTCTCGTCATCTATGATTTTTTCAAGAACAGCGGAAATGTCATTTTTATGAATAAATACTTATGTCACACAACGGGATTTAAAATTCCACCTGGTATTAGAACATTTTGGGAGACGTTTCTTTACTACTTCATCAAGTATGGCAGTTCGCTTGGAAGATCTTGAAAAAAATGTTGTAAAGCCATCTAAATTACAGAAAAATATTTTTACTTGCTTGTTTTGTGATGCAGCGCGCTCAATAATTAAGTTTAGTTGATGGGCATAGCAGTGTATATACTGGGCATACTTGTACACAGCTTTAACTTTTGCTTGAACACCGTTATGTTTTCCACTCATTACTGCTGCCCCATCGTAACTTTGTGCAATAATTTTACTAGGCATCTTATCAAGTTCTAATTTTGCTAATTCTTCAAAAATAGTATTACTAATACCTTCAGCGGAGTGATCTTGTGGACTGACAAAACTGATAAATCTCTCATATAATTTTCCGTTCAATTCATACCTCACAACTAACACAATTTGTGACAGAGTGGCACAATCCGTGGTTTCATCTGCTTCAATTGAAATGTAGTCAGTTCATTTATTTCTTTTTTTATTAGTCCAATGCACACTGCATAAATAGAATCCAAAATTTCATTTTTAATTGTTTTAGAAAGACCAACGAAAACCCTATTGTTTGTTTTTTCAGTATGCTCTCTTAAGGTGCTATCTAGGCCTGCCATTAAATTTACTAAGCCCCTAAAAATACCTGGATTCTCAGATGTGTTTGTTTTGTCATGTCCCCTTAAAGCTAGTTCAAATATTCCACAAAACTTTACACAGTCAATTAACTTACTTAGGATGTATCTGTTCTTAGAGACTTCTTCATTATGCTGTTTAATTTTTAATCTATATGCACTGTCTAACTGGCAACTAATATTGACTTTTCCTAACAATGAATATTCAGTACAATTGTTCATATGAGTTTCACTAATTTTATGTTTTTTTATTTTTTCTCCCAAATGTTTCAAGTCCTTAATTCCATTTTCAGTCCAGACTGAATCACTGTTTACGTTCATCACCAAACATACATAACAAAAAAAGGAATTGATCACCTCACATCCACATATCCAATCAGCATGTAACAGTTTCTATTAAATTTTCTTGTGTAGTTTTTTTTACTTGATGCTGGTCTGTCCGTTTTATAATTTTGTTGTATAATATCTAAATTCGGTTTTGGTGGCGCTAATTTTTTTAGTTCTATTTTCTTTTCGTAAGTAAGTGAATTTGAAATAATCAAACGTTTAATATTACTTACCGAATTCATAGCCATTTTAATCGTTTCTAACAAATACGCACAGAACACACAGAATAAGTTACACGTTTATGTACACAAGGTTCGATAAAAACATTATCGTACACAGAATACACTGCCTAATAAAGAATAAATTATTAGAACATTACGTTTACACAAAAAGTACAACAAGAACACAATCAAAACTATATAAAACACAAGAGAAAATATATGCACTATGAGAAGTTTTGAACAACAAGTTTCTCTATGAATTTAGCTGCAAAACAGAAAGCGGCCACAGTCCCACCTGCAATGGCGGATGCTCATTTAAATGCATAGAGATGTGTATACGTCTCTTGCCCCGCTCCCCGAAAGAACAGGGTGGGCCTATTCATGGTGGGCGACAGCGAAACCGTCCCAGCTGCGGGGCCATGCCGAAAACATCGGGTGATCGCTATTAGTCGCCCCAAAAATATCTTTCAATAAGAATACTACACATTATAGTTATATTATTGACAAGTTTAATTTGCAAATTTAGTGGGAGGGCTGCGCCCTTTTGCCCTCCCTGTACGAGCCGCTACTGCTCACGGCCTATGATAGTGTGATTGAGAAGCTCATCACTTCGTTGTCATAGTGGAGAAGGAAGGTGAGTGCCATTGTGCCATTCCCATCCTCTTTCTTTCCTGGTCTTCAGAGATAAATATAGGAACCCGGCAAGCACAAAATTTGTGGTAGATCAGGTACCATTTTGTACTAAACTGTTCTTGACAGTGGCAAAGCATCAGTGGATGTGGGGGAAGCGCCACTCCCCCTAGTATATAACAGTTTTGTAAAAGCTTTTGAGGAACAAACCATCTTTACAAAAAGTTATAACTTTCTACAAATAAATAAATTTAAAACTGATAACTAGGTTTGTTTTATAGACCGGGCGGTGTAAGGTTACCAAAAAGCAAAGGATGATTCCCAAGGTCATCACCTCCACTTGACATCACTACTCCTGTGGAGTAGCCACATCACTATATCCCCAAAACAACGGAAACACGAAACAAAACTGACTACTCGCAGAAAAAGGGGGGGCCAGGAATGTTTTAGACGAGCCCCTTGAGCACAGGAGTAAGTCAAGGTTAGGTGACAAATAAAACACTTAATTCAACATTATTACTTATAATTTACCAACAGTTAAATATATACCAGTAGTAATGATTTTTAAATATTGAGAAAAAACTAATAATGGAAACATGGAATCTTATACATTACCGCTTACTGCAGAAAGGCAACATGTCCACATTTCCTAATTTTACAGTAGAGACAAAAAACTGCATAACACCAGTTTTATGCAATTTTTCTCCTTACATGTATTTTTCTTTTCTTAATATAGGTATACTTGCTTAATATATACATTTAAAAGTCTTTTATAACGTAAGGGGAAAGGGGGGAATTTTTTTCGGTTTTGGACATGTTTCCTTTCTGCAGTAAATTGGGTTTTCAAATGAATTTTTGGGTTAAATTAATTTTTTTTAAATATAATTTTATATATAAACTTATTTTATTGTAATAAACATTGTTTGTTAAATATTTCTGAATAATATTTGACATTTTGGAATGTTGTATTACTCAGTTATCTTCATCTTCATCACGAGATGCCATTGTTATAGGCCATGATGTGATTGAATTCCAAAACTGCATCTTGTCCTGAGGGATGTAGACCAAAGTTTCCCTGATGTCACCCATTTTTTTTTTTTTTTTTTAGACAGTACAGATGTGCAGGCTTTCTTTGAAGGGAGTTCCAACAAAGGTTGTACAGCGTTTCTCAGCCTAAAAGTGTCCATTGTCAAGTCAACAATATTCATGTTGCACTTAACACTATGTGGAGTTTCAGCTGAAAAGGTCATCTCATGGTATTTTGAAATAGTGAAAGCCCTTTTTATGTGTCTAGGAACATCTTTACCGTAAGAATCATCGCTCAGGCAGGTTTTTTTTTAGAATTTAGGCCACCAGGAACTGTAGTTGATTAAATAATCCACCTTCAATTTGAACAATGGAAAACTTGTTAGGCTTTTTGAGGAACGTTTTATGAGTTCAACAACTTCATCCACTGTATAGTATCTTTCCTCCTTCCTCAGCTTCCTCCTAATTATCCCGAAATCTCTATCATTCCGCATGAACGAGTGACCTCTAATGGGAAAAGTAACTTTAATGTCATTGAATCTTTTGTTCTCACACATCCCCATCATTATCCTAACCAGAGTATTGTTTTTTTTTTTTTTTTTTGGCCCGCACAGTTGTCCCCAAAAAGGTATAAAGTTTTTACGTCCTTGTCGATTTTATTTTCGATGTACCAATTCAACATCGTACACTTTATTTGAGCCCTTCCCTCCCTCACCTTCATGGTAGATGAAAACTCTCATTTCCCGCGAAGCTAGGTTATACACACCGAAAACATTCACGGTAAGTTGCCTAAAGTAGTAGGTGTCCTGAACAGGAATGCAAGGTAGAGAGATGTTGGCCATGAAATCAATACAGATCCAACAATTTTTTTAGGCTCCTTCACACATTCGGCAATGATTTCTTAAGTGAGGTGTAAAACGTTTTGGCTCTGCGCTTGCACACAAGAAGTTCGGCGACACCCACTCGTTTTGCATTCTCATTGAGGGGGGGGCTTTTAATTTTTAAATTGAGCTCCTCGCATGTTTCACAGGCATCCTTCACAGGTTGGCCAAAACCAAGTGAATAATTTTCATTGAAATACTGCCAGAAAAATTTGTAAGAAAGCCTCTTCTCGCTTCCTAGGGTTGTGGTAAGAAAATCGTGTTATTTTTTTATAAACATTTCATGCATGATTTGTACATTAAGGTTAGCTAGAAGATACTTTCTTTCTTTGCCAGTATAGTGGTCACTTTTAGTTGGAAAGCTTTTGATATGGGTTCTCAAGCGAGTTAAGATGAAACCAGGTATTGCATTGCCAGATATGTTTTTGCCTCTCTCATCCTTAGGGGTTTTATTGAGTTGTAAGAGGTGTGAAAAGCGATAACACTGCTTTGAAGTGTATCCATATGTTTTCATAAATGCTTTTTTGCCAGATATGTTTTTGCCTCTCTCATCCTTAGGGGTTTTATTGAGTTGTAAGAGGTGTGAAAAGCGATAACACTGCTTTGAAGTGTATCCATATGTTTTCATAAATGCTTTTTTACATACCTTTGTACGTATACCATCATGCAGTATGTGATACTTCACGTTGAAAGCTCTGGGCTTCGTTGTAGATGACTCTGGCCTAGGCCTTTCTCTTTCTACTGGACAAACTTCCATCAGAGACTGGATGTATATGTCTTGTTCTATTTTTGTTTCCATGTTGTGAAGTTTGGAAAAAATTTCAATCATGTCTTCTTCCGTGTAAACGTCCAGACAATTATTTTTGCAACTGAAACCAAAACAAAAAAATTAGTCATAACTAAAAGTAAGTCAGTTAGGTGAAGTTTGTGAAGGTAAGTGTAAGTTAGGTTAAGTTTGTGAAGGTTAGTTTAGGTTAGGTTAAGTTTGTGAAGGTGAGTTTAGGTTAATATAAGTTAGATTAGACCTATATTACTTTGAAGAATTGTGAGATTTTAAGGTGAGTATTACAAGAGGTAGGCCTAATTTAGGTTAGTAAAAGTATTTCAAATGAAACGAAAATATTTACCTGCAATCATTTGAGCCTGGTGTTTTAGCTGGTATGGTTTTCCCTGCCCAGTTGACGTGCTCTTCCCCTGAAACTTTGGCTTTTTTAATTACATTCCTTCTGTACATTTCTTGGTTCACGAGTCCTTTCATTTTTTTAACTACTGTTCCCTCGTCCTCAGAGCTACTCATTATATTAAATTACAATAAAAATCATAGTAAAATTAGAGCGAAACACTGCAACAAAAGACAACATAGAGAGGTTGAGCTCAACTGTCAAACAACAGAGCATAGTTCGAAAACTAGCCACCTAGCGCCACCACCAAAATATCGTTTACTGCAGACAGGGATCTTGTCCCGGACTAGTTCCCTATCTGCAGTAAACGGAAAATTGAAGATGTTGCCAGGCCTGTGCTATCGTGCGGACAAGTTTCCTTTCTGTGGTAAACGATCCATTGACCCACTCAAAACCGTAATCGTCAAAAGAAAGGAAATGTGTAAATGTTGGACTAATTGCCTTTCTGCAGTAAGCGGTCCATTGTGAATGTAAATAATCAGTATAAAAATATAAAAGTTTTTCTTAATTTAAAAAAGGCAATAGAGCAATTTCACTCTTTACATTATTTGTTAACTTTCTATTCTCCTTTTTATTTTACTTCCGTTTTTGGTGTTAGACTTCTGTTTTTGATTATAAAGATAAAATCGATCAAAACTCCAAAAATCTAGTATTTACAACTACTTATATAATTTTATAAAATTCCAAAGCACATTTATTTATTTCTTGAATAAGTGTACTGAAACGAACAAACATATATTTTCATATTTATGTACTTCATTCCCTATTAACATAAGTGTAACACCATTTTTATTTTTAAATGGTCAATGTGGTTAACATCGTGAGTTAGGACACACCATATTAAAATAACTTCTTATACTATATTCACTTAACTTGAAATTAATGTCTAATACATACCATTTGCAAATAAAATCAACACCTTACACATGCAAATACAATTTCTCTCCTTTTCTACAGATTAATAAACCCTGTGACTGGGACCACATTGTACATAATGTAGGATAAAATTTCAACTATGTGTAATAGCGACTGATTGCCTATTGTACTCCACTGAAGACCAACTTCAATTGAAGTACTTCTGCTATAAGTGGCAGGATACAAGCTAACATTAACAAAGGAAACAATTTATTTCTATCAACAAAACACAGCTCAGCTTACTGATAACTAATTTTGTGCACTTATCTACCCTACCACATTTAAATTATTAATGAGCCATGATAACTTACCTTACAGGCCCAGGTCCGTCGCACGAACTGTGATGTACAAGTGTGATTCAAGGTTGTGTATAGCAATAATTACACTCATTGACCATATTAATTAGTTGTTTATTAATCAATTGCAATATTTGGTTTAAATTTACTTTTTACTCTTTTTTTTTATATCTCAAATTTATTACTGTTCATGTGAATCATCTTTTATTAGAAACTTTTACAAAATAAAACCTTTAGGCCACTTGAACGTTTTCATTTTCTTTTATACTTAATTAATATTCATTTTCTTCTCAAATAGATAATGTTGATCTTAATTATTCTTCTTAGTTCAAAAAAAATATATACAAAAAAATCATTTAGGTTATTTATCATGGTAAATATTCTATCTTAGCGTAACATTGACGTATATTATATATATCTATATAGACAGCCCAGTATCTGCACACACACACACACACACACGCACACACACAGTCATTCAGAGTTTCTACCCCAGTGATTTGGATTTAAAACAAGAAATCTATATTGTGAAATTTGGATAATAGATTCAACGTGATACAATTACGTTTGTAAGCGTCGACGCTGTTGACCACGTGCTGCGTCCTGCATTTTCATCACACTATGTCCCAAAAAGATTATTGTTTTAATTTTGAAAAAAGTTCACTTGAGCGTAACTCGGTGCACTGTTGATTTAAACTTTTTACATTGTTTTACACATCTTAAACACACAATTTGCTGGTCGGCCGACCCTAATTTGCTCGAGCAATGTTTTAGATGACCGCGCGGTCAGGAGTTGTAAGTCGACTAACTGACGCTACACCTGTTTGGGTAGACCTTGTGTTACATTTATAATTGCAATAAAAAAATAAAACCCCTCAAATTTGTCCCGTTACAATTTGTTCATAGTTTTTACCCTCCTTCAAACCCTATTTTTACATTTCATCCTTTTGTACCTCGCTCTTTTGGAAAATGAAATTATGTTTAACACTTTTTATCTTACTTACATTTACATGTTTACTCAACTTAGGTTCACCTGATGTACACCACTCTAAGTCGGCAACAACGGTCACACTGTTCACGGCATAACCACATCATCATTTACATGTTTACACCACTTATGTTAACCTGGCCAGGTTAGTTGTACAATTCACAAAAAAGAACACTTCTAGCGAAGGGCACCGTTTCAAGCACATATTCCATTCACAAAATCATCTGATTGTCATTTCCCTTGTTGGATACAGATTAATTCTTCACTCATAATGACCACACCAGCGCACTCATCTGGCCATTTGTCCAATTTCCATACACATTCAAAGCCTGCTGATTTCATCACCGATCACTGAAGACACTGAACTCTGCCATCACCATGCGAACCGTCCACTACGCAATCACAATGGCTGTGGCGGGCACCAAAATTCAAACTCAAACAGGCCTAGGGTTATGTACCGTTACAAGACACCCCCCCCCCCAATGAGAGGTTTTATGTTCCAAGACATAAAAACTCTCATTGCTCTACAACAAATCCAGATGGATCAGTGAGGACATGTCACCATAACTCCCCTTCTACCTTGTTCTTACCTGGGTTCACTTCCCTCCCTGATCTGGTAACTGCGGATGCCGCACCTTCGTAACTTTACTGGACTTCTCTCTCAGGATACCAACACCACAAAGCCATGACACAACTCTGTCCTGACATGTCAGTTCAGAGTTGCTTCCCAGATCCTGTAACAACAATAGACAAATTCAATAGATGGTTTTTACATCCTTCCATATTCCTACACTGACATGTTTCCCCTAGAGAAGTTGCACGTGGTGTGGTTAAAGTGTTGGTGAACCTTATTACTCATTGATTACGTATACAATTACAACAGTTCTCATACAACAAAATAAGAATACATTTACAATCTTACTCCAAACATACAGAACAATACTCAATACCAGTAAAGTGGAACAATATGTTTAGAACAATACACTATACAAAGACATATTTACAACTTAATTTCTTTGTTTTTATTAACCCAAATTCATTGTTCATGAAGTCCAAATAAATACAATTGCATATTCAGATGTCTCCATCTTGAACATTGTAGCATGACAGATTATCCACATTATAATGAATGAAAAATGATCATAAATAAATTTAAAATAAAATGAAATCAAGGAAAAATCCAAATACAAACAAATAAGTACCACAGTAAAATGCAATCATAATTGGAAGAAACAAAAATAAATTAAAAACAACCAAGCAACACCTATGAGTAATGAAAAATAAACCAAAAAACTAAAATAAAGTAAGGAAATACCCAGGTAGGATAGGAGTAAGTAAGGAAAAACCCAAAACAAACCGACACCCCTAATATAAGGACCATTTTTGAAGAAACAAGGTAGGATAGGAGTAAGTAAGGAAAAACCCAGAACAAACCGACACCCTTAATATAAGGACCATTTTTGAAGAAACAAGGTAGGATAGGAGTAAGTAAGGAAAACCCCAGAAAATACCGACATCCCTAATAAAAGGAATGAAATTAAAAGAAACCACGTCGTAGAACAAGATAGAGTAGGGAAATACCCAAAGTAAACCCAGTAATAAAAGGATAAAACCCCAAAAGAGAGTATATTTAACCAATGGAAGTATAACACATAAAATAACAAATAATGTAATATAGATATAAACAAAAGTGTCTAAAGGTAGAACTATAAGTAAACCAGTGGAAGTTATTTATATAATGGAAAAAACAAATCTTCTTAATCCTCTATAAATAAAATTCTTGGTCTGATAAGACTAAAAAACTAATTAGAGATAGCAGATAAGAATAACAGGGGACCAGTGCAAGTTATTTTATTATGTTAAATAAACTTCAAGTGTCTGTGTTTAAAGTTATTGTATCAAATACAGAAATAGTATTTTGTAGAATGTTATTATAAAACATAGACTACAAATGTTTTTAAGAAAGTGCCCCTTTTTATCCAACAACATTCATTAAAATGACAGATAAAATAAGAGCAGGAAATATTTAAGTGAAGTGAAAAAGGGTACATCCCCATATAAAACAAAAACAGCTAAGACTGCACCAAAAGTAATTTTAAGAAATGATCTAAATAATAAAAGTACAGGTGTGTTTTGTTTATGTTAAGTTCAATGAACTCAAGGCTGAAATGTCTGGGTTTTAATACAATTTTTGTTATAAAATATTTGTTAAAAGTTAATAATTGTTGTCAATGCTAAATGTTCATATAGTTAATTAAGGGAATGTTAATTAAGATTGTATCAGAATAGAATGTCAGAAGGGGTATAAGCAAGCTGTAATATCCATAAAACATTGTAAATGAACACAGGTAAAGTTTAGGCAAATGGTAAATCTCAACAACCTTATAATTGATGAATAAGTCAGGTAAATTAATTAAACTGATGAAATTGTATAATGTAAATCAGACACAGTGTATTATAACTGAAACTATACTTTAGAAGGATATTGGTAAAAGGTATGAAGGATTATTGGAAAAAATGCAAATGTAATAACAGAAAAATCAAAGGGGGGAGTCCCAAATTAAAGAATAATATTTAAAAAACATAACTAATTCATAAAATTACCAGGACTTAATGGAAAATATACATTTTATTTCAATCAGGGATTTTATTCAATCATAATTATAACTTCATAAAGATGGTAAACCATTTAATATGACAGGAAGTAAAGTTATAGGCCTACCTGTAAAAAATACTGTAAATAGGGCATTTTGAGATGGAAAACACTGTAAAAGTATCATATTTGGTATTAAATCACGTAGAATTAACTAGAGAAAGAGATTATGTATTAGGTATTTAATAAAATTAAATAATAATAAAAATGTATTCAATCATATAATGTAAAAATCAGTTATGTAAGCGGAAATGCTAGAAATTTAAAACAATGTCTTTTTAATATTAAATTGGCTAAGACGTTTCGGATGAAGAAGAAAATAGAACAGTTGATTGATATACATTGAACAGGACACATCTAAGCGAGCTCTCGCTAAATATTCACACATAGCGAAGGAGTAAAACATGGCGAGAGTCTAAACAAGTCGAATAATTTTGAAATCGCGAATTTTGGAAAAAACTTAAACAACCACTAAATTCAGTGAGATAAACCAGTACAACTATTGAATTAAACTAATACTGAACAGTTAAAGTGTAATAACAATTTTCACACCTATAAACGATAATTTTGAATAGCGAGGCGAAACCTGCCATTATCGACCTTATGGCATAAAGTGAATTAAAAACATCCAACATAATTTATCGAGGCGAATCACTGAACACTGATCCAGGACAACTACACTATCACCAGAGGGATTAATCACTACTGCTGGGGACGAGGAAAACTTGGAAAGGCGACATTTATTTGAAGAGAATTCCTTGACAGGCAGCCTTCGACAACATATGCAGCACGAAGCAGCCATTTTGAAATCCCATGATCCTCTGCAACCCACCGATATCTTCGTCATCACAACGTTTGGTTCGAACAACTTACTGTACTAAACAATATATATTAAATCAAATCTTTGGATTTTTAGATAATTAAGCTTATAATTGTAAGTGTTATACTTTCCAGATTTGCCCTTTCTCTGACTATTCTAATATAACAGCTCAAAGAACCTGTGAATTAATCTTAATAATTTATATAAAAATAATCGTTCGCCCTGAGAGAACGAGTCGATATTTTAACTGTTGAATAATCCATCCATAATTAATTTGTTAATAAAACTTGGAATTCTGCAAAATTGATTTCTATTTATTTCTAAAACATAAATAGAATAAAATAGGATAATATTTAAATCACGGACTACACGAAAAGTGGCAATTACCAAAGTGGAAGGAGCATACACTCAGAAGAAGAAGAACCGCAAATCGATTAGTACAGGAGACAATCCTATTAACGCAGAACCTAATTCTAATTACACGAAGTGGTATAATTTGACAAAAACAATTTCAATAGAGTTAATTTTACATGAAAACAATTCAAAAATTTAATTAATAAAGAATAAAAAAAGGGTAATAATATTTTTATAAAATAACAAAATTTTTATTTTGTTACAAAATTGACGCTCACAACAGTGGGGCGTAAAACAAAATAAACTCTAGCAAATTATTATTTTGTTACAAAATTGGCGTCCAACTGAAGGGGCTTTAATTAGCGATTTATAGGCCATATAAGAGAAGAATAATTTGCCCAATCCCTAATTTTAGCTTGGCAGCTGTTATCAAGTCAGAAGAATAATTAAAATGAAGAAACGAGTGTTATCCAAGAAAAGGGCGGCAGAAGCGGAAAAAGAAGTCGAAGAAATAAATATGGATGACAAAGAGGCAACTCCGGTGGAAGATCTGGAAGGAAGATTACCTCCTGCGGAACCGAAACCACCTGCACAACAAGAGGAACAACCCGAGTTACCCATGCAAACAGGGGAATTCAATATACAGGAGAAAGGTTCCGAGAAATCCAAGACAACAGAAGATACTAAAATGGATAAGATAATGGAGATGTTCCTACAAATGAGAGAGGACATCCAATCCTTGAGTAAGAAGATGGACGAGAACAGAAAGGAATCAAAAGAGGACAACCAATCCACAAAGGAAGAATTGAGCAAGAAAATGGATGAAAACAACCAATCCACAAAGGAAGAATTGGGAGAATTGAAGGAAGAATTCAAATCAACAAAGGAAGAATTCAAATCAACCAAGGAAGAATTGGGTAATAAAATAGAAAATACAAATAAGAGAATTGAGGAAACCAGTAAGAAGATGGAGGAAACCAGTAAGAGGATGGAGAGTGACAACCAACAGTTGAAGGAAGAGTTGAGGGAGAATAGCAAGAAGATGGAAGAAAAAATGGAGGAAAATAACAAGAAAATGGAAGAGAAGATGGAGGAGAAATTAGAAGAATTGAAGGAGGATAACCAACTATTAAGAGAAGAATTAAGGGAGGTTAACCAGGAAAATGTGGACAAGTTAGACGAAAGGATAGAGATGTTAAAAGAAGAGTTGAACAAGGAAATCAACGATAATAAGGCATACACAAACAAGAAAATAGAAGAAGAAACCATAGTAATAAAACAACAAATCATGGAAGTGGACGAAAGATGTAGCCAGACTGAGCGAGAAGTACAGGGTTTTAAGGAAGAAGTAAACACCAAATTCACTAATATCGAAGATCACAATAGAAAGAAAACCGAAGAGAAACCCAAGAAGAATTAGGGAAGGTACGGAACCAAGTCACGGAAAGGTGTGACGGTATGGAAGTTGCTATGACGAACATAACCAGTCAAGTGCGGCAGAACCAAGAAGAGATGGAAGTAATTTGGAACAGACCCACTAACATTACGGGTATTCCAATGAACGAGAATCGCGAATGGCTGAATTTCCGCCAATACAAAAGGAAACCGATGGAGTTCTTGGCCCGAATCGAAGAATATTTTGCCAAACATCGGGGCAATAGGTGGAGTAACAACTGGGAACTGTTGGACGAATCGTTCCGAGAGATGACGGACAATTGGTGGATGGCGAACCGGAGTGAGATCGCGGACTACCAGCAATTCAAAAACCTCTTCAAAGCAAAGTACTGGTCGGAGACAACGCAGAATTTAATACGGTACAACATCTGTCATGGTCGATACAATACCCAAGTAGGTAACACTATGACCGCTTATTTCCTAGGAAAGGTGTGTCTTGCGAAGCATTTGGAACCGGCCATACCAGAAGAATGCCTAGTGAACAAGCTGTCATACCATTATGACGAAGACATCATAAGAGCGAGAAGGGGTAGCCAGATAAAGACGGTACAAGCGATGACTGAATTATTGGAAAACTATGAGAATGAAGATTACTATCGGCAAAGTAGAAGGAGGAATGATCGGCCGGAAACAAGAAATAATCAGTACCCCAATAACGGTAATAACCATAATGGAAATAACTACCAAGGGAACCGCAACCATTCAAATTATTATAATAATAATAACACCAATAATAATAATAATAATTTCCAGAATAACCAAAATCATAATAGGAATAACAACAGCTACCCGAGTAATCGAAATAATTATTACCAGAATCCAAATAATTATAATAGTCAGAGAAATCCCAACCAAAATAATACCGAACGGTATTACAATAATAATCGAGGTTATCAACAAAATAACAACAACAATAACAATAAGGTTTCCAGACCCAGAGTAAATTTCATATGGGCCGAAGACAATAGTCAACGAAGATATACCCATCAACGTCGGAACAGTTTCCACGATTATGATGATCGGCGGAGAAACGGAGAACGTGATGGTCCGAGGTACAATCAACATAGATGAAGTACCAGTTTAGATGATCCCAAGCGGCAACCAAACCAAGAACAACCATTTGATCATCGTACGGAGTGGCAGGAACCCACTCAAAGTTTCCAGACTAACACCTCGGTTGGAACTAACAATAATAACAATGAAAATGATAATTTAAACGGGAGGAGGCAGTGATGAATGATCACGACCCTTCACTGCTCCTATCTCCTGGGTATCAACAAGAGTTGCAAGGTGCAACTGAAACTAATAATATTACAATCATTAGTTGTAACTATCTAAAAAATATCAGAAGCGAACTATTGGAGGAGAACGACACCAGCCTCAATAGTCCAAATAGCGAGATAATATACATAAACGCGGAAGTAGAAGGAATTTTTGCCCAATTAATGATTGATACAGGTGTGAACGTATCTATAATTAACACCATCAAATTGGAAAGAATCCAAAAAGAATGTGGTCGAACATTGCCAATATTACCAGTGAATAACATTGTATTAATAGGTTCCACTGGTCACCAAAACAAAACAATAAGAAAGCAAGTTTCAGTAAACATCATTAGCAAGGGTATAGCTATAAACATGGTATTTTTAATTGTGACAGAATTGCCTTTTAATACATTGGTAGGGTGCAATGTACTAAGGAGGAACTCCGCTATCATCGATTTGCGCACAGAAAGAGTATCACTGTTTACAGAAGGTATAACGTGGACGGCTGATTTAGTAGGTAGCGAGACAATACTTCCCAGCAGTATCCACCAACAACTTCGGAACGTAAATTATATAGAAAATAACTCCATTATTAACCCAATAATATACAATAACACGGACGAAGATTTATGGTCACAAAGGATACAGGAAATAATGGATTTCCGGGGCGGAATCACAAGTGAAAAATTACCCATACACCAAGCAAATAAGTTAATAAGTATATATGAGAAGTATCGCTCAGTATTTTCAGATGAACCCGGTAAGGTAAAAAATTACCAATGCAAACTTAAATTTAGAGAAACAGTGGAGTTTAATCGAAAGTCATATCCCATCGCGCATTCACAAAAGGAGGCTGTAAGAGCCGAAATTAACAAAATGATCAGCAATGACATCATAGACAGTAGCCAATCTCCATTCACTAGCCCTATCGTGGCTATTCCTAAGAAAAACGGCCAAGTTCGGCTTTGCTTGGATGCGCACGAGATAAACAAAATGATCATAAATGACAGAACATCGCCCGGTGAAATAGAAGAAATCTTGAAATGATTCCACGGTACCAATACATTAGTACCTGGGACACGGTATGCGGTTACTGGCAGGTGGAGTTGCACCCACAGAGTTGTCAGTATCTGGCATTCATATTCGAGGGGCGCAATTACCAATTCAAGAGATTGCCCTTCGGACTCGTGAATTCAGTAGCCATCTTTGTGGCCTGCATAGACCAGATACTTGGACAGGAAGCACTTCAGTTTACCACTGTGTATGTAGACGATCTACTGATTACCCCAGAAACTTGGGAGGAACACTGCTTCCGAGTGGAACACGTACTTGAGAAATTGGCTATAAATAATATCACTCTTAAATTAGAAAAATCCAAGTTTATTGCAAGAGAAGTCCAGTTCTTGGGGTTTAATTTGGATGACCAAGGAATCTCACCGTCATCAGAAAAGGTGGAAGCAATCCAGAAATTCCCTAAACCAAAGAAGAGAAAACAATTACAGTAATTTCTGGGACTCTGTAATTATTACAGGAAGTTCCAGGAACAATATTCAGAATTAACAGCTAAGTTTCAACAACAATTATCCTCCAAAAACAAATGGATCTGGGGTCAAGAGCAGGACGTGACTTTTCAACTCATTAAGGACAAGTTTTTAAAAACCATAATACTTCACCACCCAAATTTTAAACAACCTTTTTTCTTAAACTGCAATGCCAGCAACATCAGCCTAGGAACGACACTGTATCAAGAAGATGAGAAGGGTTAACATCTAGTAATTAGCTTTGCTAGTCGGACTTTAAATCAATGCGAAAAGAACTACAATGTCACCGAAAAGGAATTACTGAGTGTAGTATTCGCTTGTGGTAAATTCCGTACCTATATCCTGGGTTACCCAGTTACAGTCCGAACAGACCATAAATCTATATCGTTTCTACGGAGATGCAAATTGAGTCATGGCAGACTGACCAGGTGGATACCTGCCCTGCAAGAGTACGACCTATGATGGGAATACATCCCGGGAAAAAAGAATGTTGTAGCGGACGTATTATCACGTATTAATGTGGAAAATCAAACTTTTGATGGAGAGAAGGAGAGTATATTTAAGATCTACCACATTATTAGCACCAGATCCGATTTAGCAGCATTATTAATAAACATTAGCATCCACCAGCAATCTGACCTGAAGTTGAAAAACATACAAAATCGATTGGAAGAACAAGATGAAACAGTAGCTCAATTTTACCAGATGAATAAAGGGATATTATTTATTAAAACTTCATTAAATCAGGAGACCTGGAAGGTGATTATTCCCACCAATATTGAAAAGGAAATAATAGTAGATTATCATATACGGTATGGCCATATGGGGGGCCTTAAAGGTGATTAAAGCTCTGGAGGAGAGCTGCCACATAAAAAACGTAAACCGGAAGGTTCGGATGTATATCAAATGTTGTAAGATCTGCCAACTAGTAAAATCAAACAACGAGAAGAAGGAAGGCATTATGATTCCTATAACATCCCAGGCGAAATTGGAGAAGGTATTCTTAGACATCTGCGGACCATTTCCCGTAGTGGCGGTCGACACCGATATAAATACCTAATAATAATAATGGACCATTTCACGAAGTTTATAAAGCTATACCCGGTCAATCGTGCAACTACTCTAAAAATTCTGCGAGTAATAACAAAACTATATATTCCAAACATAGGGAAACCATCTTCGATCATAATGGATCATGGTACACAATTTAAGGGGAGAAAATGGCGGGATACCTTATTATCACTTGGTATTAGAACGTACAAAACATCGGTCTACCACCCGAGTAGTAATCCGGCCGAGAGGGTGTTAAGAGAAGTGGGGAGGATATTGAGGACTTATTGTCACCATCAGCAGAAAAAATGGCAAGAATATCTAGCAGCCACAGAGAAATTCCTCAACTTAGCATACCATCCAGCTATAGGAATTACCCCATACTCCGCCATGTACGAGAAACCACCCCCACGAGAGATCAAAGAAATCATAGCGTTCCCCATGAATGACGGTTATAAATTCGACAAAATAAAATTCTATAACAAGGTGGCCAAAGACCAGGAGAAGCGGCAAACCAAGTATCAGAAGGCGATTGGGAAGATAATAACGTATAAACTAGGAGAAAAGGTACTGCTGAAAAATCGTGAACTACCCAGCACGCTAGAAGGAATAATGAAGAAGTTATTGCTACTGTATACTGGACCATATATAGTCTCCAAAATAAATAACAATAACACATATGAAATAAAGGAGATGGTTTCAGGAAAAATCAAAGGCGTGTATAACCAGGCTTCCTTAAAAAGATATTACGAGGAGTGAATTTATAAAATATAAAAAATTCTAAAAGAAAGTTAGAACAACTTACAACCAACTATTTATGAAACTTTAATTTTGGAAATGAATAAATGGAATTTTGAATAAATTGAAAAAATTCTAAAGGAAAGTAAGAACAGCTTACGACTATTTATTTATGAGAATTAATTTTGAATGTAATAATAAAACCACAAAACCTAAAAGGAAGTAAGAACCACTTACAACTGATTATTTAGGAGAAATAATTTGGAATTGAAGAATTTGAATTTAGAATGACCACTACAAGGTAAGATCAACTTATCACAATTATTAACAGCATTTAATATTGAGTAGTTATTGAATTACCAAACTCTAAAAAACTATAAGGACAACTGATACAAATAAAATGAATAAACTTGTTTTGGGAATGAAAATAATAAAACATTTACAAAATACAAAGAGAAGCAATGACCACATAAATAATATAATTAAGGAATTAATTTGGAGGAAAACAAGAGCGAGATAATTTTTTGAAAGGAATAAATATAATATAACTATGATCATAATTTGAATTTCAATAATAATAAAGACAATTAGAAGAATAATTGTAATAACATGAATCCAGTGGAACAATTCATAAGAACTAAGAACAAAAAAAAATATATATAATAATATATATGCTACCAATAACCAGAAGAAGATGGTACGAACAATAAAAGAATTAAAGAGAATTCAGATGAAAAAGTATACACAATAACTAGTGATAATTATATCAACAGACTTTCCAACCATGAGAAAAATAAATATATTAAAAGAGCTTCCAACCATGATAAGAATAAATATATCAGCAGAGCTAACGAATAAGAAGAATAACTGAAAAGAAAAATAACTGAGATAGAAATATTAACTAATCTGAGCAAATACGAAGTGAGGTATCCAAGGATGTTTTTTATTAGTCGAAAAATAGACAATTCTTGTATAATTTTTATTAATGACTGTCTGAAGATAATTCCAGCAGTATTATTATGTTTTGAGCAGAGATGAATTTCCTCTGATCTCTATGAGTAGTGTAGTATGGCCAGCAGAGTATATGTAGCCACAAGTGCCTCTCTGGACTCCCGCAGCTCACGTGTTAGGGAATGAATATCCCAAGGATAAAACACCAAGTTAAGGAAAAAATAAAAATAAATATTAATAAACCTCAGATAACAATAACTATCAAGGAAAAATCAATTTAAGAAAGAAAAAAACCTAAGCTCAAGTAGGAAGAAGCAAAAATAGAAATGGAAAGGAAGACAAGAAATATAATAGCTAACAAATATCATAAGCAATTATTTCATACATACTCAAGGTATGGTCTGAACTAATCACTTCTGGAGGAGAGCAATCTGTAGCATGACAGATTATCCACATTATAATGAATGAAAAATGATCATAAATAAATTTAAAATAAAATGAAATCAAGGAAAAATCCAAATACAAACAAATAAGTACCACAGTAAAATGCAATCATAATTGGAAGAAATAAAAATAAATTAAAAACAACCAAGCAACACCTACGAGTAATGAAAAATAAACCAAAAAACTAAAATAAAGTAAGGAAATACCCAGGTAGGATAGGAGTAAGTAAGGAAAAACCCAAAACAAACCGACACCCCTAATATAAGGACCATTTTTGAAGAAACAAGGTAGGATAGGAGTAAGTAAGAAAAAACCCAGAACAAACCGACACCCTTAATATAAGGACCATTTTTGAAGAAACAAGGTAGGATTCAAGGGAAAACCCAGAAAATACCGACATCCCTAATAAAAGGAATGAAATTAAAAGAAACCACGTTGTAGAACAAGATAGAGTAGGGAAATACCCAAAGTAAACCCAGTAATAAAAGGATAAAACCCCAAAAGAGAGTATATTTAACCAATCGATGTATAACACATAAAATAACAAATAATGTAAAATAGATATAAACAAAAGTGTCTAAAGGTAGAACTATAAGTGAACCAGTGGAAGTTATTTATATAATGGAAAAAACAAATCTTCTTAATCCTCTATAAATAAACTTCTTGATCTGATAAGACTAAAAAACTAATTAGAGATGGCAGATAAGAATAACAGGGGACCAGTGCAAGTTATTTTATTATGTTAAATAAACTTTAAGTGTCTGTGTTTAAAGTTCTTAAACTAAGTGTATCTTAAACTGATTGGTACCTTTACACAACTTTAAAGTTATTGTATCAAATACAGAAATAGTATTTTGTAGAATGTTATTATAAAAAATAGACTACAAATGTTTTTAAGAAAGTGCCACTTTTTATCCAACAACATTCATTAAAATGACAGAGATAAAATAAGAGCAGGAAATATTTAAGTGAAGTGAAAAAGGGTACATCCCCATATAAAACAAAAACAGCTAAGACTGCACCAAAAGTAATTTTAAGAAATGATCTAAATAATGAAAGTAGAGGTGTGTTTTGTTTATGTTAAGTTCAATGAACTCAAGGCTGAAATGTCTGGGTTTTAATACAATTTTTGTTATAAAATATTTGTTAAAAGTTAATAATTGTTGTCAATGCTAAATGTTCATATAGTTAAGTAAGGGAATGTTAATTAAGATTGTATCAGAATAGAATATCAGAAGGGGTATAAGCAAGCTGTAATATCCATAAAACATTGTAAATGAACACAGGTAAAGTTTAGGCAAATGGTAAATCTCAACAACCTTATAATTGATGAATAAGTCAGGTAAATTAATTAAACTGGTGAAATTGTATAATGTAAATCAGACACAGTGTATTATAACTGAAACTATACTTTAGAAGGATATTGGTAAAAGGTATGAAGGATTATTGGAAAAAATGCAAATGTAATAACAGAAAAATCAAAGGGGGGAGTCCCAAATTAAAGAATAATATTTAAAAAAGATAACTAATTCATAAAATTACCAGGAATTAATGGAAAATAAACATTTTATTTCAATCAGGGATTTTATTCAATCATAATTATAACTTCATAAAGATGGTAAACCATTTAATGTGACAGGAAGTAAAGTTATAGGCCTACCTGTAAAAAATACTGTAAATAGGGCATTTTGAGATGGAAAACACTGTAAAAGTGTCATATTTGGTATTAAATCACATAGAATTAACTAGAGAAAGAGATTATGTATTAGGTATTTAATAAAATTAAATAATAATAAAAATGTATTCAATCATATAATGTAAAAATCAGTTATGTAAGCGGAAATGCTAGAAATTTAAAACAATGTCTTTTTAATATTAAATTGGCTAAGACGTTTCGGATGAAGAAGAAAATAGAACAGTTGATTGATATACGTTGAACAGGACACATCTAAGCCAGCTCTCGCTAAATATTCACACATAGCGAAGGAGTAAAACATGGCGAGAGTCTAAACAAGTTGAATAATTTTGAAATCGCGAATTTTGGAAAAAACTTAAACAACCACTAAATTCAGTGAGATAAACCAGTACAACTATTGAATTAAACTAATACTGAACAGTTAAAGTGTAATAACAATTTTCACACCTATAAACGATAATTTTGAATAGCGAGGCGAAACCTGCCATATCGACCTTATGGCATAAAGTGAATTAGAAACATTATCCAACATAATTTATCAAGGCGAATCACTGAACACTGATCCAGGACAACTACACTATCACCAGAGGGATTAATCACTACTGCTGGGGACGAGGAAAACTTGGAAAGGCGACATTTATTTGAAGAGAATTCCTTGACTGGCAGCCTTCGACAACATATGCAGCACGAAGCAGCCATTTTGAAATCCCATGATCCTCTGCAACCCACCGATATCTTCGTCATCACAACGTTTGGTTCGAACAACTTACTTTACTAAACAATATATATTAAATCATATCTTTGGATTTTTAGATAATTAAGCTTATAATTGTAAGTGTTATACTTTCCGGACTTGCCCTTTCTCTGACTATTCTAATATAACAGCTCAAAGAACCTGTGAATTAATCTTAATAATTTATATAAAAATAATCGTTCGCCCTGAGAGAACGAGTCGATATTTTAACTGTTGAATAATCGATCCATAATTAATTTGTTAATAAAACTTGGAATTCTGCAAAATTGATTTCTATTTATTTCTAAAACATAAATAGAATAAAATAGGATAATATTTAAATCACGGACTACACGAAAAGTGGTAATTACCAAAGTGGAAGGAGCATACACTCAGAAGAAGAAGAACCGCAAATCGATTAGTACAGGAGACAATCCTATTAACGCAGAACCTAATTCTAATTACACGAAGTGGTATAATTTGACAAAAAAAATTTCAGTAGAGTTAATTTTACACGATAACAATTCAAAAATTTAATTAATAAAGAATAAAAAAAGGGTAATATTTTTATAAAATAAACAAAAATTTTGTTTTGTTACAAAATTGATGCTCACAACAGTGGGGCGTAAAACAAAATAAACTCAAGCAAGTTATTATTTTGTTACAAAATATATCTACCCCCCATCATCATAAATCAACCTCATATTACTTTTATACAATTTAGTACACTCCATATTACCTCTATGTGTGTAATCCACAATACCATTATCATACAAATTCAGATATCTATAACAATCAGAAACAAGATTACTCCACAGTAATACACCATAAGTACTGTACTCATATACGTTGTCGAGATTAGGAACTTTCCAGCCACCGTTGTTACATGGTCACCATTGTTCCAGTCAAAATCAGGTACATAACCAGATCATCATCTGTTTGTTTTTCTGGCAGTGTTTACTTGTTCCTCTGAGAACAGTTTATGGTTGAGAACTAGTTTTAGTGACTTACATAATTTACAAAAAGCAGAAAAGAGACTTTTTTTTCACAGAGTCACATACAGGCCCAAGTTCAACTGAAGAAGTTTGTGAAAATACACATAGAATCTAATGTAAATAATTAATTTCATCTGTCAGTAGAAGCCCATAATAAACTCGTTAAACAGAACAGAAATATATTAATTGATGACTCATTGGACACTTGGTGAAACATTTAATACAAAGGTTTTGTAAAATATATAAAAACACTTGGTACGTTTTACCAAGTGTTTTTATATATTTTACAAAACCTTTGAACAGAAATATTTTAAACCACTTAACTAAAGTTGCTTGTATTTGGGGGGAGGGGACAAGAACTCACTTTTTGTGGTCATAATGAGTCTCCGAATTCTTTAAATAAAGTGAAATATATAGAGTTGCTGCAGGAAATGAGTGATTTCAATAGCGAGCTAAAAAATCACTTAAATAATTGTACTGTACTTTTAGGGTTATCAAATGATATGCAAAATGACATTATCTCTTCCATTTCACAATATATGATGCTTGAAATAAAACACGAAACTAATGATTCTTCTTTTGTTGCAATTATTATGGATTAAACTACAGACGTAGCTACAAAATTACAGTTATCTACAGTAATGATGCTTTATGTCAGTGTGTTTCTAATACATTAGAAGAATATGCACATGGGAAGAAATTAGTAGCACAGGGGAATAATGGTCTCAATCTTAATGGAGGGGAATACAATACAAGCAATTTTTGTCTATTGCTATGCCTACAAGATAAATTTGGTTCTCTCACAGTCGGTTAGTTGTAATAAAGAGTGTAAAATTTTTATTATTACTTTAGCAGCTTTGGAACTTTTTTTCAAAATCTGTCAAGAGAACTGAAGCACTGGATACAAAAGTCAAAAAGCAGTTTCCCAGATTGGCTTCTAATAGAACTACAACAGCAAGCTTTCAGAAACAGTGTATAAACACAAAATTGACATTATTAATTTACTGACGTCCATGACAATTGGGATAATGAAAGTGTAATTATTGCTTCCGGATGATTTCTTAAGTGACAGGACATTGATTTCAACTTTTTTCGTATTATATTTACTTTTTATATTCCCTTCAAATTTCCCTGTCACCAATGTTTTATTTCAGAGTCTTCAAAAAAAAAAGTGTTTGATATCAGTTTCATATAAATTAAAAGGGTTTTCAACTCATCTTAAAAATCTTGGGAAAAATTTTGATTGGTTTTGGAATAAAACTGAAGAAACTATACCTCATTTGGAACCTGAGTTTCCAGTGCATAGAAAAAGAATACGAGTAGGTATCCTTTCCAGTGAAGATACGAAATCTTTGTAAAGAAGATCATTCTATGAAATTAATGAAGTTATTTAAACAGACGTAACCCATAGATCCAGTAACTAATTAAAAATTTTAAAGTCTTTTAGATTCAAGGCAATTAGAAGATTTAAAAAATAAATTCCTGGAAGAAGCACTCGTAAATCTGAAAGAGAATTACGGCAATTTTTTGACATTCCTAAACTGAGAAGTGAGCTTTTATTGCTATTCAGTGATTAAACATTGCATAAAGAATTGATTGTTGGCCTTCAAAGACATTTAATAGAATCCGATTTTATCAAAGTTCTTTCAGAAGTAGCCCAACTGGTAATAACCATCCCTGTGTTCAGTCTCAGCTGAGAGATCATACTCTGCTTTAAAGCACATAAAAACACACCTCCACAACACTCATGGTTAGCAGAGGATGCCCTCACTTGCTCCCATCAGCATATAAAAGGCCCTACTCTCAAAATTGTGACAGAAACCATTTTTTACAGTGATGTGATCAACATCATCGCAAGTAAAAGTTAAAGGATTTGGCTAAACTACAAATAATAAAGTAAAGGCTTCACATACTATTAGTATCTACTTAAGTTTAAATATGTAATGAATAAACTTAATATTTTTTCACAATATTAATTGCTGACTCATTGGGCACTTGGTGAAACAAATTAATACAAATGTTTTTAAACATATATAAACACTTGGTACGTTTCACAGTTTTTATTTAACTCTGACAGCTGTTTCAGCTTATTAAACTATTCTCAAACAGATCAGTGAACAACTAACAACTATTCTCTTTGACAATAGCTTAATAAGCTGAAACAGCTGTCAGAGTTAAATAAAAACTGTGAAATGTACCAAGTGTTTATATATATTTTAAAGACCTTTGTATTCCATATTTTTTTGCAAAATTAAATATTGTTTGGTATAAAATTGTATATAACATGACATGACAATGTATGGCAAAGGATAATATATGGCAAATATTAAATATAAATAAAATGTAAAGACAATGACACGACAAACGACGACATGTCCTAACCCAAGTGATTGACCAAACAAACAGAAAAACAAAGAAGAAGGGAAAAAACCGAAACCAAATAAGAAAAAAGACAATTGAAGGAAGTGAATGATATCATACAACCAAATAAAATAAAACCAAACGAGAAGGGGAGAACCAAACGAAAATGAAGCCAATGGAAATCGAAGGAGAAGAAGAAGAAAAAGGAAAATGAAACTAATTAAGTGTAAAGGAAATGAAGTGAAACCAAAGGATAAGAAACACCACAAATATGTAAGGGAGAAGTGGTACACTCAAGTATAATATTGAGAATAAAACCAATAATTATCCAATACCGGAAATAAAGATTATTATCAATTAAATAATTAATGTAATTGTTTTAACCAAAACCCAGTAAAGTAATATTATAAAAAGAAAAGTACACTAACCCACGAATTAGAGTTAGATGTAGTAAAAATCTATAGAAAAATAACATTAGTAATACTGTGTATAATATTTGTAAAGAAAGAAATAGTGAGAAAGTGACAAAGAGAAATAATTACAGGGATTACCCACTAAGAAACACTTAATGTAAACAGTTAAAAAGTGCAATAGTGAAAGTGTGAAACCCCAAAATGGTTACAAACCATATTTATGATAATAAAATGCTCAATAATCAACAATAAACAATAATTGATTAATAGTGAATCAAATAATAAATAAGAATAAGGTTTTAATGATAGAATTAGATGTAAGCACTTCACAATGTGGAATAAACACTGAAGAGTGATGAGAAAACACTATGTGATTAAAAGTGAAACAAATTAGTAATTAAAAATATAAGGTTTTAATAATAATATTAAATGTAAACAATTAGTAATATGAAATGAACACTGGAAAGTGATAATAACATTGTTAATTAAGAGAATTAAAAGTAATTGTAAACGATGGTAATTAAAAGGGGAGAATCCCATGAAAAGATAAACAGCTAGTGTTAACATGGATTGAGAGTAGAGTTTAATTAGGGAATAAGAAATTAATGATGTAATAAATAAACACCCCAGATTGTAAGAGAAAACCAATTATTCAAAAGGTGATGTTAGTTAACGCCCAAAAAATAGTAATTAATGAAATGAGTTATAAACAAACAAAATTAACAAATCTAAGGCGAGTAAATAGCCAAGAATAATGTGTAAATCATTTTGAAAGAAAAATATTACAATAAGAAGTTAAATTAAAAGAAATATGTAATTAACAAATGTTAACATAATTGTACAAAAGTTAATATCTAATAGAACATGACCTTATGAGGTATGAATTTAATCTTTGAAAGGGAATACAGACAATAGTGATAATATTTAATACTCAGGAAGGAAGACAGAAGAATAAAATCAATCAGAAAATATATAGTAATTTTGAATACAAATTCAAATAAGATAACAACGGTAATAAACCATGCCATAGCCAATCAAAGGGTTTGAGTTACCATAGAAACGGACCGTTGGTTACTAATTTTCCGTTAATTTTCAGTACTTGTATAATGATGCTTGTGTAGTAGGGACACAAGATTTTGAATGACAGAAATTTTACTTTAAAATGTTAAAAAAATAACCAAAATCCAAAAACAAATACCAGTGAGAAGGAGATGAAGAGGAATAACATTTAACTGATGTCTAGGAACAATATAAACGAAAATTAAAAGCAGAAATTCCCAAGACTAATTAGAAAAGGACGACAGCAGCCTAAGTCACTCACAATTGATGAACTTTCCATCTCAAATGAACAACGATCTATCACAAACCTTCTGAACTGACAAGTATCATTTAAATACCCTAATCCCAGGAATTTAAATATTTCTCATATCTATACAAACTCTCACTATGAATTAAAAATAATTTTCTTTCAAGGATTAAATAAAACAAACTTACGTAGAAAAACTTGTTAACTAAAAAATAACCTTGCACTAGATTGCGAACTGTTGTAACACCTATTACTACACTGCAGAACAAATTGTAGCCACACTTTATATTATTTAAGTATGGATAATGTACGGTGGTGTACTTTTTTATAGTAACCATATTTAATGTTTTCTTTATAATCTAAAGGACTCCAGATTTTGGACGAGTTGACGTATAAAATACAAACAGTGGCCATGACGGCTTCATAATAGCTCGTTCAAAACCAATTTCGTCAACTTGAGATAATGCGTTTCATGTTTAATGTCGGAGCAATTTTATTGAATACTAAATTATAATATTATTGTCACAATACTTAATTACCAAACAACCATTAAAGAAACAGTACAGAGTGTAACCATTGTTTTATTTCATAGGAAATTGTATTATATGTGTGTGTTAGCGAACTTACAGAGTCGACAACTAGCGCTTTCGCCATCTGTGCAATAGAGTAAGCTGTACAAAGGCGGGAACCGATTCGAATGATCCGACCGTCACCTCTGAAAACACCATACTAACACATTAATTCATAAATTTAATTGTTTTCAACAAACAATTTCGCGCCACCCGGGATTCACAAACCCCTATGAGATTACAGGTAAGGTTTCCACTAGGTTGTACTGATAATTGTGACAACGCTACGGACTTCGTTAGCAGCAACCATTGAGGTAACGACAAGGTGTGAGACGAACACACCACACTAATACATAAAAACAATATACACGTCCTACACAGACACACCAGTCTTTCAGATCGTTACAGATTGGCTTCCATCGCGGGGCTTAAACGAAGATGAGGACGTCCTCTTTCAGATCGTTACAGATTTTTTTTTCATTTGTGTTAGTTGTTCACTGATCTCTTTGAGAATAGCTTAATAAGCTGAAACAGCTGTCAAAGTTAAATAAAAACTGTGAAATTACCAAGTGTTTATATATTTTTAAAGACCTTTGTATTCCATATTTTTTTGCAAAATTAAATATTGTTTGGTATAAAATTGTATATAACATGACATGACAATGTATGGCAAAGGAGGGCAAGTAGCGCTTTCCCTATTTATAGATCCACGCCTCGCCACTGGTTCTTGATAAAGGGAAAAGTCGATAATTTGGTGATTGTGAATTGGCAATTTTCTCAGATTATTTCATTCATCTTTTGCACAAATTTAAGTAAATGGTCAGCCATTTCTTTCCTCATCATGGATATTAGTTTGCCCATCCCAAAACATGCTTGTTTCTGACCCTCTGCCAGGAAGCACAACATAATGTAGCATATGCTGACATCACAATGCTGAGTGGGTATCATTCATACTTCCCACAGGACTTGAACCCACAATCTTTCATACTTGAGGTAAGAGCATTCTGGTGCTAAATTACAGAGGTCACTTAATAATTATACAGTAATCCCTTCTTATCTGTAAATTTTTTATATGTAGTAGTTTCACATATTCATGTTATTAATTCTTAAAATTTTTGTTTTCTTCATGATATTTATCTTGAGTGTACATATATTATGAATGATAGAAGTAGTAATATCGAAAACTTATTAAAATGATGCTGTAAAGTAACGAATCAACAAAGTAATTAAAAACAAAATTAATTTAGTGTATTAATTGTTTATAATTTTTCTAGTATTAATTTGTACTAGTGGTCACCCAGTGGTTGAAATTCGACTGTAATTCATTAAATTTTTAAGTTTCAACGTTATTGAGGTTCTTTTGTCAAAGGGTATACCTCTATAATCATTGCATATAATTTTTTTGAATTTTGTTCTATTACGTCAGTTGCGAGCGTGTACAAATACATCATCAGCATGTGGTGTTTGCCTTAATTCTCTGCAATACCTATGAAATTTAAAATTTAATGTTAGTAACAGCTGAAGAAAAAACACAATTACAGCTTGTATTCGTATTTATTTTTTGATATAATTCATTGTCAGTTTTAATTTTTTCATGTTATTATTGAATCAAATAAACACTAATAAAAATGAGACTTGACATTCATAGAAGTATAAGATACATTGTTTTCAATTCGAGTGGATTACATTTCATTTTTGGTAAGGTACAAAATTCGAAAACAGTTTGAAGATTATCTGCTACAAAGCTTATATAATTTTTTAATTTTTTTTTCTATGCATTAATTTTCGATTTATTTGAAAAATATGAAAGATAGGAAAAATGAGGTTTAGCTTGGCTAAGCTATATTTAAAAAGCAACAACGCGTTTTTTGACATTTCCTTGGTTTTTTTTATTGCTATACTGACTGACCAGGTTTCGCCAAGGCTACACAGTTATTTTGCCTATCTTTTTTGAATTATATAAAATTTAAATAAAAAATTAATACAAAATAAAAAATGAAATAAAAAATACGTGCCTCATATTTTTTCATATATTTTTCATTACATCAAAAAAACCTTGTTAAAAAAATAAATGTTGTCCATTGAACTTAAAATAGTTTGAAAGTGAATTTAATGATTCAGAACTTCTGTGTAAACGATGTTTTTTGTAAAAACTCTTTCATCATTTGCTAAATGCCCTTGGCCATTATATTCGGAAATATAAAATCTCAAACCATCGAATGATCAAACTCTACTTGCTGCGACGTACAATTGACCATGTGTAAAAACTGGCTGCCTCAATAAAATTCCAATTTTTTCGAATGTTTGTCCTTGAGACTTATTTATTGTCATCGCAAATGCAGGTATAATTGGAAATTGAGTTCTTTGAAAGTTAAATGGTAAAACAGTACCGGAATATGTTAAATTTATACGTGGAATCAAAAGTCTCTTATTGCGTGCGGTTCCAGTTAAAACTTCGCAATCAATAGCGTTACGATGCATACACTTGATGCGCATTCTTGTTCCATTAACTAATGCTTCCTTTGTATTTAAGTTTCTGATCGGTAAAACGATGCAATTAACTTTCAATACTAACTTATGAGGTGGCAAACCACTAATAGTCAAAGAATTCAAAAACTCTACTGGATAGTTATTGATTTCATTGTCATCATCACAAATTATTTTATTGTAGCTATGATATGTTTTCTGCTCACCTGGTATTTGATTAAGTATATCAGTATTAATAAAAGTACAATCATCATTTTTAGGCGCTAAAATAACTGGCTTCAATATGTTATCTGAGAGTATGTTTTCGGAAATATTTCCATACACCTCATTAATAATATTATTTTCATCTCCTATTAATTGCTGAAGTATTTCAATAATATTTTCACCAAATTGAGGGAATTGTGGGGCTTCATCATTACCAATTTTTTTCAAGAATTCGACAAATTCTATTTCACTTGGTAAGGCTCTCATATTTTGAGTAAACGTTACTTTATGAAAACAAACAAATATATGCCAACTCGTGACACAATTTTCAATTAAAGTTGCACGTGATCCATGTGGGACAACTGGTAAGATTTGCCGAAAATCACCGCACAGAAGTATCGTTTTCACTCCAAATGGTTTATGTTTATCATTTTCATCGCATAGATCCTGCAATAATCTATCTATGATTTTCAACACTTGCAGTGGGCACATAGAAATTTCATCAATAATTATCAATGATGATGAATTTATGTAACGTCCATAGCTACTATTTGCGGTAATATTCGCTACAGAATTTTCCAAAATGGGTATAGGCAATTTAAACACATTGTGTAAAGTTCTACCTCCAAGTAATAGAGTTGAAGCTATGTCACTGAACGCTGTTGCAATGCAACTAAGATTAAGCGAATTTAATTTGTGAATGATTGCTGTTTGTGTGAATGTTTTTCCACAACCTGCATGAGCAGTTAAACAAAAAACCTTAGATCCAGTATCATGGTGCAAAACTTCACGAATCACACGATCAATTAGATTACGCTGTTCAATATTTGCAGTTTCATAATGCTCACAAAACAGAAACTCTTGTTCTATTGGATCAATAGCATTTACTTCGTCTGTTCTCTGCAAATACGTGGGAACTGGTAAACCAAGTTCTTGACATGACAAATTATGAACATTCAAAATATTTTCAATTTCTAATAGAGCTGTGTTAAAGGATACTTCTTCGTTGTAATCTCTCAAAAAATCTTCACTAAGATATACTTTAAATTCATTCCATAATGCCAATGCATTGGCTGGCACATTTAATGCACAAATGTAACCAAATAAATTTCGCATTTGTTTTGGTGAATGTAATTCTTTTGCTTCATTTAAACATTCACGCCATTCATTATCATTTGAAGCAAAGCCGCGAGCATGGCACGCTTCAACAAAAGAAGTGTGTATAATTCCATTGTATGTTCTAACATCCTCAAATGATTTTGTACCACAGACATGTAATAAAAGCAATCGTAAATGGAAAAGTTCGATGTCTTTTGGTGATACTACATATATGCGTGTAATGATTTTATCACCTCCACGCCTTCTCTTCTTCCATTTTTTTCGGGAATCTTCCCACACATAATGCAAAGGAATTTCAATATACTTATATTCATGCGCTGATGGATCTGATCGATTCAATTCAAAAAATGCTAATAATTTTGTTTGTCTTGCATTTTCAATTGCTTGACGTTCTTGCCCTTCTCGAAAGTAAACATTCTGTCTACACGGTAAATGAATGTCAAGTCTAACGATGACATGTGATTGAAAATGCATTGGTAATTCATAGATGCGCCATACAGCTTCAGTTGATCCGACATAACGGCCATTTAAAAAATTTTTAACTTCATCAATTTGTATTTCTTGACCTGGTTCATTTCTCTCTGAACCTAGTTCAAAAGATGCACTGTCATAGCCTTTATACACGTATTTATAAATGTATTTAACACTTTTAACTGTAGTGCATACTTCAACATTTATATGGCAATTAAATTTGGCAAGTAAATACGGATTGTATGGTACAACTTAACGTTTGTTGAGGCAACTACCGCGGACTTCAGCATTAATACCATTATCACGCCTTCTGTATAATGGATATCCATTTAATGATTCACATGTAAATTCATTAAATCGTTTTGGATAATCATTTGTGCATTTTCCATCTCTCATACATACAGAATTTGGATTAAGTACACCACATGGACCATGCATCATGTGTTTTACAACATATTCATGTAATGTAGGATGTGTTTGAATGTTAGGAATCTCTGCAGATAAAACTTTATCAATATCGGTAGCGTTAACAATTTTATCTTGCTCATTTAAAGAGAGTAAAATGTGAGCATGAGGCAATCCTCTCTTTTGAAACTCAATTGTATAAATGAGTGCTTCAACTTTAACAAAGATTTTTTTTAGTCTAAGGTCCTCAATTAATGCTTTCAGTTTGGACTTGAATACACGCACAACAATATCAGGTCAAAAATTAGCTGACTCACCTACACCAATATTGCTAACTATTTCAGGCCAACTTGGATTGCAAGTCATTGTAATAAACAAAGAAGGCTTTCCGAAATGTTGTACAATTGACATTGCATCTAAATAATTCTGATACATATTTCTTGGAGATCCATTGAATGAAGATGGTAAAATTACTCTACGGCCAACATTATTGGCATTGGGGTTCAATTCTAAATAATCTGTTAAATTGTTGTAAACTTCAGACCTAAGACTTGTTTGATTTTGTCGAATGAAATGTAACCTTGTGCCCTCTATTCTCACATACATATCAACTATCCACTGCAGAAATAATTTTTGTGAATGGTGCAACATGCTAAAATCTTCTCTAATTGCAAGTCGATAGGCTGCATACTGAAGCATGGTTAATTTATTTCTGGGTGCTCTTGAATTAGATGTAGTTGGTACATTATGAGAAATATTGATATGCCACCCAGTATCACCATTTGGAAAAAGTAATGGATACGCTAAAGGGTCCAATGATGAATCCAAAACAGAGATATTTTTAATGGTACCATTAACTTTTGAAAACGAAACCATATATCGTTCAAAGGGTGGCTCACCATCAACTGTACTAAATATTACTGCTATATCAGTTTGAACTGCATCATTATAACGGCGTAGATCTAAATCACGATTTACTTTAATGAGCATACAAATTTCTTTATTTTGATTTTCAACTCTCTGACAATGATCTTTCATTGCAATGAATGACCGAACGAAATGATTAATGCATTCCAATTCAACAGAGATTTCGCGCATTATATTGTTATTGTATGTTTGATTATAGTGTTCACGTGATCTATAATTGACAGCAGTGTCAACATCATAAAAATATAATTGCGCATAACATGGTGAGCGACCACATCCAGCAGTCATTGGACCTGATCTGTGATAAAAAACATCATGTATTTTAAAATGATACACTCCACGCGTAACTGTATCCGAAATTTTAGCTTCTGAGCTAACCATAGCAAATGATGAATTGTATTTACGAATGTTTTCAAAATAATTTTTTGACTTTCTTTTTATTGAAGGTTCATTTGAAGTAAGTCCTTCATATAATGATTTAAAGTATTCATTTTGACTTAAGGCCGGTAATATTGCTTTACCCTTATGACAACATGAAGTGAATGCAGTCCTTTCACCTAAAGTGACCTCAGATTCGAAATGTTTTGCATTGCAAAACCTGCATTGTAAATGCCTTAATCCACAATCAAAAGTATTAAAAATTCTTGGAATGACATTCAGTGCGCATTTAAATGTATCCCTCAAAATTTTTTTATCATTTTGTATACTATTTACACTATTTAAATTTGCATTTGGTCTATTATCATTTTGACTTTCACGCGAATATATGTTCCTTCTTCTTTGTCTCTCACTCCGACCCGTCAATGTTATACTATTTACACTATTTAAATTTGCATTTGGTCTTTGTATTTTTTTTTTTTACAACACAAATAAGCCACCCCAGTACCAGGGATGAAAAAGATGATACTAAATATAAATATACTTCATATAAAATAAAATATTAAATATAAATAAAATGTAAAGACAATGACACGACAAACGACGACATGTCCTAACCCAAGTGATTGACCAAACAAACAGAAAAACAAAGAAGAAGGGAAAAAACCGAAACCAAATAAGAAAAAAGACAATTGAAGGAAGTGAATGATATCATACAACCAAATAAAATAAAACCAAACGAGAAGGGGAGAACCAAACGAAAATGAAGCCAATGGAAATCGAAGGAGAAGAAGAAGAAAAAGGAAAATGAAACTAATTAAGTGTAAAGGAAATGAAGTGAAACCAAGGGATAAGAAACACCACAAATATGTAAGGGAGAAGTGGTACACTCAAGTATAATATTGAGAATAAAACCAATAATTATCCAACACCGGAAATAAAGATTATTATCAATTAAATAATCAATGTAATTGTTTTAACCAAAACCCAGTAAAGTAATATTATAAAAAGAAAAGTACACTAACCCACGAATTAGAGTTAGATGTAGTAAAAATCTATAGAAAAATAACATTAGTAATACTGTGTATAATATTTGTAAAGAAAGAAATAGTGAGAAAGTGACAAAGAGAAATAATTATAGGGATTACCCACTAAGAAACACTTAATGTAAACAGTTAAAAAGTGCAATAGTGAAAGTGTAAAACCCCAAAATGGTTACAAACCATATTTATGATAATAAAACGCTCAATAATCAACAATAAACAATAATTGATTAATAGTGAATTAAATAATAAATAAGAATAAGGTTTTAATGATAGAATTAGATGTAAGCACTTTACAATGTGGAATAAACACTGAAGAGCGATGAGGAAACACTATGTGATTAAAAGTGAAACAAATTAGTAATTAAAAATATAAGGTTTTAATAATAATATTAAATGTAAACAATTAGTAATATGAAATGAACACTGGAAAGTGATAATAACGTTGTTAATTAAGTGAAATAAAAGTAATTGTAAACGATGGTAATTAAAAGGGGAGAATCCCATGAAAAGATAAACAGCTAGTGTTAACATGGATGGAGAGTAGAGTTTAATTAGGGAATAAAAAATTAATGATGTAATAAATAAACACCCCAGATTGTAAGAGAAAACCAATTATTTAAAAGGTGATGTTAGTTAACGCCCAAAAAATAGTAATTAATGAAATGAGTTATAAACAAACTTTACTTAATAATTGTTAAAGAATTGTGTAGTTATAGTTATGAATAGGATATGACTGAAGAATGTGTACAGAGCATATGCCTAGATGTTATGTTTTTTAATTGAGGAAGAATAGGGAGTGGTAGCCATCTTATTATCAAAGGCAAAATAGATAATTAAGAAGTTAAGACAATACAAATATAATTACACTAGAAAATCAGTAAATGTAGAAAATGACAGAACCATACAAATGGGAAAATAACAAAACAAAACACATTAGAATAAAATGAGACATCATTTATATAAATTCAGTAAATATAGTCAATGGCTACTAGTGCATCTGAAATGCCTAACTGTCAAAACCAATAATTACAAATTGTATAAAATACACAAGGAAATTAACAAATCTAAGGCGAGTAAATAGCCAAGAATAATGTGTAAATCATTTTAAAAGAAAAATATTACAATAAGAAGTTAAATTAAAAGAAATATGTAATTAACAAATGTTAACATAATTGTACAAAAGTTAATATCTAATAGAACATGACCTTATGAGGTATGAATTTAATCTTTGAAAGGGAATGCAGACAATAGTGATAATATTTAATACTCAGGAAGGAAGACAGAAGAATAAAATCAATCAGAAAATATATAGTAATTTTGAATACAAATTCAAATAAGATAACAATGGTAATAAACCATGACATAGCCAATCAAAGTGTTTGAGTTACCATAGAAACGGACCGTTGGTTACTAATTTTCCGTTAATTTTCAGTACTCGTATAATGACGCTTGTGTAGTAGGGACACAAGATTTTGAATGACAGAAATTTTACTTTAAAATGTTAAAAAACTAGCCAAAATCCAAAAACAAATACCAGTGAGAAGGAGATGAAGAGGAATAACATTTAACTGATGTCTAGGAACAATATAAACGAAAATTAAAAGCAGAAATTCCCAAGACTAATTAGAAAAGGACGCCAGCAGCCTAAGTCACTCACAATTGATGAACTTTCCATCTCAAATGAACAACGATCTATCACAAACCTTCTGAACTGATAAGTATCATTTAAATACCCTAATCCCAGGAATTTAAATATTTCTCATATCTATATAAACTCTCACTATGAATTAAAAATAATTTTCTTTCAAGGATTAAATAAAACAAACTTACGTAGAAAAACCTGTTAACTAAAAAATAACCTTGCACTAGATTGCGAACTGTTGTAACACCTATTACTACACTGCAGAACAAATTGTAGCCACACTTTATATTATTTAAGTATGGATAATGTACGGTGGTGTACTTTTTTATAGTAACCATATTTAATGTTTTCTTTATAATCTAAAGGACTCCAGATTTTGGACGAGTTGATGTATAAAATACAAACAGTGGCCATGACGGCTTCATAATAGCTCGTTCAAAACCAATTTCGTCAACTTGAGATAATGCGTTTCATGTTTAATGTCGGAGCAATTTTATTGAATACTAAATTATAATATTATTGTCACAATACTTAATTACCAAACAACCATTAAAGAAACAGTACAGAGTGTAACCATTGTTTTATTTCATAGGAAATTGTATTATATATGTGTGTGTTAGCGAACTTACAGAGTCGACAACTAGCGCTTTCGCCATCTGTGCAATAGAGTAAGCTGTACAAAGGCGGGAACCGATTCGAATGATCCGACCGTCACCTCTGAAAACACCATACTAACACATTAATTCATAAATTTAATTGTTTTCAACAAACAATTTGGCGCCACCCGGGATTCACAAACCCCTATGAGATTACAGGTAAGGTTTCCACTAGGTTGTACTGATAATTGTGACAACGCTACGGACTTCGTTAGCAGCAACCATTGAGGTAACGACAAGGTGTGAGACGAACACACCACACTAATACATAAAAACAATATACACGTCCTACACAGACACACCAGTCTTTCAGATCGTTACAGATTGGCTTCCATCGCGGGGCTTAAACGAAGATGAGGACGTCCTCTTTCAGATCGTTACAGATTTTTTTTTCATTTGTGTTAGTTGTTCACTGATCTCTTTGAGAATAGCTTAATAAGCTGAAACAGCTGTCAAAGTTAAATAAAAACTGTGAAATTACCAAGTGTTTATATATTTTTAAAGACCTTTGTATTCCATATTTTTTTGCAAAATTAAATATTGTTTGGTATAAAATTGTATATAACATGACATGACAATGTATGGCAAAGGAGGGCAAGTAGCGCTTTCCCTATTTATAGATCCACGCCTCGCCACTGGTTCTTGATAAAGGGAAAAGTCGATAATTTGGTGATTGTGAATTGGCAATTTTCTCAGATTATTTCATTCATCTTTTGCACAAATTTAAGTAAATGGTCAGCCATTTCTTTCCTCATCATGGATATTAGTTTGCCCATCCCAAAACATGCTTGTTTCTGACCCTCTGCCAGGAAGCACAACATAATGTAGCATATGCTGACATCACAATGCTGAGTGGGTATCATTCATAGTTCCCACAGGACTTGAACCCACAATCTTTCATACTTGAGGTAAGAGCATTCTGGTGCTAAATTACAGAGGTCACTTAATAATTATACAGTAACCCCTTTTTATCTGTAAATTTTTTATATGTAGTAGTTTCACATATTCATGTTATTAATTCTTAAAATTTTTGTTTTCTTCATGATATTTATCTTGAGTGTACATATATTATGAATGATAGAAGTAGTAATATCGAAAACTTATTAAAATGATGCTGTAAAGTAACGAATCAACAAAGTAATTAAAAACAAAATTAATTTAGTGTATTAATTGTTTATAATTTTTCTAGTATTAATTTGTACTAGTGGTCACCCAGTGGTCGAAATTCGACTGTAATTCATTAAATTTTTAAGTTTCAACGTTATTGAGGTTCTTTTGTCAAAGGGTATACCTCTATAATCATTGCATATAATTTTTTTGAATTTTGTTCTATTACGTCAGTTGCGAGCGTGTACAAATACGTCATCAGCGTGTGTTGTTTGCCTTAATTCTCTGCAATACCTATGAAATTTAAAATTTAATGTTAGTAACAGCTGAAAAAAAACACAATTACAGCTTGTATTCGTATTTATTTTTTGATATAATTCATTGTCAGTTTTAATTTTTTCATGTTATTATTGAATCAAATAAACACTAATAAAAATGAGACTTGACATTCATAGAAGTATAAGATACATTGTTTTCAATTCCAGTGGATTACATTTCATTTTTGGTAAGGTACAAAATTCGAAAACAGTTTGAAGATTATTTGCTACAAAGCTTATATAATTTTTTAATTTTTTTTTCTATGCATTAATTTTTGAGTTATTTGAAAAATATGAAAGATAGGAAAAATGAGGTTCAGCTTGGTTAAGCTATATTTAAAAAGCAATAACGCGTTTTTTGACATTTCCTTGGTTTTTTTTTATTGCTATGCTGACCAGGTTTCGCCAAGGCTACACAGTTATTTTGCCTATCTTTTTCGAATTATATAAAATTTAAATAAAAAATTAAAAAATAAAAAATACGTGCCTCATATTTTTTCATATATTTTTCATTACATCAAAAAACCGGGCGGTTAAAAAAATAAATGTTGTCCATTGAACTTAAAATAGTTTGAAAGTGAATTTAATGATTCAGAACTTCTGTGTAAACGATGTTTTTTGTAAAAACTCTTTCATCATTTGCTAAATGCCCTTGGCCATTATATTCGGAAATATAAAATCTCAAACCATCGAATGATCGAACTCTACTTGCTGCGACGTACAATTGACCATGTGTAAAAACTGGCTGCCTCAATAAAATTCCAATTTTTTCGAATGTTTGTCCTAGAGACTTATTTATTGTCATCGCAAATGCAGGTATAATTGGAAATTGAGTTCTTTGAAAGTTAAATGGTAAAACAGCACCGGAATATGTTAAATTTATACGTGGAATCAAAAGTCTCTTATTGCGTGCGGTTCCAGTTAAAACTTCGCAATCAATAGCGTTACGATGCATACACTTGATGCGCATTCTTGTTCCATTAACTAATGCTTCCTTTGTATTTAAGTTTCTGATCAGTAAAACGATGCAATTAACTTTCAATACTAACTTATGAGGTGGCAAACCACTAATAGTCAAAGAATTCAAAAACTCTACTGGATAGTTATTGATTTCATTGTCATCATCACAAATTATTTTATCGTAGCTATGATATGTTTTCTGCTCACCTGGTATTCGATTAAGTATATCAGTATTAATAAAAGTACAATCATCATTTTTAGGCGCTAAAATAACTGGCTTCAATATGTTATCTGAGAGTATGTTTTCGGAAATATTTCCATACACCTCATTAATAATATTATTTTCATCTCCTATTAATTGCTGAAGTATTTCAATAATATTTTCACCAAATTGAGGGAATTGTGGGGCTTCATCATTACCAATTTTTTTCAAGAATTCGACAAATTCTATTTCACTTGGTAAGGCTCTCATATTTTGAGTAAACGTTACTTTATGAAAACAAACAAATATATGCCAACTCGTGACACAATTTTCAATTAAAGTTGCACGTGATCCATGTGGGACAACTGGTAAGATTTGCCGAAAATCACCGCACAGAAGTATCGTTTTCACTCCAAATGGTTTATGTTTATCATTTTCATCGCATAGATCCTGCAATAATCTATCTATGATTTTCAACACTTGCAGTGGGCACATAGAAATTTCATCAATAATTATCAATGATGATGAATTTATGTAACGTCCATAGCTACTATTTGCGGTAATATTCGCTACAGAATTTTCCAAAATGGGTATAGGCAATTTAAACACATTGTGTAAAGTTCTACCTCCAAGTAATAGAGTTGAAGCTATGTCACTGAACGCTGTTGCAATGCAACTAAGATTAAGCGAATTTAATTTGTGAATGATTGCTGTTTGTGTGAATGTTTTTCCACAACCTGCATGAGCAGTTAAACAAAAAACATTAGATCCAGTATCATGGTGCAAAACTTCACGAATCACACGATCAATTAGATTACGCTGTTCAATATTTGCAGTTTCATAATGCTCACAAAACAGAAACTCTTGTTCTATTGGATCAATAGCATTTACTTCGTCTGTTCTCTGCGAATACGTGGGAACTGGTAAACCAAGTTCTTGACATGACAAATTATGAACATTCAAAATATCTTCAATTTCTAATAGAGCTGTGTTAAAGGATACTTCTTCGTTGTAATCTCTCAAATATCTTCACTAAGATATACTTTAAATTCATTCCATAACGCCAATGCATTGGCTGGCACATTTAATGCACAAATGTAACCAAATAAATTTCGCATTTGTTTTGGTGAATGTAATTCTTTTGCTTCATTTAAACATTCACGCCATTCATTATCAGTTGAAGCAAAGCCGCGAGCATGGCACGCTTCAACAAAAGAAGTGTGTATAATTCCATTGTATGTTCTAACATCCTCAAATGATTTTGGACCACAGACATGTAATAAAAGCAATCGTAAATGGAAAAGTTCGATGTCTTTTGGTGATACTACATATATGCGTGTAATGATTTTATCACCTCCACGCCTTCTCTTCTTCCATTTTCTTCGGGAATCTTCCCACACATAATGCAAAGGAATTTCAATATACTTATATTCATGCGCTGATGGATCTGATCGATTCAATTCAAAAAATGCTAATAATTTTGTTTGTCTTGCATTTTCAATTGCTTGACGTTCTTGCCCTTCTCGAAAGTAAACATTCTGTCTACACGGTAAATGAATGTCAAGTCTAACGATGACATGTGATTGAAAATGCATTGGTAATTCATAGATGTGCGATACAGCTTCAGTTGATCCGTCATAACGGCCATTTAAAAAATTTTTAACTTCATCAATTTGTATTTCTTGACCTGGTTCATTTCTCTCTGAACCTAATTCAACAGATGCACTGTCATAGCCTTTATACACGTATTTATAAATGTATTTAACACTTTTAACTGTAGTGCATACTTCAACATTTATATGGCAATTAAATTTGGCAAGTAAATACGGATTGTATGGTACAACATAACGATTGTCGAGGCAACTACCGCGGACTTCAGCATTAATACCATTATCACGCCTTCTGTATAATGGATATCCATTTAATGATTCACATGTAAATTCATTAAATCGTTTTGGATAATCTTTTGTGCATTTTCCATCTCTCATACATACAGAATTTGGATTAAGTACACCGCATGGACCACGCATCATGTGTTTTACAACATATTCATGTAATGTAGGATGTGTTTGAATGTTAAGAATCTCCGCAGATAAAACTTTATCAATATCGGTAGCGTTAACAATTTTATCTTGCTCATTTAAAGAGAGTAAAATGTGAGCATGAGGCAATCCTCTCTTTTGAAACTCAATTGTATAAATGAGTGCTTCAACTTTACCGAAGATTTTTTTTAGTGTAAGGCACTCAATTAATGCTTTCAGTTTGGACTTGAATACACGCACAACAATATGAGGTCAAAAATTAGCTGACTCACCTACACCAATATTGCTAACTATTTCAGGCCAACTTGGATTGCAAGTCATTGTAATAAACAAAGAAGGCTTTCAGAAATGTTGTACAATTGACATTGCATCTAAATAATTCTGATACATATTTCTTGGAGATCCATTGAATGAAGATGGTAAAATTACTCTATGGCCAACATTATTGGCATTGGGGTTCAATTCTAAATAATCTGTTAAATTGTTGTAAACTTCAGACCTAGGACTTGTTTGATTTTGTCGAATGAAATGTAACCTTGTGCCCTCTATTCTCACATACATATCAACTATCCACTACAGAAATAATTTTTGTGAATGGTGCAACATGCTAAAATCTTCTCTAATTGCAAGTCGATAGGCTGCATACTGAAGCATGGTTAATTTATTCCTGGGCGCTCTTGAATTAGATGTAGTTGGTACATTATGAGAAATATTGATATGCCACCCAGTATCACCATTTGGAAAAAGTAATGGATACGCTAAAGGGTCCAATGATGAATCGAAAACAGAGATATTTTTAATGGTACCATTAACTTTTGAAAACGAAACTATATTTCGTTCAAAGGGTGGCTCACCATCAACTGTACTAAATATTACTGCTGTATCAGTTTGAACTGCATCATTATAACGGCATAGATCTAAATCACGATTTACTTTAATGAGCATACAAATTTCTTTATTTTGATTTTCAACTCTCTGACAATGATCTTTCAGTGCAATGAATGACCGAACAAAAGGATTAATGCGTTCCAATTCAAGAGAGATTTTGCGCATTATATTGTTATTGCATGTTTGATTATATTGTTCACGTAATCTATAATTGACAGCAGTGTCAACATCATAAAAATATAATTACGCATAACATGGTGAGCAACCATATACAGCAGTCATTGGACCTGATCTGTGATAAAAAACATCATGTATTTTAAAATGATACACTCCACGCGTAACTGTATCCGAAATTTTAGCTTCTGAGCTAACCATAGCAAATGATGAATTGTATTTACGAATGTTTTCAAAATAATTTATTGACTTTCTTTTTATTGAAGGCTCATTTGAAGTAAGTCCATCATACAATGATTTAAAGTATTCATTTTGACTTAAGGCTGGTAATATTGCTTTACCCTTATGACAACATGAAGTGAATGCAGTCACAAGTGAATGCATTTGATTTACATCATACAATGATGTAAAGCCGGTAATATTGCTTTATCCTTATGACAACATGAAGTGAATGCAGTCCTTTCACCTAAAGTGACCTCAGATTCGAAATGTTTTGCATTGCAAAACCTGCATCGAAAAGTTCCATGTCTTTTGGTGATACTACATATATGCGTGTAATGATTTTATCACCTCCACGCCTTCTCTTCTTCCATTTTTTTCGGGAATCTTCCCACACATAATGCAAAGGAATTTCAATATACTTATATTCATGCGCTGATGGATCTGATCGATTCAATTCAAAAAATGCTAATAATTTTGTTTGTCCTGCATTTTCAATTGCTTGACGTTCTTGCCCTTCTCGAAAGTAAACATTCTGTCTACACGGTAAATGAATGTCAAGTCTAACGATGACATGTGATTGAAAATGCATTGGTAATTCATAGATGCGCCATACAGCATCAGTTGATCCGACATAACGGCCATTTAAAAAATTTTTAACTTCATCAATTTGTATTTCTTGACCTGGTTCATTTCTCTCTGAACCTAATTCAACAGATGCACTGTCATAGCCTTTATACACGTATTTATAAATGTATTTAACACTTTTAACTGTAGTGCATACTTCAACATTTATATGGCAATTAAATTTGGCAAGTACCATTGTATGGTACAACATAACGATTGTCGAGGTAACTACCGCGGACTTCAGCATTAATACCATTATCACGCCTTCTGTATAATGGATATCCATTTAATGATTCACATGTAAATTCATTAAATCGTTTTGGATAATCTTTTGTGCATTTTCCATCTCTCATACATACAGAATTTGGATTAAGTACACCGCATGGACCATGCATCATGTGTTTTACAACATATTCATGTAATGTAGGATGTGTTTGAATGTTAAGAATCTCCGCAGATAAAACTTTATCAATATCGGTAGCGTTAACAATTTTATCTTGCTCATTTAAAGAGAGTAAAATGTGAGCATGAGGCAATCCTCTCTTTTGAAACTCAATTGTATAAATGAGTGCTTCAACTTTACCGAAGATTTTTTTTAGTGTAAGGCACTCAATTAATGCTTTCAGTTTGGACTTGAATACACGCACAACAATATGAGGTCAAAAATTAGCTGACTCACCTACACCAATATTGCTAACTATTTCAGGCCAACTTGGATTGCAAGTCATTGTAATAAACAAAGAAGGCTTTCAGAAATGTTGTACAATTGACATTGCATCTAAATAATTCTGATACATATTTCTTGGAGATCCATTGAATGAAGATGGTAAAATTACTCTATGGCCAACATTATTGGCATTGGGGTTCAATTCTAAATAATCTGTTAAATTGTTGTAAACTTCAGACCTAGGACTTGTTTGATTTTGTCGAATGAAATGTAACCTTGTGCCCTCTATTCTCACATACATATCAACTATCCACTACAGAAATAATTTTTGTGAATGGTGCAACATGCTAAAATCTTCTCTAATTGCAAGTCGATAGGCTGCATACTGAAGCATGGTTAATTTATTCCTGGGCGCTCTTGAATTAGATGTAGTTGGTACATTATGAGAAATATTGATATGCCACCCAGTATCACCATTTGGAAAAAGTAATGGATACGCTAAAGGGTCCAATGATGAATCGAAAACAGAGATATTTTTAATGGTACCATTAACTTTTGAAAACGAAACTATATTTCGTTCAAAGGGTGGCTCACCATCAACTGTACTAAATATTACTGCTGTATCAGTTTGAACTGCATCATTATAACGGCATAGATCTAAATCACGATTTACTTTAATGAGCATACAAATTTCTTTATTTTGATTTTCAACTCTCTGACAATGATCTTTCAGTGCAATGAATGACCGAACAAAAGGATTAATGCGTTCCAATTCAAGAGAGATTTTGCGCATTATATTGTTATTGCATGTTTGATTATATTGTTCACGTAATCTATAATTGACAGCAGTGTCAACATCATAAAAATATAATTACGCATAACATGGTGAGCAACCATATACAGCAGTCATTGGACCTGATCTGTGATAAAAAACATCATGTATTTTAAAATGATACACTCCACGCGTAACTGTATCCGAAATTTTAGCTTCTGAGCTAACCATAGCAAATGATGAATTGTATTTACGAATGTTTTCAAAATAATTTATTGACTTTCTTTTTATTGAAGGCTCATTTGAAGTAAGTCCATCATACAATGATTTAAAGTATTCATTTTGACTTAAGGCTGGTAATATTGCTTTCCCCTATGACAACATGAAGTGAATGCAGTCACAAGTGAATGCATTTGATTTACATCATACAATGATGTAAAGCCGGTAATATTGCTTTATCCTTATGACAACATGAAGTGAATGCAGTCCTTTCACCTAAAGTGACCTCAGATTCGAAATGTTTTGCATTGCAAAACCTGCATCGAAAAGTTCGATGTCTTTTGGTGATACTACATATATGCGTGTAATGATTTTATCACCTCCACGCCTTCTCTTCTTCCATTTTTTTCGGGAATCTTCCCACACATAATGCAAAGGAATTTCAATATACTTATATTCATGCGCTGATGGATCTGATCGATTCAATTCAAAAAATGCTAATAATTTTGTTTGTCCTGGATTTTCAATTGCTTGACGTTCTTGCCCTTCTCGAAAGTAAACATTCTGTCTACACGGTAAATGAATGTCAAGTCTAACGATGACATGTGACTGAAAATGCATTGGTAATTCATAGATGCGCCATACAGCATCAGTTGATCCGACATAACGGCCATTTAAAAAATTTTTAACTTCATCAATTTGTATTTCTTGACCTGGTTCATTTCTCTCTGAACCTAATTCAACAGATGCACTGTCATAGCCTTTATACACGTATTTATAAATGTATTTAACACTTTTAACTGTAGTGCATACTTCAACATTTATATGGCAATTAAATTTGGCAAGTAAATACGGATTGTATGGTACAACATAACGATTGTCGAGGTAACTACCGCGGACTTCAGCATTAATACTATTATCACGCCTTCTGTATAATGGATATCCATTTAATGATTCACATGTAAATTCATTAAATCGTTTTGGATAATCTTTTGTGCATTTTCCATCTCTCATACATACAGAATTTGGATTAAGTACACCGCATGGACCATGCATCATGTGTTTTACAACATATTCATGTAATGTAGGATGTGTTTGAATGTTAGGAATCTCCGCAGATAAAACTTTATCAATATCGGTAGCGTTAACAATTTTATCTTGCTCATTTAAAGAGAGTAAAATGTGAGCATGAGGCAATCCTCTCTTTTGAAACTCAATTGTATAAATGAGTGCTTCAACTTTACCGAAGATTTTTTTAGTGTAAGGCCCTTAATTAATGCTTTCAGTTTGGACTTGAATACACGCAGAACAATATCAGGTCAAAAATTAGCTGACTCACCTACACCAATATTGCTAACTATTTCATGCCAACTTGGATTGCAAGTCATTGTAATAAACAAAGAAGGCTTTCAGAAATGTTGTACAATTGACATTGCATCTAAATAATTCTGATACATATTTCTTGGAGATCCATTGAATGAAGATGGTAAAATTACTCTACGGCCAACATTATTGGCATTGGGGTTCAATTCTAAATAATCTGTTAAATTGTTGTAAACTTCAGACCTAAGACTTGTTTGATTTTGTCGAATGAAATGTAACCTTGTGCCCTCTATTCTCACATACATATCAACTATCCACTACAGAAATAATTTTTGTGAATGGTGCAACATGCTAAAATCTTCTCTAATTGCAAGTCGATAGGCTGCATACTGAAGCATGGTTAATTTATTTCTGGGCGCTCTTGAATTAGATGTATTTGGTACATTATGAGAAATATTGAGATGACACCCAGTATCACCATTTGGAAAAAGTAATAGATACGCTAAAGGGTCCAATGATGAATCCAAAACAGAGATATTTTCAATGGTACCATTGAAAACGAAACCATATTTCGTTCAAATGGTGGCTCACCATCAACTGTACTAAATATTACTGCTATATCAGTTTGAACTGCATCATTATAACGGCATAGATCTAAATCACGATTTACTTTAATGAGCATACAAATTTCTTTATTTTGATTTTCAACTCTCTGACAATGATCTTTCATTGCAATGTATGACCGAACAAAAGGATTAATGCGTTCCAATTCAAGAAAGATTTCTCGCATTATATTGTTATTGCATGTTTGATTATAGTGTTCACGTAATCTATAATTGACAGCAGTGTCAACATCATAAAAATATAATTGCGCATAACATGGTGAGCGACCAATGATTTAAAGTATTCATTTTGACTTAAGGCCAGTAATATTGCTTTACCCTTATGACAACATGAAGTGAATGTAGTCCTTTCACCTAAAGTGACCTCAGATTCGAAATGTTTTGCATTGCAAAACCTGCATTGTAAATGCATTAATCCACAATCAAAAGTATTAAAATTTCTTGGAATGACATTCAGTGCACATTTAAATGTATCCCTCGAAATAATTTCATCATTTTGTATACTATTTACACTATTTAAATTTGCATTTGGTCTATTATCATTTTGTCTTTCGCGCGAATATATATTCCTTCTTCTTTGTCTCTCACTCCGACCCGTCAATGTTCTATGTCGAGGCATAATGGAAGTAGGTGCGAATATCTTAATGTAAAAAAAAAAATGTAATGAAATTACTGAAACTAAGATTAGACAGGGTTTAATTTAAAAATAATAAAATGTACTCACTTTTTTGAAACCACCAATAATAATTAGGCGAGAGTAAGTCAATTCAAATTGCTGCCACAAAATTTTCCTTTTGCAACAGGTGTATATTAAGCAAGCTGTATTTCACTTTCAACTGCACATTAATATATAAAACACAGATATCTAATATACAAAATATAAAATAAACGCTTCTTTGCCTTGACATACACTCCACAGACTATTGAAAAAGGAACATTTGAAATCACACAAAATTCACAGCTCATTCAGTCAATCTGTCAGTAATTATTTGTTGGCAACATTTTAAAATTCTTTGGCGACAATCTCTACTCTGTGCGACTGTTTGACCACAGACTATTATGTGTTTGACATTGGCAGTATGAACGTAAACAAACGACAGACTATTATGTGTTTGACATTGGCAGTATGAAAGTACACTAAAATGAAAAAATTATAATTTTATTGCCTGGCAGGCAACAAAATTATTTTATTTTTAACAATTACCATTGTTTGAAAAAGTTTAAATGAATTTTCAAGTGTAAATGAATGTTTTATTTAATTTAATTTAATGTATTTGTAACATATATTATATATAAGTTTTAGCTTTCTGCACTCCTTCTCAATATAAACTTTAACTATGCCAAATCTCACAATCCTCCGTGCGCGCAATACTTAAAAAGGGGTACAAAGTTTTCTCTTCTCGTATTAATATATAGATATATATTGTATGTAGACAGGTATATCCCATGTATTGTATTTTCTATTAACACAAAAGAACATACCAATTTTTGTAGGATATTATTTCTAAATTTTCAAAATATGAGGGTCAGTTGAAAAGTTTGCAGAGCAACATCTATAACTCAGTGGTAGAACTAAAATCTTTCGTGTGCTGCAAGACGTAGGCCTATATTTCGCGTGGACACCTGTTAATTTCTAGATATATCTGTCAATTTATTCACTTTTTACCAGCTGTTTGAAATTTTCCTGTCATGTGTGTTTTTAAAATGCACAGAATCAAACATCGTGTTGTGATGAATTCTCTGTTAAAAACGTTTTAGCGCCAATGAAAAATCAAAACGAAATTGTAAATGTGTTAGGAGATGCTGCGCCTTCAGAAACAATGGTAAGTGGGGCACACTTGAGTTTAAACGTCATCATACATGCACTGAAGACGATCCCAGCAGTGGACTTCCAAAAAATGCAACAAAAAATGACATTATTGAAAAAATTTCATAGGGTATTGGAAAACCGCAGATTGAGGGGTGGATGACATTGTTGAAATCATAGGCATCTCATATGAGCATATGTGTCATGTTTTAACTCAAGAATGTGGTGTGAAAAAGCGTTGTGCAAGATGGCTGCCGCATCTGGAGTTGTTGCATTTTTGGGGAGTCCAGTGTGGGGGCGTTGAGCGTTGAACTAACAGTGTGAGCATTGCTCATATGGCCACGTTTAAACTCAAGTGCCTACTTACAAACCGTTTGTTCTCCTGACACATTTACATTTCCATTCTGAGTTTCCATTGGCACTAAACAATTTTAAACACCACAATGTTTGATTTTGTCCAGTTTTCAAAACACGCATGACACGTCAATTTTAAGCAGCTTATAAACAATGAATAAATTGATAGATAAATATGGAAATTAACAGGAGTTCACATAAAATACAAATCTTGCAGCACACAAAAAATTTTAGTTTTACCACTAAGCTTCAGTTGTCGCTCCACGTACTTTTCAACTGACCCTCGTATTATAAAGTTTGTTTTCATAGCAGTACTGTATGCATTTTTATGGTAACTGCTTTTCTTATTCTTTCAGCGCCCCCTGTCCACACTTTTGATAACCATGGTACTCTCATAGAACATACCCCCCCCCAAATGTTTAATGATTACTGTATTTCATCTCGGTAAAAGTAATATGAAAGTGATGAGAAATGGGAAAAGTGATTAGGAGATGAGAAGGCATGAGTTTTCACTTGGAATATTCTAACTCAAAACATATTGACTTGCCTTAACCTTGGTTCTGCTTATATAGACTCTGTGCTGTTTAATCTACCACCACTGTCTTCACTGTCATCATTTAAATTCACTACAATTCTATCAGACAGTTCGTCTGTAACTAGTTAATTGAACAAGTGTTTTCCTTAAATTTCACAGAGATGTTTAAATTTAGATGACCACACTTCCTTTGTTCATTAGACTGACTTTTTCTTCCATGAGGTCAGTACGATCATTTAGAACAAAAGTTGCATTTTTCAGTTACATAATTTTTAATAATAGAAAATGTAATTTCAATGGGGCTTAAATCCAGGTGAAATGGTAGGAGGTGTAGAGCAACTAGTCAATTTCAGCTGATAAGACGTTACATTGGTATATTTTATTGCAACTCTTGTGCTGTTTAATTAGTTGATACAGTTGTAGATTGAACATTTTCTCATTGCATGGTATATTATGCCACAATAACCATCTTAATCTTACATGCTTTTTAGCATGACTAAATGGAGCTGGATCTTGTGTAGCCTATATATGCTATGCCTACAATTACAAGCAGATTGGAATTAATTTTTTTTCTTAATTTTGTCAGTTTTGAAATATGTAGTCATAGTTTTCTGATCTTTGGTAAGATTTAGAATGAACAAGTGTCAATAAAAACATTTTCATTGCCAGTACGTACAAAAATTTGCAGTTGGCATGAGAAGACCTGTACTTGTGCCATCCAACCAGGAATGTAGTGTTGCATATGAGGAACAAGTGAGTGTAAACTATTGATCACCCCTCTCTCCTATATTTCTGTAAAAAAGTTTACTCTTTTCCCACATGTCATTCTTTTCGATTAAAACCTTTCTATTGTCTAACGATTTTTTTTTTTGCTTGAAACCCAGCTCTCTAATAATTAAATGTAATGTCCTCTGCCTCTGCATGCCTTACATGCATACTCTGCCCTCATAATAGATTTCTGTTTCCTTTTAAAACATTTAAAATAATTTTTACAAAGTTGGAAGTTGTTTTTCATTGCTGCTGGGTAATGTCCAGTTTCCAATGAGGTAGATGCTGTATTGTAATTCTTCAGATACATCCATTTTATTGGAGTCATCATTGTCTGGTTTGTTTTCCAAGGACATTTGTTTCTTGGAATTAATTTAATTTTACATTATAATTTCCCTTTCAAAATTCTCTGCACATTACTGTAAGAAACACCTGTTACTTCCACTACTCTCTCTTGCACTTTTTAAAAAATAAAATTGCCCAATTTTATGGTAAACGTTTTAGTTTACCATTTCATAAAAATATATAGATTGAAATTACCTAGTCTGTGCATGGTTTCTTGCCACCTAATTTACTTTGATGGTGATTTCCTTTCATTTCATATGAAATAAAAATTATGTATGCTCACTTTAACATAAAAAGCGAGCATAATATATTTACAGAACAACTGAATTCAACCAACTTAGAACATGTCAGTTTCTCTTTTGTGTAAGTCATTAACATTATTAGATCAGCTAGTAACTTGCTGATGTTCACTGTATGGAACTCCAAAATGAGACTGTTATTTGCATATCCCAAATACTTCAAAACTGTCTAGGACTGGAGTTCATGAGCCAAGCTTTACTAGTTACTTAAAAGGACAGAATTAAATTCTAAAGAAACAGACAGTAATCAATCAGGAAACACATTCACAGCATTCTTTTTTTTTTTTGGAGATAGTACACTGTATTGAGCACCCAACTATGCCTGGTGAGAATACCAGGTGAGAAGTACATTCACTGTTTTCCTTTATAAAAAAAACTGTGTATGTATTTCAGGACATGTTCTTATGAATATACATCTGGAAATGCTTGGATTTTAAGTTATGGGCTTTAAAGATTTGGCCCACTTTTAACATGAAACTGTAATTATGTTCAAATTCTGAACTAATGTGACAAAATTAATGATTTTTAGATTTTAGGACATTCAGATATGATAAAATCTACAGTTAATAATTTCACAAAAAAAAGTAAAAAAGGACTTTACTTTTACCATTGTAACATTTAATATTGAATAATCAATAAATTCCTCAAATCCCTTATTAAATCAGTCAACAGGTAATTTTCTATCTTAATTTGTGTCACTAATAGAAAGAAGAGAACATGCACTAAAAAAAATCAGTTTGTACTTGAAAATATACAAATGTGAAAAACACCATACTGCATGAGCTAAATAATATATAAACTTAACGTTCATGACTCAGCATACTAAATGACAGAGTTTCTAAGTTCTTAGCCACCACAACAATTACTTATTTCAAACTAACGAGTGACAATGTACGGAGCTTGCCAGGCCACTTGTGCAGCATGATGGAGATGTGCAGAGAGCAGATTTGATTTTACTTTGTGGAACTTGGTGCAGTGATTCCAGCATGTCTCTTGTAGGATCAATGCATGACTCTGTTCAAGAGAGAAGATGCACATCAGGAGACTTTGCTGTTGAAAAAAATTCAGCAATGATCACTCTATACACACTTTGAAAGTTACAGCAGTGTACTGTACGGTGTGGCTGACCATACAAGATAAGCATTGCTGAAATCATGATAGATTTTGTCTGTTTATATATTGCTTAACTGGATTGGTACATGTGCTATTGACATGCTTGCTGAGTAAACTAAACTATTCAATCTAGAAAATACAGGCTATGAAACCAAATCCATTAGAGTGACAGAGAGTGTCATACATCATGACTTGAACACAGTGTCAGTAATGGACAAGTTCATGTAGACAGAATTCTATTTGATGTATAGTTTGGTAGATAGTATAGTATTGTATTTTCAAGAAATGTAGAGTATTGTATGAGAATTTTGTATCTTACTTCTCATAGTATATACATACCCCTGTTTTTCCATAACTAATGAAATTTCGAGTGAATAATTCACAAACAAGTCTTTATTTCAGACTATCAGAAGAAGACAGTCTGCACAAATGGATGAGTGGAGTGTATGCCTTGACCATTTAGGTTCTGTTTCATTATCATATTATGTAATAATGAGTAACAGTATTATCTTTATTTGAACTTAAAGAGTCTACATAAATATATATTTTTACATATGAATTGCACAGGTCAATTGAGTGAATAAAAGGAAAAGGTAAAATCAGTACATTGGAACAAATATGAAAGTGTAATTAAATAAAAAGAATATGTAAATGAAACAAATAAAACCGGTGATATATAACCTAATCTACTATAAGAGTTCACATTTGAGAGGATTAGGAAAATTTAACACAACTGAAAATAATGTTATATTTAACCGGTAATTAAATCATCTATTGCACTACACAAAATATGAAGATGTATATATAGCACTACATGCTAGATGTATATATAACTTATGAATACATATGCTAAAGGTAAATAAAAAAATACAAAACAATTGCTACTGATGAACAGAAAATATGTTCTTTACACAAGATATTACTAGGATTTTTGAAGTTGCAATCCAATAATAAGTTATTACTGATATTAGTGTCATACATTAATTTTTCTCTACATGAATTACACAAGAAGTAAAACTTTTAATGTAGCAAAGCTGAAACTTAACAAATATGTAGATAAATTAATTTTTTCACTTCACTTTTAAATTTACAATTTGTTTTGGCCATGTAAGTGATGAAAGTATAGTAATAAAAATTTCAAAAATAGGTTACTGACAACTTTATTATCCATATAAAAATACAATGATTAATACAAATTTCAATAACACATAAAGGAAAGCTCTTAATATATACAATACTTTGTGAGTCACATAACAATGTATGCTATATGAACTATTTAACAAAGTGAGACATTTTAGTTGCTCCTGAAATTTATCAGTAGTTGAGCGTATAGAAGTACACAGCACGCATCTGTCTTTATGGATTATTTTTACATGTATCACAATAGACTCTTCATGTAAGTACAAAATACAAAATATCTAGCATTTAATTTGACTAGAGTATAATAATGTTTTGTAAGAATACAATAATTCAGATTCTGTTGTTTGATAAAGTATGCATTAAAAACAACGCAACAGGCCCAAACACAGATATTTTATTACTTTATTTTTTGTGTAAGAAAACTTATTTATCTTTACAAAGATTGTAAAGATATGGACTGGATGAAGTAACTATTTTTATCCCAGTTTTCGCCACATAATTTATATGCAGCACTCTGCACAATGCTGAACATACATATGTAAATACGATATTTATAGTTGTTTTGATAGTTCATCTTCTTCACTCACAGCTAGAGATAAATGCACATTTTCTACATTGCTCAGGCAAAAAATGAGCCCTTCCAGTTACAAATGATGTAACAGTCAGCGAGTGATGTTGCAAACATAACAACTTTATATATATATATATATATATATATATATATATATAAAATTCTGAAAGCTTGAAACTTTTTTTTACAAATGATTTTACGTTTATCACATTTGGGGTCAACAGTGTATGATTTTATTCACAATAAAACGAAGTATAAAACATTATTTTCAGTTTCTTATACTTCAGAAATGGAGGTGGACTTTTATATTAATTTTATACAAATGTAAATGTTTGGTGATGTTATTTAGTTTATTTTGATAGAATTCCTATTGTAACACATTTAACTTGAAAGACATTTATAAGTGACATAAAATATATGTGGTATGATCTATAAAAACCAATGAATGCCAAGTTTGTAGAACTGCCAATCTATAATGGTATGAAAAATAATTCTTAGTGGCAGTGAACAGCTGTACTTAATTATTTATTCTAAGATTTTTAGGTGATATCTGTATCATATGCGAAAGATCAGTTTGAGTATATACATTATACTGTTATATAACATGTTAATTCTGTCATATGACTAAACAATTACCTGCAAGTCATCTACAATTTTACTGCTTAAATTGCACTCAATCAACTTCATCTCCATTTTTGACCAATTCAAATTTAAACAGTACTGTATTATTAAATTCTTGGATTTCGTTGTCCATGACGTGTCCGTTACTTAACTAAATATCACCTACGGCAGCCTCTGATGAAGCCTTCTAAAGGTGAAAGCCGGTTTAGGCTGTAAGGTAAATCTTTACGATTTTACTTATAAAAAACTTAGTGTTCCGAGTCGTCAAACAATAGTGTATTATTAATTCCAGTACCAGCTAAGTAACTGAAGTATCAGCTGTCATAGTTACTTTATTGTTTATTATTTATGAAGGGACTTGATTTTCTAGTTTTTATCTAAATGGACCTTCTATTCTGATGAATATAACACCTAAAAGTCAAAACTCCACCACTACCATATCTGATTTTCTCAATTATAGGTAAATAAATACTACATGTTCTACTCTACATTACCCACGCTGATATGCTAATAAGAACAATAATGTACTAAGGCTTACACATCACACGACATCAACACTGACATTTTCTGATTTACCTGATTATCGTGGTTTCAGGTATACAGATGATGGCATTTATGGCATTCAAAAGTTCTACCGAAAATGGACATTTATAAGCACAATACTGTACATATCAGTCATAGACTGAACAACTGATGAAACAAATTCAGTAACTTAATGATTCTGTTTAGTTCTACTGTCTAGAAATACTCTTGACAACACCATTCCTGAATATTAGCACTTTGCTGAAGCTGAAGTGGTGTCAATTTTACACAATGTTAACTACTGTTTCATTCATTGTACATTGACAAATGTTAAGAGTTGCTATAAAACTAGAAGACAGTAGTATACAATGTAATAAACATGAAATATATTAATACATGTGTAAACATGCAGTTTAGTTAATTATTAAGATTATTTAAATGCTGGGGAACAATGTAGAACATGTAATAAATTGATAAAAGCATGTTAGTTCAACGGAGCATGTCAATACAAAGAAACTGCAAGTTCACAAGTTGATCCTGCAGCACCAGCAATTAGTACAAGTGTGTTGTACTTTACGTCTGAAACACATGGAAATCATATAGTTACTTCTACCACAACAATCATGTTTATAAATATGATCATGTTATAACTACGGAGCACTTTGAAAGTCTCCAACTCCAAATTTAAACTGTACATGTGATGTTACATTGCCAAATGTGACAAGTTCTGTTTTATACATATGACAATGATAAGTTTATAAGCATTTAAAGCTGATATTAAGCCAGACAAAATTGTGATATCCTGCATGAACAGAAATTTGGATCAGTAATGCTACATGATGACTGAAGCTGACTTCACAGGAATAATTGATCGAGCGACCAGACATTATAGTTGGTTGGTTAGATGAAGTCAATTTAGTTGGTAGTTAGTTGGCTACCCTACAGTTGATTTTAGAATTCAACATTAAAGATAACTATAAATTTTATAGCAGGCAATGAATTTGAAGACACAAATGAATTAAAATATCCACCGTTACGTATCACTGTACGTGTCATCTCAGACTTATTAACCAATTCCAAGTGATTCATTTTAAGAAACATCTAGTCTTACAATCAGAATATCCAAACTACATTCACTTATAACCAACACTGATGTTTATGCCTATCACATTAATTAGCTATTTCAATATTAACATTGACAGAAGAAAACTTATATTGTCTCTCTTGATTTTACCAGAAATCATTCTGACATCACTTTTGGCTTTCACCTGTGACAGTATCAGTGAAGAAGACATATTAGCGTTTGTTATACATCAATCAAAACTATATTCGGTAAGAATTATATTGGTTCATTTTCCTATTACAAACTGATGTATTGTGAGAAACTGATACTGACAAAATAAACAAAACTTTATACATACAATATAGTTTTTTATATGATCATATCCATGTATACTATAATCCCAGCTCCATATCTCGGAGTTTATCTGCACAGATGTAGTTCTACATTTCAGTTGTACTGAATACTCGACTCTATTTTTTTCATCCATTTTTTTAACGCATTACACCAAGTCAATAAAAAATCAAAATACTTGGCGTGATCAAGCCGCAACAGGAAACACTATAGTGAAATGAAAGGAATGTACTACAGCATGATAATGCTGTGGTTGTGGTTATTACATTTGAATCTGAGTAATTTCTCTCGGAAATATGAAAAAAACATTCTTTGACCAACGATGATGTATTTCACCAATAATGGACACACCATCATTCTGCCATTGTTTGTACTGTCTTTACTTCATATGCACTACCAAGTAGGTAAAATTTAGTTGTCAGTATTTTTAGTTTAATTACTGACACTACATGGGTTAGCCCATTTGGTGACCTAGCCCCCAAATTTATATAACCCTTTTGTATTCAACTTTCGATAATTTAAAAAAAAAATTACAAAATTTTGAAGTCTTTTAAAATACCACCTTACTTTTCGTAGAACTGTTACTTAAATGTTACTTTTCATGATAATGCATTTTTTAAAGATATATCATGTATATCATTGACACAAGAATATTGTACATGAGCTGTGAATTTCTCTAATCATTTCCTACAAATACTACAATTTCATCCAGGTTCTTTATTATATATTTAAATTCAATATCTTGCTTTCAATTCATACTTGACATATGAGAAAAAATAAACATTTTACCTGCAGATCTCTTCCGTACAAAACACACATCTTTCGATGTGTATAAAAGGACATGGAAACTATAAAAGGCAAACATTTACAACAAATAAATATTTTATGTATTTACACAGTCATTTTAATTTAAATAATCATTTACATTTCTTATTAACAACCTTTTTGATAATTTACTTTGTCTGCATGTTCAAAATGGTCATTTATTTTAAACTGCTTTTGTAATATTTACAATGAAGACTAAATGTACTTTACCATGATGATATGAATTATAACACTACTCCTTTATAATAGTTACCAATTCTTCACATGTAAACTGCCACAGATAACTCACAGAACACAAAATTAAATATTATATGATTACTCCTGCAGCCTATTATTGAAATGTTACAAGATGGCATTCAGAATTTTCATTATATAATTACTGTAACCCTCAATTACAGAAATCCACAGGTCTATACCAGCATCTTAATGTACTGAAACATTATATTGTTAGTGATGCACGGCATACTAGTTTTAGATAGGTGACCTGTGACGTTTACAGGGTTTTGTGTGTGCTATTCTGCAGGTCATGAAACTGTATGACCTCACTTTTTATTCTACTGTTTGTTTTCTATCCTTCACAGGATATAATCTGTTCAACACTTTGTATATTTTACATTTCTAAAGAATATTATTTTCAGGATGACCTTTAGGCTCTATTAGGTCTTCAGCTATTTAAGAAAACATTTCATTTACAAATATACCTTTCAATTCCTGTTCTGAATTATTATCAAATACTAATTTATTTATCTATGATCATAAAAGTCTTTTAATATATTGGGAAGCATCATTTTGCAAAAAAATGATATACATTCTTATAGTGGCTATCTGCTAACTAAATTTCACAGTGAATTTTGGATCCATTGGGCGTTTTTACACTTACCGACCCGACATCGACCCTACAACGACACCGATACGATATCGAGAAGGTACTTTCACACTCAAGACGACAGATGTTGACATATCGACCGTGGTGAGTGTAGTTGATTATACAAATGGCTGAATTCAACAGAAGATTGTATTTACTATATTTGTTATATTTAAGACAGAGAAGACGAAAAGTAGATAGGAAGTATTGGATTCACCCGATTATTAAAGTTCGCTATGTAGAAGGCGCATACTACACTTTATTTGACAAGCTGGTTTTAGATCCTAACAAGTTTTTCAATTTTATTTCCATTTCCTTCATCTGTCTTGTCCCACAAACAAGGCTTCGTCTCAACAAGTTCAATCAATGTCACTATGTCATACTTAAAAGTAGTCATTTCACAAAATATTCAACTACTGACCTAAAATAATGCGCTAGGCAGAGTGAACTGTCGGTGACTACACAGCGCCGACCAAGATGGGAGAGCTGCTGCCCACCGACACGTCGGTCCCTGCACCGACCCGATACCAACATGTCTGTGAGTGTGAAATGGTTCCATAACATTTCTTTACTTTTTGTTCCCGATATCACGTCGACGTCGTATCGGCTAGTGTGAAAACGCCCATTGGGTCTTCTTATATAATCAGTATTTTTTAATGGTTAAACCTGTGTCTCTAAACTTCAAAAGAAATGAGCAACACTAGTGATATTTCTGAATTGTTTATTAATTGTGTAATTGTGATCAACTGCAAGCGATCTTGTAGTAAATAAATGGTTGTAGCACCATATATAATGTACACTGATATACGTATTTCACAGTCTACATCTTAATCTGTAGATAACTTGGCAACCACTTTTAAACAATCACTAGATTGACTTATTAACATCAATAACAAATAATATGAATAATTGAACGTTTCAATACATTTTTAAATAAATTACTACATATAATAATAATAATAAAAAACAACTTTTTTTTTTCTTATTAACACAATTTTTTTACTAAATATGTAATACGTCTTTTAAAGTCACACACACTCACCTTGTTCAGTCAGTATCATGTTCTATAAAATTACACAATTATTGTCTTTATAACAATTACACTCTTTATTGATATGAAATTTGTAATCGATCAGACATTCAATTATTACTTGCACACCTATAGAATCCAAGCATATTTTCAAATGTATTCTGTAATTTATAATATATAACAACACAATTGTGCATTATGCATTTTAAATTGCAGATGTCTCCTAAACAAAAAAATGGTACACTGTTCTATATTAAGCAGCTTGCATATAGGAGAAAATGTTACGCCTCAAATTAAGAACCAGAATGGACTTTTAGCAGGAATTCATTTTATCACTTCTTTTCCTCAATTTATATGCAAAAGGATTTTTACAGAAGCCTTATACTAAAAAGAAGTACAGTATTCCCCCATTATAACATAATTGGGGCTGAGAGGTTTTATAGCGAATCGGCCTTACAAAATGGATATTACTCATTTAAACTACACAGATAACAATAAAAATTATTTAATTTATTTATATAAAAATAGTCAACAGTAATAAAGTACATATCTTACACAAAAAGGAACATAATTACAATAAGAACTATATTCAATGACTATCTTCTTCAAGAATAATATGGTATTGTGTCAGAACCACTTTCCACATCTACTGGTTTAAAAAAAGTACCAATTTATTTTGAGATTGTTTAGAGTTCATTTCTTTAAAGAATCATTCTGTCAGAAGTGATCATCATAGAGAGATATGTTTTCATTTATTGGATGTCATTCAGTTCAACATACTGAATGACAAAAAAATTCCAAGTGGACTTTTAATTGTTGGCTGAGAGTTGTCTTCTCCTTCATGTTTTTCCTCCTCTGAACTTTGTCACTCCTGTTACACTATCAACAATTTCAGTCATGATGCAGTAGCCAGGATCATCTTCATCTGCTTCAAGCTAGGATTAGATACCCTCTAATAAACAGCCTCTTTTTTTCCTCCAAGAGAAGTGTATTCCTAGTGATTGCCAAAGTTTTATAATTTATTTGTTTCATTGTATGTACAAAGTTGTACATCATATCTTGTATGTTGACTTTAAATTTTGTGGTGTCTGTTGGCGTCTTTTGTCTTCTTCTCCAGCCAGTGGCATACCGTGGGGGGGGGCAGTGGGGCGGGTGCCCCGGGCGCAAAATTTTTAGGGGCGCTAAAAAATTGTAAGATACAATTTTTATCATACAATAAAATAAGATATTTCAGGGCTTGCATATAGTCTGCATCATAATTGATATCCTATGTTAATGTTTTTTCAACAATTATTATTTTACATGTTCGGTCGTGGGAGTGGGGATCGTCCCCGCCCTCGAAAAGACGGTTTGTGAGATCTCCGATTGGTTGGAGTGGCCCAAGGTTACTAGATTTTACAAGGTTGTCTCATTTCGATGTTTACAAAATTTTAGGAGTGGGGGCAGTAGTCAACGTGACGTCACTCGTCGGACACCTTGGTCGTACTACAATTGAAACCCATGCTATTTGAGCATTTTGTTTGAGGGTATTTCTGCTGACAATCTTACATTGTGAGAGGTGGTTCTTGTTGTGCAGTTGCTACATATACTAGTTACTCAGGAAAAGCAAAGAAAACTGGAAGAACTGATTTATCATTCTACAGGTATGATATAATATTCCATCGCTCGCAAATGCGAAAAACTCGGTCTATTTTTAAAAACAATATTGATTTAAGTAGCACAGTTATTCTGTACAGTAAAAATTAAGATATTTCCTTTTATTTCGCGTTTATTTCATTTAAATCCGTTGAGCCATTCAGGAGATTCAAATGACCGCCATGCACTTTTCCGATGAGTGACGTCACAGTCAAATCGTGAAATCGCAATGTTTACACGTTATGAGACAACCTTGTAAAATCTAGTAACCTTGGGAGTGGCCCGCTTTCGCTCGTGGCGCATGTCCAAAGCAAGTGCTCTCGCTTGCTTCACGACTGCATTGTTGTGTTTCTGTTCGGATATAAAGGTTCTCCCTAGTAGCCTACATCAGGACTGAAAAGACATCAGAAAAAATTAGCCTTTAGATACAATGCACAGGTAAATAATATTTCTATCTTATAGAATGGTGCATAAGAAAGTTTATTTATTGATAAATTTGTTTTTGAATTGTGGGAACAGCAGCTTTTTTGTTGCCAACACTTGGCAATAAAATGCTGCTGTTCCCACAATAGTTTTAGCGAGTTTCCCATAGGAAACAGTAGCTATTGAGGTTGGTCTTAACCCTTGCATACCTGAGAGGGGTATCTGAGTTACCCCAAGCAAGTTTTTTGTTCATAATTTATTAGTTTTTGCAAATAATGGACTACATTTTTTTGTATTTGTCCATTGAAATGTCTGTTAAGAGACAAAAAAATGTTTGTAATTTAATGCAGACCGGAAAAATAAATAATCTAAAGAAATAAACCGTGGTAGCGTGAACTCAGTGTTCCTCGTAACAGTGATTTCTGGCTAGCTACAGGACTTATTGTGCACGTCCTGTCCTGACTTGTACACAGTGTTCGAATTTTAATTTACACAGTGCAGGCATTTTAATTGATTTGTGTAATTAATGTCTAATGAGCATTGCTCTCGCTCATAGAACTTTTTGTGTGGAGTTGGCAAGCAGATACTGCTGTTAACTTATTCGTTTGATGTTGGACGAGCATTGCATTCGCTCGTACGACGTCTGACTCAGAGTCACGTAAGTAGTGAGTGTGAGCACAAACCAACGCCAACACATATCATTTATATTAGACGGGGAAATTTCAAAGTGTTCCGTGTCACACTCACAACATCGTGATTCTCTAGTCACAAAAGCAGCTGAGAGAGCCATGGAGATGTGCAATATATTTGATATTTCAACAGAAAGAAGAATCGGAAGACGAAAGAAAATGTCTGGTGAGAAAAGTATAGACTCTGGCTTAAATTTAATTCAGGAAACTCGTCGGGAACAGCTTGAGGCAGTAGATAAGCTAACATCAGAATTAAAAAAACGTACGTTACAAATGAATATACTTCATGAGCTATTTGCCTTCCTTCAAATTCAAATACTATTGGATGCAGAAAAAGATGAAGTCATTGTTTGAAACATACAGCATTTATGTGAAAAATATTCCGAATTGAATGCTTCAGCTATGATTGCTGAAGTACATCGTATTAGACGCCACATTTCTTTATTTAAAGAAGTTCATCCAGAAGAGAACATTTTTGCATGGACAACTTTAGAATTATTAAGCTGGATAATTAAGTGGAAGATGCAAGAGAGTTTAATTAACATTGTTGTGGCACTATGAATTTTTTTAACAGTCACTGTGTCAAATGCTACTTGTGAAAGAAGTTTTTCTAAATTAAAGGTAATAAAGACCTATCAGAGATCGACTATGAGCCAGGAAAGGTTAAGTAAGCTTGCAATTTTATCAATTGAAAGAAAAATAAATGTAAATTTTAACCAAGTAATTGAAAAATTTGCAAGAATAAAATCCAGAAGATTTTAAATAAATGCAATTTATATACTGAAATGCCTAATATTTAATGTTTTTTGTTTCCCTATTTTGTTATACTTGTATTGGTACCTATAAACTGTTACAGTTTCGAAGTAAACATTAATGACTTTAGAGAAGTAATTTGATTTTATAATTATAATTGTAGGTTTAGAAAATAAATAGTTTTAAAACTTGGATTTGTAACAGCTTACGAGGGGGCGCAATATTTTAAATTGCCCCGGGCGCTCAAACTCCACGGTATGCCACTGTCTCCAGCAAGTGGCACCCCATTTCTAAAACTTCAATGAAAAATTTCTTTTTGTAGATCTGCTTTGCTGTGTAGATTGCACCTTGTTCCAGTGGCTGAAACACTTTAAAGAAGTCTACATGAAAACTGACAAACTTTCTTTAGAATAACTTTTTCTAAACTCTTAGATGTGATTGTTATAACTAATTTAACATATTTTGTGTATGTAATATACACAGAACAACAAACCTACCATGTAAATTTGGAGTTTGCTGTGTGTAGAAAATACACAGGTAATGCATAAAGTATTTTTCAACTGTAAAACAAATTCAGACAAGTTGTACTACAAACACGCTCTTCTAAATCTGTCAACTGAAAGCAGTTTGATTTGAATAATAAGCAAGGGAGCTCTGGCTGTAAATCTAACATGTTATAACACAATGTACGTTCAGTGTACCTACATTGTTCTATCAATTTTTCAGGTAAACTGCTAAAAATATAAACATGTTAAAAGGAGTGGTAGCTCAGTGAACAAGGGTATGATTTATATGGCATTCACTTGTCATACTTTGTTGCTGATTTGGTTCAAGGTCAACTCAATGCAGTCCCGTCTACCCGCTGTAAAGGCAAAACTTATTCAGCAACAACACACAACACAATATCTTTATTAATTGCATTTGCTGGCAGAAACATCTACTTAATCTTCTTAATTATACTGCAAAGTTTTCCCACATAAGGGTGAATTGGTGCATTATCTAGCAGAACCAAGCCCTTCACTTGGTCTTATGGAATCTTCAAATGGTATGTTTTGATTTCCAGTAAAACTTTTTTATGAAACCAGTCTGTTATTACGGCTGCTGTACATCATGATTTTTTAAGTGTACTACAATAATGAACTGACAGATTGTCCATCATGTTTTTTTTTTTAACACATGTGGCTTTTTGCTTTTGCCAATAACAATATTGTTTTAAGCATGTGGCTGCTGTTGTCATTTGGACACAGCAAAGCTGACATACGTTCCTGCTTTTTTCATGCCACTAGCTGAAACAGTTTCATGCCACACTAGTTTTCAGGTAGAGGTCTCCAAAACAGTTGGTTTCATCAAAATTTTAAACATGGTTCACCTTGACACTTTTTTTTATTTTAATTACATCATTTAGCTGTTTTCTGAAAGGCTCAACAGACTCAACATCAGCACTCGGGAGTACCCTCAAATTCTTTAGTTTGATACACTATGAACGTCTACAAAACTTACATAACTAACTTGTGTTTGCTTTAAAATCCTAAATGGTTAACCAGTCTCACTGCAGCTGCCTGAATTTCTATTCTACGTACTACCAATCCAGATGAACAAATCTGGAAAAACCACTTGTACACAGCATCATCTAATGTTTTATAAAAAGGCGTTTGCATTTGTTTTGCTTCACTTTTTTCTTTTTACATGTTGAAATTAAGAAGAAAGTTACAGAATGGAATTCACTGGTAATGTCCATTTTGGTGCACAATTGTGCTTTGATTTAACTTTTTACATTTCTTAGAGCTGTCTGCTTTAGCTAACGGGGGTTTATTGTAATTAGTAAAATACAGTATGCTGCCCAATGCTGTTTTGCTTCAACAGAATCTTTCACACTGGAAGTGTAATTGTAAGGTATCACAAGCCTACTTAGGAAGTCAATGTCCATGTTCAGACTTGATGTACATTATAATATTCCACTGTATTTGTATAGTACTCCGTATAGTCTCCTTTCAGACTATTATCTGTTTGGTCCATTCAGAGGGACATTGATTGGCCATTGATTTATCTTGAACAAAAAAGTAAATGTTGCCAGTGCATGTTCACAGATCATTGCTCATTCAAAAACATTTTTTCTGAGGCTAAAAAAAGCTTGTGCAAAAACAGAATGTGAGCAGAAATAAACTTGTGGTGAAAAGTAAACTGTCTATGTTGAGAAATGGATGTTTAAGTTCTCTATTTTAACTGGAATAAAGTTTGTAGCTACACTGAATTGACACACTCATACATTACGTTCACACATACACAGGTAAGGAAAGGGCAACATAAAATATATTTCCAAATAGTAAATACAACTTTCCCATTCCCAGTTCTATACCAACTTTCATATGTGAGGGATGTTATTCTAAGCAACCAGGAAGTTTGGGTTCAACAGGATAAAATAAACGTACATGGTTCCAACAACAAAAGTAACCAATAATGACAAGGTATGAAAGTGTTGGTTGATGTACCAATAAAAAAATATCAAGATAGACACAAAAGTTCTACTGAACAAAGGAATAGGAAAAAAGAACAGTGATGCACCATGCAAAACCGAATGCACAGAAGTCTGCAAAACAATAACAAAACACTTGAAAGAAAAAAAATTAAATGCTACAATATAAAAAAAATTGTCACATAAAATAATAACAATGGAAAAAGTGAACAACAGACATTGAGCACTCTATACTGCATTAGGGCAATTAAAGACAAAATGTAAATATGAGACAAAGAAAGATGAAAAATTTGTGGAAGCACAGATAAAACTGATTACAGAGCACTAGATAAATCAGATACACAGAGGCAATAATTAGATGTGATAATAGTAAGTAATAGTAATCAAAATATTTTACAGGAAGAAATGGCTGAACCATTGAGAAATAAGAAAAAAAGAAAGTCTGGGTTAATTAAAAATCCTGGAATAATAGCAGAAATGCTATAGTATATAGAAGTTACAAGTCTGTAAAAGGTAAAGAGTCTTTGTAACTATGTACCAGAACAAAACAACACCAGCAGATCCAATTTCATTACTGTCATGTTTATAAAAAGTTTCCAGCAAGATTCTCAATAACACGTTTAAGAGAGAACTTAGCAGTCAGCCATCATCTGATCAAGCAGGGTTTACAAATATTTACAGCACAAAGATCATCTACAAACAACAAACTAAATTCAAGAAATCTGAAATGAAAACTACAGTTAACTACTTTAGAGGCATTTACTGATTACAAGGAAACTTTTGATTCATTCTATTCAAAAGTTAACATATATGCATTAAAACAAGGAACAGGAAAGAAATATTTACAGACATCTCTGCAAAGTGTACAAACTTAACAGCTTAAATCAAATTGCACACATTACAAAATAAAATAATAACAGACAAAAGACACACATGTAAAGGATCAGAAACAAGGTCAATAGAGAATGTAATGTTATAAAAACCATAGATTGTGCAGAGAAAAAATGAAGGAAGGAATATACTGTAAGTCTAAACCTTACAAAAATGCACTATGTCTAATGGCAATAATATTTCTTATGAGCACTGTTGCCACTTCATACTTTACTCCCACTCCCACTTGTTTATCTCTGTTGGAACTTTATCTGCACGTGACGAGTTGGCGCTCCATGGTCATTAGTAATGACTAATGAATAATATCAATTCAATATAATACATGACCTTGTATGTGCAGTAGGGTGACAATATATTATTCAGTACTTGGAGCTTATCACATTCAATGAAGCCAACTTGACTCGTGTCATGCTGTCGGTATTTTGCTATCAGAGCATGAAGCAAATGTGATTGCAATCCTTTATGGTCAGAGAGAAATTAAAATAATCAGAGAGCCAGATAAATGGGAACCTTTACTGGTGGCCAATTTGATATGAGTGACAGTTGCATCAGACAACTTTGTTTGTATGAAATGCAAACAAAATATGAGAAAATAAGAAAACTTTGTTTGTACGAAGTAATGAGAGAGAATGCAGTACAATGAAACAATGGTTAAATTTGCTGTTTTAATGGAAATTTACCAATTGGAAAAATTTATCTTGCACCAATAAACAAAAAACAAAAAACTGTAAGGCATGTGAAGTGTCTCCACTACAATAGATTACAGGTGTTATGTTTGTCAACACTGTAATCCACAAGCATAATGCTTTTTTCTAAGGTTTGCACAGACTATAGGAATAATAAGGAGAGACAGGAGTAATAAAAACAACTAAATGGTTATACAGCCTTGAAGAGATGATACCATTTACTAAATTAAGATGGAGCTAATGTTAATGATGGTACACACATACAAGAACTCACTACTAACTACAACATAAATTTGTAAACAGCCTTTTTCAAAATTTGAAATACGTCATGTATTTGTACTCATATGAGTAACACACACTCACACACACACTTTATATACAGAATACATTTACATTTTACAAACATACAATGCAATATAAAACATTAGTTTCTAATAATTAAAAGTCGAGATATTAATTACTTTATATACATAATAATAAGACTGTTTTCTAGTTGAACACACATCTTTTTATTTCTGTGTTGATATGTGTTCAACCTAAAAACAGTGATATTATTCATGAAAACCACGAAAGTTTATGAGTGAGATTATTTACACAATACTGACATTATTGTAATTTGTTTTACATTCACATAAAATGTGAATACTACCATAACATTCAATGACACTTCTGAATCCTTCCCAATTGTTTCTTCCTAGTAGTAGTTAGCTTAACAATTAGATGTCTGTTAAATTACACACTGGCAACTAAAAACGTTAGTAACTACTTTAAAGAATAAAGATTATACAGTATATTCTTTTTGACTTTGGTTATGGTAAATAATATTTTGTTACAATTAAAACAGAAAATTGCAAAGATGCTTATGAGTTATTAGGACACTGTTATTAAATATGTTATATAAGTACACTATACTGAAATGAACTGAAAATGTTGCTTAGGCCTACTGAATGAGTTTCTTTAGTTATCAGAAAATCACTGCCAAATGTGAATTTTTCATACCAAAGATACCTACAATTTAATATAATATGGTGAAATCTATTTTCAATAAAAACTTAAAATTTATGAACTGGTTTTGAAACCAGTATATAAAATAAGTGTAAATAAATTTTATTTTAAAAGACACAATTAATTTACAGTACACATTTAAACTATTATAACCAGCTGACTAATGTCATAATGTGTTTATGCAGTGTGCTCAAAAGAGACCAAACTTTTTGAATCACTACACACGCTATGGCTAAGTGTGTGTAGTGATGTTTTTCACATAAACTGGCATTAACCCTGCACTGCTATGAGCATTTGAGTCTCTAACCTGTACAGGCTAGATTATGTACATGCACATGCTCTCTGCTGGATTAATGAGAGTGACAAATGTTAAAGATCATGAAGAACAACTTTATGTGTAAAACATTTTGCTACAAATTTTGATAAAAAACTTACAGAGACATGTAAATTGTTTAACCAAGTATACAGAGAGGATTCTTAAAACAAAATTTCATATGTAAATCCTATTTTTCAATGTTTTAATTGTCACTTTATCACTAATATAGTGCACAGCTTGTGCACAAGCTTATTTCAGCATATGCACCAGGTAAAGTACTTACATATTGTAACGTAACCGCTTTGAATGGTATCTCTGATCCTTAACTAGTACTTTACTTAATGGAAACTTTGTTTTATTTGCCCCACGTTGTTAGCGTCTTTTTGTAACGTAACGCTTAAATGTGTGGTGTGACGTCTGTCTTTTGACAGTCTCAGAGCGGTCAGAGCACCTCTTAGCGATCGCCACTTATGAATTATAAGTACCAATGTTTAAATAAATTTGATTGTAATGTTACCCAAACGAAACAGAAATCGAGTGTGTGTGATTTGGTCAAGATTAAGGAAGTTGTTTAGTCTTATTTGGAAGAGAGAGCGAGTACCATTTGTTTAGACCCGGAGTAGACAATTTCTTAATTTTTCAAATATTCGCCGTTCATGAGATCAGCTGATTTTGACATTAGTCTCCAAATATTAGGTTAACCAAACGACACGGTTCCGTAATACTACCTGATGGATAGTCCTCTTCTTAGTTTACTGAAATCTACCACAACTACCCTCTACAATAAAAAAAGACACATTTTATTATTCAACATAAATTATTAATAGTATTTATTTGTATAATATTGATTTTCTCTTCCGCCAATATACAAATATTACAATCGATCCTTTCAATCACTAATTCACTAATCCTTTCATATCGATTTAATTGGGTAAACATGGAATTATCATAAAATCTGGTTTTTAATGATTTTACAATTTTATTTTTTATTAAACATCAATCAACATATAATTCGTTTTATTTATTTCCCCAGGGTTAAGGGTAAGTTCTTTGTGTTATGAGATGGTCAGAAATGGATAATTATATACTACGCTTTACAAGATAAAAATAATCAATTTCGAATTTTTGTTTATTCTCTTAGTACGTAGTTCCGGATTTGTCCGCGAGAGAGCAGATTATGTTTTTATTAAACGCATGACAACACTTTAGAAATTTCTGTACTGCACAACGATTTGATTTGAGGTTTTCTTGGTTAAATATTAAAAGAAATGTTTATATTACCTCTTTCCTCGAAGTTCTTACTTGCGTGAAGCGGTTTCTCGTGTGGTGTTCCTAGTTGTTTTGTAATTTCATGAACGTCTATCAGATACCATCTCGTTAAAAACTCGAAGCGCGGCTTGGCTAGGCCTGATCTTGAAAATGGTTTTTAACACTTTGTTATGGGGTAAAGCAAGTTATAGTTGATATTTAAAGGAGTGGTACATAATGTGTATACTGTGAGTTAATTTTTGTTATAATTTTGTACTGTTTCCAAATGTTTCAAAGGTTTTTTAATACAATTTTGGTCTCATTACGTTTTTCAACTGAACAGTTTTCAATCTCAAATTCGATTAAACAATATGTTGTTATTCTGTTACTGTTAGTAACATATAATTTCTATATCATTTTTTATTGGTGCTGCTATTTACTTCTGAGTATATAGGCTGTTTTTAATTATTATAAATTTATTTTTGATTTATAGAAAAATAATTCTTTTTAATTTTGGTTTATTTCCCAATTTGATTATATAACAGTTTTTCGTTTATTTTCTTATAACTTTAGATATAAGTCTTTAATATTATTATTTACTTTAAATGAATTTATATATTATTTATTAATCTCTTATAGTATTCTTACACTGCACTATTTTCTTCTGCCATTTTCCTCATACAGTATTATTTTATTTTTTATTATCATCTTATATTTAACTCTTTTATTTTTTAACCCTGGGTTATCTTATATAACATAATTATTTTATTAAATATAAAATTAAACATAGATACTAAATTTTAGTTGCCTACACAATATAAATCATACAATAACTAAACAAAATACATAATTAGTTAGTAGCATCACAGTCTACTATTATAATCCATAATTCCCACATCTACAGCACAAGTCTGTAAGAAGTTCCCTTCACATTCACTTATTTACGCACTGGGTACACTATAACTCACTTGTCACTGTATATCACTTCAATATCGTTTATAATGTTTAGTGATATAACTTAATTTATAGCTAGTTATAGTTTACCCATTTCTGACCTTTATGGTAATATAATTAAGTTATCATTTATTGGGACTGGGTTATGTAACGTTACAATATATAGTCTATATATATTACCATTATAATATCAACTTATTATAATTAAAAACTTAAAAAAATAGGTTTGCTGCTTATGAGTACTAGATAATTTTCAGAAATTTTGGTCCAAGTGTTGTTTCACAGTAGCCAATAAACATCAGCAAATTAACAAAAATAATTCAAAATCATAAACCTTTTTTTAAAATGTCATCATTTTTGACAATGACTTATAATTGATTACGTTTTCACAGTCCCAATGCGTACAGACTATATATGCAAATGTACAGCTCAACACACCTTAAAATTTATTTCTGCTATACATGTACAGCTCAACACACCTTAAAATTTATTTCTGCTATACATGTACAGCTCAACACACCTTAAAATTTATTTCTGCTATACATGTACAGGTTGCAAAGATAATAAAACCATACCAACGTCTGTATAATATGTTGAATTTCCCATATAACAGTGTCCTATTAGCTTACAACACTAAAGTGCTTGTCCATTCTATTTTGCAATAACATACAATAAATATTTTTTAATCTTTTCATCAATTAAACTACAGGCTTTTTGAAAATGTTCAGATATCATATTTTACTTTTATTTTGGACGATTTTGCCATGAAAGACTGAACAGAAGCCAACAATTTTGAAAATATGGGGCTACATAAAATGATGTCACTGAATTTAGGCCAAAAGAACTAAATCAGAAACATCACTTTCATAAAATAAAGCATTTACCTGTAAGCAAAACACGTTCTCTACAATTCAACGTGTCATATTAGTTAATACCTTGTACCAACTAATATGGTACAACGTGTATGTTTAGACAGGTCATTTCAATATTTTTGTAATGAGTTTTCTTCCTTTTTGTCTAGACCTGATCTTTGTCTTAACATTATCAAAACATTCTCATTTTTCATATGCAATATTCAAATGTGTAAAAAAATTAGTTTAAGCCACTGTCAGACCTATAGTAAGTCCTATGTAATAAATTTCTTCTCCATAATTCCCACTTTTTCTACAGCTAAGCTATTCCCTGATGTTAAGTCACAGTATAAAAATAGGAACTGACTCTGATCTCATGCATAACAATGTGTTCATATATTTGCTGTAGGTTTGTTGTATGGTGGAGGAAGTCTGACTATCAGTTGATGTGGAGGTCTTGAAAGCTGGGTCGAATTTGTGCGATCACTTGAAGGTGCCTGTGGAGGTGTTGAGGCAGACCACTGTCTTAAACGTGAATGTATTTCTGGAAAATGTGGCCTTCTCACAGGTGCTTCATGCCAGCATTCCATCATTAGTGAATACATTCGTGAAGGGCAATCTTCTGGGCATGGTAACAATTGTCGACATCGTATCATGTCTATTACCTCTTGATTATTATAACCATAATATGGCTGAAACAAACATATAAAATGGTGTATATTAATGTGCATTATATATTATATTAAAAATATACAAACATTGATTATTAAAATTAAATACATATAATTATATACACATAAATAAAACATTTCTATGGATTCTCATGGTTCTGTCGTCAATAAAAAGCAGTTGTCCAATGTTTCCAGATTAGTTTAACTCTAAATTCATGCCTAAAATAATAAAATATAGATTATGTTAAGACTGTACAATCTACAGGAGTTTGGAGACTTGTGTTCACATTGGTTTAAACTTACATTACTTGCTTACATCAGCTATACATGACTAATAGTTAAAGCATTACACTACATAACACATTATAAAGTGCAAAGTGTTTTTGTTTTTTACATTATATGACTGACTGCTGAAGTAGTAGACCACCATTGGTAACAAATTCATAGACAGGTCTTGAATTCACGACACAGTTGCTGACTTATAAGAGTTTGGAAATTACAAAGTCAGGTCATACTGTTTGCTACAATTTTCTACTGGCAATTAATATTTATTTTCTTTGATTTTCTCCAAATGAATTATGTTAGAATAACGTTTGCTTAGAATTTGTTTATATATACATCTTACATCCTGAAATAATGTGTTCTCTTCTATCGTTTTCATTTCTATAAACGGACATTTAAAATGATTTAACTTATGTGTGAATTTTTTTAGTTTTATAGAACTGAAATGTGTGTGTGTGTGTGTGTGTGTGTGTGTGTGTGTGTGTGTGTGTGTGTGAGAGAGAGAGAGAGAGAGAGAGAGAGAGAGAGAGAGAGAGAGAGAGAGAGAGAGAGAGAGAGAGAGAGAGAGAGAGAGAGAGAGAGAGAGAGTATTTATTTATAATAAGAAGTTCCTAAGCTACAAGCATTTACTTTATTAGTTTTAACAATACACAGTTTGTTATAGCATTGCCTAATAAAAGATTTCTGCAATGATTTTATACAATATTTATTTTTACTCCATCTCCTGATTTGCAGACTTTTTTTATATTTCTTCCTCTACCTTCCTCAGTCCATACATGGCTCTTAAAATCTTCTCTTAAAGATTCTCTTTATATGTACATGTTATATTAGGTTCTGTTTTTACAGTTAGATATAAAGTTTTAGTTTTAGTTTAAATATTTTTCTCTGTTTAACATTCTTTTTTAACTAGTCCCTAAAAAATGCTGTACGGAAGTTCAACATGTACAGAAAAACTGACACAAAAGTAAGTATCACCTTACACACTTAAAGTATGAGAATGCCATTCAATGTTTAGGCATTGTACAGACTTAAACATACTCAGAATGTGTCACTTACAGTACAAACAGATGACTATGATTCACTTTATTTTACAGACAAGTTTTTATAAGGAAAAATTATTATTATTATTATTATTACTGACAGCCATTAGAAAAACAATGTTTGGCATCGCCAACGCTTTTCTTTGTATACAAAACTTTTTCAGAATATATTCTTTCAGAACACAACAAAAACACTGCAAAAAACTGTTTAAATTTATGAGAATTTGCACATTCTTTTTAAAACTGTACATAACCGAAAACACAGTTACAGAAACTCATTCTTAGATCACTTACACACGGGCCACTCTGTACCACCACTCAGTGGTGCGACTCAGTCTCGCTCAAGTGTTTTTCATAGTTTTACATTGTATGTGTTCATACAAGTGTTAGTGGCATGCGACTGTGGCAGGCAGAAGCCGATCCCCGCCCTAAGTGGCGATGTTTTGTAATATTGGACCACTGACATGGACCACTTTCAGTTGCGCCACAGAGTAGCACTTTCAGTCTTCAGAGCAATGTTGTCAAGGTTGATTGAACTGCTATTTCTTTACTACAGCTATTGAACTGTTTTAGTAAAGTTTTCTTTACTATTTCATGAAGTCTAATTTGATTCGGACTGATTTATAATAGAAGTAGAGCAAAGACCGGCAATTTGGGACCCATCCAATTATAACACACCTCAAAGTGATTGCAGCCCTCTCTTCAGCAGGTATACTTTGACTTATGTTTGTGTTTTTCTTCTAGATATGAAATTCTAGTAAATTAAGAAGCCAACTGAGCATGCTTTGTGGCATTCTAAAATAGTTAAGAAACTTCTCATTGTCCACTATCAGATCACTCATTGATTATAAAACTGCCCCACTACCAACCATTCAAACGTCGTCTAATGCAGCCAGTATCAACGTTGTCTATGATGGTGATGTCTTTGTATGGGAACAGCAAGTAGAACTTCTTTGCCAAAGTTCATGATTAAACTGATGTAAAAAGTAAATAAAACAATCTTCTGAATAAAACTATTTTCTATCACTGAGCAAATGGACAGTGGCGTGTCTCTGAAGCGAATCCATTCACACAAGCCACTGCGTGGCACCACAAAGCCACATGAGCATGGCCCATCTGTAAACGGCCTTATACATTCATAAATGATAAAAGGAGTTTTCTTTTTTCACTCTTGGTTTAAATAGTTATTGGACATATTTACTTAAAAATAATAAAAGAGACACAATTACAAAACACTCACTTGAAAAAGTACTCTAAATAAAAAACTACCCAATAAGTATGCACAACATAACCAAAAATGTAGGCCTAATCACTGATAGCTTGCATGTTCATGTTTAATTTTCTTCACAGATTTCACTTTTTCAATTCACATAAACGTAATTTCTTAAAAACGTTAAAACAAATACAGAAAAACACTTAAAAAGGCAAAATAAACAAACACACTTTACAATAAATATGAACAACATAACCAAAACTTGTTAGCTGATGCTAACTTTTGAATAATTTTCATGCAAAAGTAACAGAAAGAAATTATCATGTCATACACCAAAATAACTCTACAACCTTTTGAAGTATTGTGTTAGAACATGGCAAAATCTAGTTAGCTATAAACAAACAAAAAGAATGAAATATTGACATGGGAGAACAAATATGATTTTGAGATGTTGACACTTTAGTGTTACGCAACAAAGTCTCAAAATCAACGTTTACTGCTTTGAGGCTAATTGTTATTTTGTACATAATCTTTCTTTAACCTCTTCCTGAGTGCAGAAAATGTCATTTTCAAGATGTGACTATGGGGTCCAAGAGAGTCATTAAACAAAATGGCAATGTTTTTCCTGATTCAGTACTTTCAATACATGATGCTAAGCATAGTTAGCATATAATACATTAAAATTTAGTTTTGCACCTTTGTATAGAAAATTAAAGCTGAATTTCAGATTAGATCAATAACTAGTATCAGAAAAACAAACTATAAAAGCATATTCCAAGCAAGAAGTTCATGATCTTCTCTTGTTCTGCCATACACCTTGTTGACATTCTATTTATTACTGATTATACCAGTTACCTCGCATCATCCATAGCAATTAAACGTTTTGTTGTTTTCAAGCTAGTCACTTAACACAATTTATATTATCTATAGTCACTATTTGTTTGACAGTGGAAACAAAATATAGACACCAATCAACCCTCGAAAATTGCACTCGCCCACTCGCCAGTGGCGAGTGGGTTTTGACTGTGAAAAAAAGGAGAAAAGAGGAGAGAAAGAATGAAAAATGGAAAAAAGAAGGACATCTATTAAACCAAAACACGTCATGTTTTTGTTTTAGTAAAGGCGCGTGTTGAAGTCATAGGCCGTCAGTTAGCTGTCACCGTGTGAATTTTATAAACAAAACTGCTCTGTTGGATAGCCTATATCATCTTAAAACACGTCGAACAAAATAGTGTTGCTGAGAGAGGGGAGCGGAAATTTCACGCCGTTCTGCGCGGGCCGTCGGCCGCCGGCCTTTGTCACTCCACCCAAGTTGTACAGTCTGCTAATTATTGTTGAGTTGACCGGATGTGTTACGCGTGTGATTTATTGTTTCGTGTACTAAGAGTATTCTCAATTTCTAAGATCATGTTCAGCGTGTATTTTATTTTTCGTGTGTTATTTTATTCATAATGAGACAAAGCAATATGTAAACGATAAAAACTGCCAAGTTTTCATTAATTTTATTGCTAAACAGTTACAAGATGTGGTTCAAAAATTAAAAAATGGTCAGTGTTTCAGTATTTTGATTGATGGTTCCACGGACCGAAGTGCTCAGGATGTGATTGTTTATGCTCGTTATGTGTGTGAAGGGGAGATAACAGAATACCTTTTAGGCCTTGTGCCTCTCGAGAGCTATAGGGCAGAGTTGTATTTCACTCTTGGATAAGAGAAAAGTACATGGTTAGTGTGGGAACTGACGGGGCGTCGTCTATGATTGGCTCAAAGTCAGGTTTCGTACTTCGTTTGAAAGAAGAAGCTCCGCATTTAATTAGCATTCACTGCGCCGCGCATCGTCTACAATTGGCCATACTTGATGCTGCCAATTCCATCCCTTACCTAGAAAAGCTTGACGAAACTGTGAAGAACATATACAAATTTTACAAACGATCCTCAAAACGCCTCCATGAGCTTAAAAACACCGCGAAAACTTTAGAAAGTGAGATAGTAAAACTCAGAAATGTTCACAATGTACGGTGGCTATGTAGTAAATCCAGGGCTGCAAACTGGTTTTGAGATCTAAATTACTGATTTTACTGACTAAAATCACTGAAATACTGACTTCTTACTGACCTAAGATAAAATAACTGACCTCCATCGACCATATTAATATTAATTTACAAGTAATTAGAGACAGTTTAAAACATATTTTTTATAATTGGCCACCCTTCTCCCCACTGAGCAGCTGTAAAACAAAATCTAACATACAACGGCATTATTTTAGTTTGAGACTTATTAAAAAACATTAAAAACTAAACATTGTTCAAGTAAAATCAGCAGGCATATTGTTAACTGGTTTACAGCTACTCAGGCCAATTTCCCTTGCCACTATTATAAGTTAATTTTGTATATTTATTTTACTGACATATTATTCAGTGCTTCACTTACATCTTATATCTAATAAAACTATAACATAATTACCCATCTTAAATATTCCTAGAATAATATAATGTACATACCAAGAGAACGTTAAATATCCTTGGTACTCTATGATCAGTCTGCTTAAGAATTGTAACTGAAACTCATTGCTTGGGTTTTTTATTGAAAAATGAAGTAATTAGTGAAGATTTTCTTTTCTCAACATTTTTCTGAATTTTTTCCGCATCATGTCTTTTTATGTCAGCTTCTTCTTTAACTTTCTGAGCACTTTCCAGGATTGCCTGTGCAACATTAGCCGCAACAAGATCCTTATTTTTAATAGCCTGCTTTAATCTTTCATTTGCATCTTTTAAAAGAGTATCAGCTACTTTTCTTTTCTCTTCTTCATCACTTTTCAGTTGTTTTAATACTACTTCTTTATCATCAATACCTTTTCTCTCAGCTGAGAGTTTTTTCTCTAATTCGTTTTCGGCAATACGCTCTTTCTCCTTAGCTTCTTCTTCTTTCTTTTCCTGTTCTTTCTTTAAACGTTGTTCTTCTAGGTACTGCCTATGATGTATATAGGCTGACTGAGTGAGATTCAAGAGCTCTTTGTTTATATGAACCAAATGTACTTTTCCATCATAGAGTTTATGCAACGCGCAAACTTATCTTAACGTGAAGATAGGCATCCAGAGTTCTTTCAGACATACTTGCCCGATCAGAGATCATAACTCTCTGTGAGCTTGAGAAGCCTCTTTCCACATCTGCTGAACCATGAGAAAGAGATAAAGCTGCTTTGACAACCTTAGAAACAAGTGGGTACTTCATCTCACCTGCCTTATCAGTTTTCTTAAAAAACTGGTTCCAGTAAACATCAATGCGATTGCTCTTGCTATGCAGCTCATCTTCTTCCAAACTCAGTAACTTCCATTCATCAATAAGGGAGGCTATGTTCAGATCAATAGGCAATGCTTTTGCCACTTCAACGATGGACTTCCAACTATTGTCTTTTGTTCTTTCGGATGGGATCAAACATTCAAAATGCTTCAATAAAGGTATTGACGTCAAGGAAGACTTGGTAAAAATGTGTTTACAACTAGCAATGAAATGCTTTTTTGCTTGGAGCAGAAATGCAAGTTTGTCCTTTTCTGGTAACATTTGTAATTCTTTTACATCTAATCCACAGTTTACTTCTTTAAGAGGAAGAAAACGTTTCTCATCATTCAAGGAATCTAACGAGAAGATAACCTCAGAATGACATATACGAGTCATTAATCTGCTTGTTAGAGTTTTGAGGTGATCATACAGAAGGTGAATCAAAGGTTCTTCTTTCTGAAAGTGACCAGTAAACTGTGAAAATATGTGAGCACTGGAGCAAGCAAAGTTTATTTCCACTTTCATTGTGTTAACTTTCAGAAGACTAACAATGTTCTTGTATTTGGATGATATCATTAAATCACTTTTATATTTTGGCACAAATACCATGAAATACTTCGTGACTGCTGGCCACTGTTCTAGGAGTCTTAAACCAATCTCACAATCTGCTTTTCATACCTAATCTTAATTATTTATTTCTGACAACAAAATTTTTAATTATCATGTTAGAAAGTAAGAAAATAAAAAAAATGAATATCGAGTAAAAACCCTTTCTTAAGAACCACTAAATTCTGCTTTAAAAAACTGACTTTACTGACCAATTTAAAAAATACTGGCTTTTTATTGACTTGCTCAAAAATACTGACTTTTACTGACTTTACTGACCAGTTTGCAACACTGTCTGACGCTTTGAAAGCTTTGCGGCGTGATCTCGTACCTCTGGTCATCCATCTTGAGGATATAACGAACCGGAAAGCTACAACAGGAGAAGCTACGGATGCAGCTAGAGCAAAAGGCTATCTAAAAAGCCTTACATCATACAAGTTTGTAAAAACATTAAACTTTTTGATTGACCTGTATGGGAAACTAGAGCCATTTTGTAAAGTTTTACAGTTGAAACAGTTACTGGTCTCACAGGTCAATGATGGTAACGGTGGAAATGGTTCAGTTCTTGCTTTCATCTGAAGGATCCAGTGTGAAACAATTCCTTTGTGACACTTCAGACTCAGAGAAACTGAATTACTCAAAATACAAAGGCGACCAAGGAATTGTTCTCACAAACACGTCTCAAGGGGAGGAAGAATACAAATCAATCCGTAATAAGCTGATCGAAAGCACAGTTCATTACTTGAAGTGCCGTCTTGATACACTTGAGACTGTAGTAGACACCAAGTGCCACGTTCTGGATTTCTTGTGCCTTCCTCAAGATGACACCCTAACTGCATATGGCAATGAGGAGATTCTTCAATTGTCGCATGTTTTTATTACTGGTGATATAAATGAGGATGTTTTGCTATCGGAATGGCTTCAATTAAAAATGATGGTTAAAGAAGAGCAAATAACTTCAAAAGGACTGGGTGAGCTATTAAAAACTCTGTACAAGCTTCATGAGAGTTTTGGTGAGCTAAAGAAAGTATTTTACGACGTTGCATGCATGGCAGTAACAACAGCATCTTGTGAACGGGTATTTAGCTTCGTTAACAGGATAAAAGTGAAACAGAGACTTTCCCTGGACATCACTTCATTAGGAGATCTAATGCAGCTGGCAGTAAATGGACCACCCTTAGAAGATTTCAACCCTGGTGTAGGAATAGACAAATGGTATTTCTCGTCGGGACTTCGCCATGTTAGTGGCCACAAGAGGAAACACTCAGCCTAGTCCAGCTTGATTATTTGTAATCAATTATTTTTCATCTTCAACTCGATAAGGGACTATCAGAATATAAACTGGGCTAATGAATAATGTAGCGGTACATGCTAAATATTAAACAATAAAGTTCTAAATATCACTATAATATTGACGACTCGGAACACAAAGTTTTTTATAAGTAAAAACGTAAAGTTTTACCTTACAGCCTAAACCGGCTTTCACCTATAGAAGGCTTCATCAGAGGCTGTCAGTAGCGCTGCTCGTCTTGTTGTTGGCGACGAGAAAGTGTTTCGAAAGATTGAAGCTGTGTGTGTGTGGTGAGATGTGTTCGAATAATGCGTGCGATTTGAATTGTGTCTGTTCGTTTAGGATGTCGTTTTTATTTGTTTTTGTGTGTTTGTATATTTCTAATTGTTCTAGAGTGTCTAAACGACATCCTAAACGAACAGACACAATTCAAATCGCACGCATTATTCGAACACATCTCACCACACACACACAGCTTCAATCTTTCGAAACACTTTCTCGTCGCCAACAACAAGACGAGCAGCGCTACTGACAGCCTCTGATGAAGCCTTCTATAGGTGAAAGCCGGTTTAGGCTGTAAGGTAAAACTTTACGTTTTTACTTATAAAAAACTTTGTGTTCCGAGTCGTCAATATTATAGTGATATTTAGTTAAGTAACGGACACGTCATGGACAACGAAATCCAAGAATAAAGTTCTATCCCCCCCCCCCCGGGAAACGGTATCTGGCGAGTGGGAAACGCCAACAATTTTCGAGGGTTGCACCAATGATGCTACTATTTACCAGCTTTAATTAATCACAAATAACAGTTTGTAATAAATAAACAAGGTACTCTCGTACAATAATTCAAGTTAAGTCTGTCCACACACAACACTAATATCACGTAATAGAGTTCCACACTAATTATAACACAGTAAACTTACCACTAATCTTCAACCATCACTCGATCCACACTAAAAAACCGCTCAAGGTAACTGAACTGATAAAGCCAGATGCTGTGGGTTATATAGGTAGAGCAGGTCTTTTAGAATAACTTACCATCCTCATGTGGCATTTTAAGTGCCCTCCTGAACACTCTGGAAGGTGCTTGAGTGCTACATGAGTGGACAGCCTTGATACAGACAAGGCACACTGGGCTAGTCAAGAAGTGTGTAAAACATTCTCACCTTTTCGAGAGGGTTCCATTGTTATATTGTTCCATGCTTAAGCCTGTTTGTTCCGAACTGGCAAACCATCTCTGAAGTAATAACTGGCCAGGCGATCTAGATGGACGACCTTGAATTTCCGCTGTCCTTCCTGTTGAATCTGATAGACAACATCGTTGTTTCTCTTTTTCATAGTGTAAGGTCCTTCCCAGTTAGTGAAGTTAGTCTGAAGTCTGAAGTTTCCCAGTTAGTCCCAGTTATACCACAACGGCGCTTTGTGTTGTACAACCAAACCGGATCTTCTTGAAAACCCACACTATTGCTGCAAATGTCATACCGAGTCTTCATTTCATCACTGGCTATCTTTAGCCGTCCCCTTATCAACCGGTGTATTTCTCGCAGTTGCTTTTCTAATTGTGAGGAATAGTTCAGTGGCTCTTGGGACTGAGTCTCAGGTGATCCAAACATCAAGTCCCCAGGAGGGCAAATCTCTGCCTAAACATCAATTTTCCCGGAGTCATGCCAGTTGTGTTGTGTACTAATGACCTATATGCCATGAGGAATAGTGGTATACGTTGGACCCAGTCTGTTTAGTTCTCATCAACAACCTTCGAAAGATCCTGCTCAAGTGTCCTATTGAACCTCTCAATCATTCAGTCCAGCTGAAGATTGAGAGGCGTTGACGTGGTCTTTCGAATTCTGAGTACACAGCATAATTCTTTAAACACTCCAGACTCGAAACTTCTCCCTTGATCCATATGGGAAATCCATAATGGCAACAGAAATTGTGAAGTAACCCCTTTGCCACAGTGGTAACCTCCTGATTTGGAATTGCATAAGCTTTCACCCACTTAGTAAAAAGGTCACCTATAACCATGGTGTGCCGGTTTCCATCGTCAGTAACTAAGAAAGGTTCAGCAATGTCTATGGTAATTCTCTCGAATAGCAGTCCAACGTTATACTGTCTCATTTTCCCCGTGCTTCTGGTTTGTGGGCCTCTGCTTGCAGCAAATATTTCACATATCCGACACAACTTGCCAAAGATTAAGCCAATAGAATTCCTTCTGTATTTTGTCAAGGGTTTTATCAACACCAAGATGAGCACCAGACATTCCATCGTGCACCTCCTTCAAAACAGACTGCACTTTACTTCAGGGAACTATCAGCTGCATGACCACGTCTCATATATCTGGACTTTCCCAAGTCCTTTTCAGCAATCCGGAACCATGGCAGACATCTTGCCAATCCAGGCAGCGACCTTCCTCTTCTCCCGTCAAGATCGGTCCAATGTTTCCATCAGTCATCTGTTCTTGTCGAAAATCTTGTGTCATCCAGCCATCTGCCAGGAAATCTACAGTGATGGCTTTAACATGTTCACATGTGTTCTGTTCTTCCTTTCTATGGCCATGTTGGGAATCTTCTGAGCACAGTCTTTGGGATAACCCACCTGCATTACCATGAAGGCGCCTCCGCCGATGTTGTACTCTTGCAGATGTTTGAGCCACCTTGCCAACTGCCCTTCCGGATTTCTATATCTCAAGAGCCATGCAAGCACGGCATGGTCGGTGCATAATGGCAAGTCTCTCCCATAGAGGTATTTATAGAAGTGCTTCAAAGCTTGGACAATTGACAACAACTCTCTTCTTGTAATAATTTCTCTCTGATTTAGAAAGCCTATTGCTATAATGCACTACTACTCGTTCTTCACCGTTTTGCACTTGAGACAAAACTGTACTTCCTTTCGGAAGATGGGAAAGCAAGAATTGGCTGCAAACATAATAGAATTTTCAAAGTCCTGAATGCTTGATCATACTCTTTCGACCACTGGAAGTTTTGTTTATTTTCCATTAGCTCATGTAGTGGTTTAGCAATAGTAGCAAAGTCTTTCACAAAACATCTGTAATATGAGCATAACACTAGGAAACTCCGAACTTTGTGTTTACTCTTGGAACTGGCCAGTCTCTTATGGTGTCTACTTTATTGGGATCCTTACTAACATCGTCTGCCGAAGTAAGATGGCCCAGATACTGTACTTCCATCTGGAATAAAGAACACTTCTTCAGGCTAAGTTTCAGTTGGGCACTGTGAATTCTAGTTAGAACCTCTTTAAGGCTTTTCAAATGGTCTTTGAAAGTCTTCTCAATGACTATCACATCGTCTAAATAAACAAGGCACGTTTTCCATGTCAGGCCTCAGAGAACTAGATACATCAATCTTTCAAACATTGCTGGTGCATTACAGAGTCCAAACGCCATGACTTTAAATTTGAAGAGGCCACTTGGGATCAAGAAAGCTGTCTTTTCGTTATCTTCTTGATGAAGACCTTTCTCTTCAGCGGTGCAACAACCCACTACTGAGTCAAGGCCTCCTTTAACAGCCTCCGCCAGTTGTCCCGGTCAAGTGCAGCTGCTCTCCAGTTCCAGGTCCCAAGGATATGGTGCGCATCGTAGTTCACACCGTCTTCCCAACGTAGTTTGGGTATACCAACTCTCCTGGTGCCATAGATCTATTCTGTGAGTGCCTTTCTTGGTTATTTCATTCTCCCCCATTCTGATCACGTGTCCAGCCCAACTGAGTCTACCAAGTTTTATAATTTTCACAATATCTGGTTCATTCAGAAGAGTGTTCAGTTCTTGGTTGATTCTTTTCCTCCATTCACCTCCTACACATACTGGACCAGGATTTTGCGCTCATGAACCAGCAGGCTTGACTCAAGATTTTCTAGAAATGGTCCAGCTTGATGAAGACCTACTTGCCAATATCCACTCTTCAGGCCCAACGTGGAAAACCATTGAGCTCTAGGCAGGGTGTCAAGTGAATCATCAATGTGAGGTAGTGGATAGCAATCTTTCTTTGTCACGTTGTTCAACCTCCTATATGCAGAACGTAATCCGCCATCCTTGTTTGCTACCAGAACTACTGGAGAAGACCAAGCACTTGACGAAGGTTCCATTATTCCTTCTGTCAACATGTCCTGTACTAACCAAGACATTTCCACTTGCTTAGCTAATGGAGGCGTATTAGTGTTGTATCCCTGGTATTGATGATTCGATGTTGTACAAGAGACGTTCTTCCCGGTGACTGGCTGCAAACTGCAAAAGAATCTTTAAATTGATGTAAAGACTGTTCTTTTACCTCACCACTTGAGAGACTGTTAGAACATGTTTCAACGGTTACTGAATTTCCTCTGGTAATTTGGAAGTGTGCGAAACACTGGATCTTCGCTGCGTCATTCCGACTACCCAGGCCACAGGAGACATTTTACCTAGGTGCATATTGCTTTGTGAAGTGATATCTTGATCCAAAATTGTTGTCACTCTAATAGGTACATTTCCAGTTTCATCAGGTTTTACTAACTTCTGGCAATTAGTATGCACAGTATGCTGATTACCTGGGGTTTGAATATAGAGCACTGGTTTCTGCTAGCATCTATCTCAGTTCTAACCATGATGATTTTTCAGAATTTGGTGGGACAGTTACGGCCACTTGACTTATCACAGCCATTAATTTTTCTGATGTATTTATTGTGGAGAGCATTACCTCTTCTTTTCCGATTCTCAAGACATTGTTTTTGAAGTCGACTATAAAACCATATGCATTCATAATGTACACGCCAGAATTGCTTCATCCACAATGTCTGCAACAAGTACTTAATGATCAAATTCAAGTCAACTAAGGCGTAGGTGTATCTCCACTTTTCCAAACACTTTGAAAGGCCGTCCAAGTAGCTGTTCGCTAGCTGCAAGAGCCCCAGACGTGCTTGAGGTTTTTCATCATATCAGGGCACACAATGGAGACTGTGGGACCTGTGCCAACTGTAATTGAGGTTGGCCTTTCTTGAACGAATCCAGTAACTATCAATCTCCTGCTATTTTTCTGAAGTGTAGAAATTGAATATTGTCTAGGGGCTTCGTTCCTCCAGTTAGTCAGCACATACCCCGTTGTACCAACTACTGTTCGTTTCCTTGCTGCTGGACTCTAACCCGACAATCTCATAGATGTCCAGGTTTCCCACATCTATAACACTTCGGTCTTCCATCCTTTCTTACTTTATTCTGTGGTTCCGTACACTGGGTCTCTGTTCCTTGTTCTTCCTCTCCATTATCTGTGCCATCGTGATCTTTTAGTGTGCACAGTTTATGACTTGCCCAACCATGTGCTGACTTGGCGGGCTCAAATTGTAAAGGATGTACCAGGGTCTCCGCACTATTCTGATGTCTTGCCATTCATAAAACTTGCTGTAGTTCATTATCTCTGATACCATCAGTAAATGACTGCATCACAAACCTCATTAAAAAATCTTCTGGTGTGTCAGGATAGGCCAGTCTAAAATCTGTCGATGCTCGCTTCAAACTTTTGAAGACTCTCTCTCTGGAATACTGTCGCCTTGCTCTCAACTGAGTGCAGTACACATCTCATAAATGTTTATCACCATACTGTAAATCTAAAGCTTTTATCACTTCGGCATAGGTGTTCTGGATATCAGGTGGCCATGTAGTAGTAGCTCTGTGGCAGGTGCTTTTAAAGTGAGAACAAGTGAAACTGCCTTGTCTTTCTCCATCCAATTATCTGCACTAGCAGCAACTTCAAATTGCCAAAGATATATCGCCCAGTGAGTGCTTCCATCAAATGTTGCGGGCTTGACATGAACTGCCCAACTACAGGCAAACTGACCTTTTCAATTGTCTTATTTTCAGTGTATTTTTCTGTTTTTACCATTTGTACAGTCTGTTCAGAAATTTGTTTTGAAACAGTTAGCTGTACTTTCAGTAATTGCTCAACTTCATTTTTAATTTGTTCCCTTACGTTTACAATCGACCCTTCTACTAGTTATTTTTGTTGACATAGCTTCTTCCACACTCAAGACACATTTTTTGACTTCATCTATTTTATTTGACATGGATTCTTCTAGATCAGATATTCTAGTAATTTGATTATTACGCTCACCTCGTAATTCACCCAAGTCGCCACTTAGGTAGTATGTTCTTGAATCTGCTTTGCTCCTGTATCAACGCTTTGATGTCATCTGCTTCCTGCTTACGTTTCTCCTCTTGTCGATCTTCAAATTCCAAAATTATTGTTTTGTCTTTCTTCTATTTCCAGCATTAGTGCTTTCTGTCATTCTTCTGCCTCTTCTGTTTCGCGTTCTTCTTTGTTCTCTTCCACCTCTTGTCATCATTCTGCTTATTCATGTGTTTGCTGTACCAGCGCTTGGAAAGCTTCCATCATCTGACTGGTCTCCATGTTTACAGATCACTTACAACGTACACTACAAAGTGTCTACTCTAAAAAATGTCCTCTGCTTCCACCGCTTAGGGTTCTATTGCACTTCTGGCCCACTGTTATGATGCTCTCACTGATCATCGTATGGTACATTAAAAACAAAATACAGACACCAATGAAGCCACTAATTACCAGCTCTAATTAATCACAAATAACAGTCTGTAATCAACAAGGCAGTCTTCTACAATAATTCAAGTTAAATTTGTCCACACACAATAATAATGTCAAGTAACAGAGTTCCATACTAATTATAACACAGCAAACGTTCCACAGGGTTAGTCTAGAATGATACTCTCGCCTTTTCGAGAGGGTTCCATTTCCATAATCCAAAATATTGATTATGGAGATCCATACTATAGTAAGTCTGTTACTATTACTACTAGACATTGCTCTACGTTTGTATTGTAACTATATTCCATACCACAGAGGTAGGAAACACTACTTCATCTACTATAGTTTATTCCAAGAAAAATAAAACAATTCTTTATAGTTAGCTAGCTGTGATAAATAACTTTTTGATATAATTCATACTTATTACAAACAGTACCTGTAATCCATAACTATATATTTCCCAGAGTACAACACCATAACTCCATACATCAGACTCTGTTGTAAATTTACCATACAATATTGATTCTGGTGGCATCCATCTAACTGGTAATAATGATTTTGATTGCACCCTGTATAAGAGAACATAGATTTTTCAACTGTATGAAGAACAACAGACAAAACGCACAAAAATATTTTATAATTTAAATAAAAATAAAAAATACATTTGTTATTCATTTTAGGTCAACATTCTTTACATTTCAATATGAAAATACATTTGTGTTCAGTCCTATGCTGACACCCATACCTGAACTATTCTGTACCTAAACACATAATAAAAGTAAAGCAAACTGAGACACGTTATTTTGACAGATTATTAAAAAACCTGGATAAACTACACAAACTCTTACACAGCAGGAGTTGACATGGTGAATAAACATGTTTTCCAGGCTATTAGGCCATGGTCTAATGGTTTTATTTGTAAAAATGCGAAGTTTCAGCCGCACGCATGGTGGCCATCTTCAGTGGAGCAGAAACTTCTAACCGTCTGCTAAAGAATAAATTAAGAGTGACTGCAAACCAGAAGTGCACTTCCGTAACTTTTTTTTCATATGTTCACATTCTTACTATAACTTATGCTATGAAAGCTGTAAGCAAATCATGCATGCTGTGCCCTTATTGGCCGGATTTCAGCATGTCTAAGCACCAGCCACCACTTATTAAGAGTCATGGTCTCTTCACATCTATTAATACTCAGGACACCATGCTTGAATATCTCAATTGCCTCCCTCTGCAACCAGCAAAGTACTGACGAGTTCAGGACAGGACCTGGGTCTATGCAAACAAGACTGTATGACCTTCATCTGACAACACATGCTCCACTACAGACAACTTCTGAGGCTGATCAAGAGACAGCAATGTCTCTGGTGTTCAGTGAAGTGGGTGTTGAAACTATGGTTCTTAATGCCAATGTACACTTTACCACAGGAGCAGGGCACTTTGTGCTTTGTGCAGCACGTTCATAGATGGTCATCGTGGGTGTGGCTGAAATGTCTGGTGTTTTAACAAATGAAGACATTAGACCACAGCCCAATAGCTCAAAAAACATGTTCATTCACCTGGATAAACTATGTTAAAATTAAGCTATAGGACAAATGGAACATAGGAAAATTTAATTTTAACTACCTTCATTTTTCATACTACTCATTTGGTCTTAGGACAACCTAATATTTATCTATGTCAATGACAATAATATTACACTTCTTAATAACACCATATGCTTTTATATAGCAAAATAAAGTAGCCTGTGTTTAATAAAACTACAAAGCCCCTTTCCGAACTGTCTTCCCTCCCCTATACGCTCTGGTCCTTTAGAAAGCATATATCAAGAGATAAAGTACATTTTCACAATAAAAAGCACTATACCATAGAGAAACAAATCTGTACCACCAGTATATGAACAGTCTACTGCTCCTAACAATCATTGCTCCAGGTCTTATTGCATTAGTCTGCCAAGTGATGTCAGGCCCATCTTCAAGGTAGCCTGAAAAGTTGTTGGCCTAGACCAAAGGTGGCAGCACTATCGCAAATTTTTTTCTTATGTTGGTACTACGTCTATTGTTGGCATGTGTCTGCAATTTCTGATTATATTACCAAATAATTTTAATCATACAGCCATTTGGAACAGAAGTGTTGTCTGTATTCCTTAAAGTGGGGAAAATCGAGTATCGTGCGAAAATAAAGTTTGTTATGAAAGAAGGTTTAACACCAAGCAAAATTCATTCAAGGTTTGTTAAAGTGTATGGGAACTCTTCTCATTCATTTTCAACCATTAAAAAATGGGCTGTCGAGTTTAAATGTGGTCACGACACATGAATACACATTCCAATTATCAGCCTGGAACACGATCCACATGAAGGCCATCCAAAAACAGCAACAGCTCTGCAAAATGTCGAAAAAGTGCATAATATGATCGCTGAATAAAGTGCACGGAATTGCTGAGACTATAGGCATTTTGAAAGAATGCGTTGGAATATTTTATATGAGAAATTGGAAATGAAAAAGCTTAGAGCTAGGTGGGTGCTAAGCTTGCTCACAGCAGATCAAAAACGCATGCGCATGAAAATGTCTGAACAGTGCTTGGAGGGTTTTAATAAAAACAAAGCAGCTTTCGTGAATTGATTTATTATGTTGGATGAAACTTGGATCCACCACTACACAAAGAGTCCAAACAATAGTCAAAACAGTGAACAGAAGCTGCTGGTTGTTCAGTGCCAAAGAAGGCAAAGTAAATTCCATCAGCAGGAAAAGTCATGGTGTCAGTATTTTGGAATGCTAAAGGTGTTTTGTACATCAATTACCTTGAAAAGGGTGCAAAAATAACCAAGGAATATTACTCCAACCTTTCATCGGACCTTGACAAAAAATTCGTGAAAAAAGTACCAGTTTGCAGAAGAAAACAATCATTTTTCACCAAGACAATGCACCTGCCCACAAGTGTTTTGGCAATGGGAAAATTAAAAAATCTTCACTATGAATTGTTGGAGCATCCTTTTGGTGATATTTTGTGGTAGTTATGTGATGTTTCATCATAAATGATAACAACTGTGGCACAAATTGTGGACTGGCTTGTACACCATGGCACGCACGCATGCACACACAGCCTTCACATAAACATTTTTAGTGCTAAACACCGAATTGCTCCTGCGCCCTCCTTACATACTAAATTTAGCTCTAGTTACTTTTTGTTTGTAAAAAGTGAAATTAAAAAAGCAGAATTTCCACACTGGCTGGAGATTCAGACTGAATGACAAACAAAATCACAACATGGAAAGGAAAATTAACCAAGGACCATCTGTGTGAATATTATACAAAAGCAGTGTCACTTAATTCCACAAGAGTGAAAATAACTAAATCAATGGATTGAAAATACTTTAGTTATGCCTACAATTCACACACACACACACACACACACACACACACACACACACACACACACACACGCACGCACGCACGCACGCACGCACGCACGCACGCACGCACGCACGCACACACACACGGTCAAGTCTAAATGTTTGCTAAATTCAAAATAAAATATTATGAATTTAAACTTTGTGACGGTACAAACGTCCGTCTTAAGGAATTATGGTACTAAAACATATTGTATTGTATTTTTATTGTATTTTCATGTGTAAAAGAGAGTTAGGTCAACTTCCCCCATATTTAAATACACGACGCAGTTTCATCTGTATAATTCGTCTCAAGGCCAAGAGCTTACGTGCGAAATAAAATGCACTCGATGGTTGCACTGATCGACAACGCTGATTGTCATAACAAAATATGACACACGTAACAATGATGACGTAGAACAATAACGTCATCTGTCTCAGACAAAGGATTAATAGCAGTTAATCCCCACCACCTGTCGATAATACGACAATATGTCTGCCCAGTCTGCAGAACATTGTCATGGTGGCAACACGTTAAAATTTCGTTGGCCTAAAATTGTCAGCTAAAGTGTTTTATTTGAATCCACAAAATGTAACTACAAGTAAATAGTGTTAACGAGTAATTATAAACATCATGTGAATTCAGTGCAAAGGACAGACGAAAGCTAGATAGCACAACGAACAACTAAGTACACCAAACACCGGCCCTACCATGGAGAACGTCTGAGCCACAACTTTCACAACATTTCAGGTGTCAGAATTCATATTAATATCCAATTATAAAAAATCGAGCTCGAAATTATAACAAACAAAATTAAATGTATCAAAATAAAATATGTAGCGAGAGTATGTGAGAGAGAGAGTGAAAGAGAATGCCGGCAGTAATCAACCTAGACATTGGTTTATGTGTTGTAAAAAGTGTTATATGAAACTAAATAAGTAATTACAATCACAACTGCAGTATAAAATTTTTTTTGTTCAATTACATAGCGTAGAGAAACAATGAAAATAATTAATGACTTATAGCAGAATTGCAAAGCCGCCATCTTGTTAAGTATGACTCCATTTTGAGTTGAGCCTTTTGTAATGTAATTCAGAATATACAGAGAAATATTAAAACTAGTGTTTTATCATAAATCCATGTGTACGAATCTTTATTTCAATAACCCCGACTGTTTCTGCCTCTCGTTCAACGATACTTTGGAACCCTTAGGTGTGAATAAAATAACTAATGTTGGCGATAGAGACACGTGGCAACCGGAAGTATGGTAACCACGAGGTAAGCAAATAAAATATATTCCATTGTATTTATTTAAATATTAATTAAAATATATATTAACAATGGCAGCCCAGAACAGGGACTTTATATAATGAATTATTTTTATATAAATGAACCAGAGTGCGGAAGCAGACGGGTAGCGAAATAAGATAGCATAACACGTAAACATAACATTACGAGAGTTAGATTATGTTGTTATTAAGCTAAGTAAATACAAAATAACAGAAAATTTGTCTTCTTTCTCTAAAATGGCAAACGATAGTGAAAGTATCAGCCTTAATGTAAATGAAAGCATGAATCTAAATGATACAGGAACAGAATCTGTAATTATGAATGGAGTCACTGCAAACTCAACACCGACTAGTAATAAAGTGTCACTGGATGATTTATTCCAGTTAATGAAAATGCAAAGTAGCAAATTAGATGCCAAATTTAATAAACTTGAGGCAAAGTTTGACGATAAATTTCATGAACAAAATGCAAGATTTGATAATTTTAATGATAAGTTTAACCAATTTGATGAGAAAGTCAATGACATAAAAAAAGGAAATTAAAAGACAAAATTGTAATTTCGATAAAAGAATAAGTGAAGTAGAGACACGTTTAGATGAAATAGAGTTAGAAAATAAGAGAGAAATAGATAAATGGAATGAAAACAAAGACGACAAGGTAAGTAGTGGTGAAAATTATGATAAAATAAATAAAAGTATGATATTAGAAAATGATTATGTGAACATTGGTAGTGATAATGAGATTTTAATGGGAGTAGAATATGATAATGATGGAATGTTAGTGTGTGATGAGTTAGATAGAAAGTGGAGAGAAAGTATAAGTGTAGGGGGATTGCAGGGGGTAAATTTTTCCCTTAATGGTGTAGTAGGGGGTGAAGTAAAGACTTCACATGTGTTGAGGAAGGATGAGAGTGCCTTCAATATATATTTGGAAGACGATAGGTCTGCAAATAAAGTTGTCCCTGGTTTTTTTAGTGCACTTCACAGGTGGTGCAGTAGTTGTGAGTCAGTGTCCCCTGCATATATTGAGAGAGAGAGGTATAATGAGAGGTATTATGAGAGAAAGAGAGAAATAGAGATTTTTAAGATAAGTAGAAAGTATGAAGAGTTTATGGAAAGGTTAGGAGTAGAGATGGTTGATAATTATAGTAAACACTTACCTTGGGTGGAAGCTGATATAGCAGTAGTAGGAGATGATGAAAATAATGACTTTGTAACTTACCTGATTGTGACTAATTATACTGACGGTGACACGACCATACCCTATGATGACAAGTTGTATGATAAATTGATATGGAATAACCCTATTAATTACGATAGTTTTGTAGAAGAATATAAGAATTTAAATAAGTATTATGTTAATAATGCTAATATAATGTTTTCAAAGAAAAATAAGTTGTATAGACCTAAGATTCGACTGTTGTTTGATGATGGAGGATAAAGTGTTTTATTGTTAATGAACATTTAATTATGTGAGTGTGGTTTCAAGAAGGACTGTTTTATGAACTGATTTATGGTAAATGATTAAATGATAATTTGGATTGTATATTTTTGTGTGTTGATGTCAATGTATTTGTGTATTCTTGATGTTGTGTATTATATATATTTTTTTTGTAAACCATGTATGTAATAGGAAGGTATAGTTTAATTGGTTTAATAATAATTATAACATGTTTCAAACTAAATAAATAATTGAAGAATAATTAATTGTGATGATGAATTCAAATAATTATGAGATTTAGATTCTAATGAATAATAAATGATTAAGCATGTAATGTATTTGGATAATGAGATGTATTGTTATTAGTAGGTGAGGGATGAATTTTCTAATGCAATTGTCAATGATCGCAGTAAGGTAAAGTGTTAAAAAGGGATAGAACCTGGGTGATAATTATTAAAATAAAGGCACTGGAGTTAGTCAACTAAAGTTAATGGGAGTTAGAGAGAATAAGAAGTTGAGATACAGATAATACACAAAGAGAGTGTTAGATATTTTAGGGACACAGTAGTTAGTGATTATATATAGAGAAGGTGAGTAAGGTGAATGGTAATATAAATAGTTGATGGTTATATTTTGTAGTAAGGATAGTGGTGTAAGGAGTGATCAACGTGCGGCGTTGTGGCAGTTCCCGTAATTAGAGAAGGGTAAGAGTGTTTGCCGATATTTGGTGGAGGGAAAAAGGTTATGAACATGTATATTGCCAGGTAGGGTACACACATCTTAGTACAAAGAGGTAACAGAAATTTCACTTAAAGAAGTGAACGGCATAAATAGAATTAAGGTTGAAGGGGTTTGTTATTATTGAGAGATTGGTGTCATAATATGTAAATCTGGTTGTTAGTAGGAAAGAAGGTGAGTAAGGTTAGATAGATAAATGCCAAAATAAGATATAGATAGTAGTGAATAATAGAGAGTCACCCAAACTAGATCAGTATTGATGAAAAGGTTAGAAAAGGAAAATTCTTAGTAGAAAGGTGATGGAACAGAAAGGTTAATAATAAATTTGAAATTTTTTATAGAATCTATCTAATAATACAATAAATGTTAACTAATTAAAAGTTAATAGAGAGTTGAAAATAGTAATGTTATCAAATTTTATACAAGTTTTTTACATGTGAATTGTTCAATGTTAATGTTTTACTATGTTTTATTGTTATTAGTAGCAACGGTAACTAAGTTCAAGTATTAAAGAAATAATATTGATATTGATATTGAATATACAAATATCGTTCTGATTCTGTTGCAAAGAAATATGAGTATCAGGAAAGCTGAGTAAAGAAAGTTTAGAATATTTGAAGTGTTTGCCATAATAGTATATTTTAATTTTATATAATAAAGATAAATAGTTGTTGTTGTTGCGTTTAGGAATTAAAATTTTGTTTTATGTGTTCTGCTTAGTATAGGAATATGTTTTCTTGTGATGACGTAAGAAAGGTAATATTGACTGGGGTCAGAAGGCTTTGATAAATGTAGGTATGTTGAAAAGGGAAATGGATTTTCTGTCTTAAATCTTTTTTTTTTTTTGTTATTTGAAAATTTATTAATTAAGAGAACCAATGCCTAGGAACATAAACCAATGTAACTAAGGGGAAACATATCAGTTGCGGATATGGGAGTATATAAGGCCACTATTTTAAATATTGTATTCAATGTTTCAGAGTTAGATGGTGTTGTGACGGCGGTCCTGAGCTGGCCTACGCGTCAGAGCAGGAGCGTTAAGTGCCTAATGGCCTTATGGTGTTGGGATCTCGAGAGAGAAGTCCAGTAAGGTCAGGCAGGTACGATCATCGTCATTGGACCAAGGGTAAGTGATTAAAATTTTTCGATATAAACACTACAAGGGGTTGTGGCGACATATCTGGGCTGATCCCTTTAGAACGTGTGAATGAGTCAATGAGAGTTTTTATGCTTCGGCATAAAACCTCTCATTGAGGGGTTTTGTGACGGTACAAACGTCCGTCTTAAGGAATTATGGTACTAAAACATATCGTATTTTCATGTGTAAAAGAGAGTTAGGTCAACTTCCCCCATATTTAAATACATGACACAGTTTCATCTGTATAATTCGTCTCAAGGCCAAGAGCATACGTGCGAAATAAAACGCACTCGATGGTTGCACTGATCGACAACGCTGAATTGTCATAACAAAATATGACACACGTAACAATGATGACGTGGAACAATAACGTCATCTGTCTCAGACAAAGGATTAATAGCAGTTAATCCCCACCACCTGTCGATAATACGATAATAAGTCTGCCCAGTCTGCAGAACATCGTCATGGTGGCAACACGTTAAAATTTCGCTGGCCTAAAATTGTCAGCTAAAGTGTTTTATTTGAATCCACAAAATGTAACTACAAGTAAATAGTGTTAACGAGTAATTATAAACATCATGTAAATTCAGTGCAAAGGACAGACGAAAGCTAGATAGCACAACGAACAACTAAGTACACCAAACACCGGCCCTACCATGGAGAACGTCTGAGCCGCAACTTTCACAACATTTCAGGGAAGTCAGAATTCATATTAATATCCAATTATAAAAAATTGAGCTCGAAATTATAACAAAAAAAATTAAATGTATCAAAATAAAATACGTAGCGAGAGTATGTGAGAGAGAGAGTGAAAGAGAATGCCGGCAGTAATCAACCTAGACATTGGTTTATGTGTTGTAAAAAGGGTTATATGAAACTAAATGAGTAATTACAATCACAACTGCAGTATAATTTTTTTTTTTTTTTTTTGTTCAATTACATAGCGTAGAGAAACAATGAAAATAAGTAATGACTAATAGCGGAATTGCAAAACCGCCATCTTGTTAAGTATGACTCCATTTTGAGTTGAGCCTTTTGTAACGTAATTCAGAATATACAGAGAAATATTAAAACTAATGTTTTATCATAAATCCATGTGTACGAATCTTTATTTCAATAACCCCGACTGTTTCTGCCTCTCGTTCAACGATACTTTGGAACCCTTAGGTGTGAATAAAATAACTAATGTTGGCGATAGAGACACGTGGCAACCGGAAGTATGGTAACCTCGAGGTAAGCAAATAAAATATATTTCATTGTATGTATTTATTATATTTATTAAAAATATATTAACAACTTTCAGTCCTACATTCAAAACTGAAACCAAATCATTTGCAAATTCAGTGTTATTGTATTTACTATTTCAAAGTTTGAAGTCAATTGTTTAAATATTCCTGCAGAGAATTCACTTAAAAGTTTATGTACAGGCCGTGAGGCGAGTGATGAAACTGTCTATGTGCATAGGTGGGGAGGTAGCAGGTTGGGGAGGAAGCTTCCCCTCCCGGAGCTGGTGGCTATTGTTGTACTAGCCACCCGCCAAACATCAGATCAATTATTCACAGAAGATTATGAAAATGTATGCTTAATAAAATTCTTATATTTGTTCTTAACATTAGGTTAAGAAATGTTTTTATAAAATAAATGGTATGCGACTAATTAAGTTGTTAAAAATATCAGGTGAAGCAGTAATAAGTAATTGTGTTAAAAAAATAAAAAAAGTGTTTATTATTTACACAGAATATTTACACATTAAAATTTACTAATAGCATTGCGGAACATTTAAAAAGCAAAAAACATACAGTTTGTCATGTCATACACTTACACGGTCGAGTCAATTGGGCTTTAGTCTAGTTCTTCTATTCCACTCATATTTTCTTCGCTGGCAACTGAATCATTGTCACTGTTGTCACTGTCACTATCACTGCTATCATCCACATGTATAACAAAATGCTCAGTCGCTTGGTCGATAACATGTTCACGGTTCAGATAGCCCTCTTCTATTTTCTTCACATGTTCACATCGCTTCTTCCAGTCTTCTGGAGTGATTTGGGCGTATTTCTCAGCTGCAAGCTGGAGGATGGTTTGCAGACACAACATGACATTTTTTTGGTTTATGTAGTCTTTCACTGTAGCCCATATTAACTCGATTAGATTCAGATCCGGATGGTAAGGGGGTAGTCTGAGTACAGAATGACCGTGCTGGGCTAAGATTGCATCAATCTTGTAAATTTTTACCTGAGGTTTCTTCAGTTTAAATAGTGAGTAACTGGGGCTTAAGCATAATTTCACAGTAAGGAATTCCATTGTCAGTCAGCCATTTTTGCATATCTTGTTTCTTCCACGATGAGGTTGGCGCCGGGTTGACCTGTTTGTTATGATACGGCGCATTATCGATAACTAACACACTGTTAGGCTTCAGGTTTGGGATAAGTTGTTCCTTGATCCACTTCTCGTAGTTATCATAGTTCATATCCCCGTGGTAGTCTCCCTTTTTTAATCCAGACTTGAACATTAATAAACCGTTGGCTACAAATCCCTCCTTGCCTCCTGCGTGTAAAACAATTACTCATGATCCTTTGCTGACTGATTTGTTTAGCACGCCAACTGTGCTGTCCGTCCAGGTTTCCTTAGTCGTTGTTGTACTATGGAAATATGTTTCATCCATGTATACGATCGGCCTCTTTTCTTTCCTATATCTGTCAACATTCACCAAGTAGTTTAACCTTAAATTTCGGATATCGCTTTTCTCAACAAGTAATTTTCTGTTGGATTCTGTTTTCTTCCAGCGGAAACCTAATTTTTTACAACCTTCCGGACACACCAAACACTTCCTTTGAAATCTATTTTATCCTTTAATACACGTAGTATTCCTTTTAGAGTAGGCCTTTCACCCTCACTTAGATGAAATTCATGAATTGTCTTGCGGATTAAAGGTAATTCGAAATCATTGAATGTAGTTTTCAAATTTTTTCTAGGCCTCTTTTTTCTTGGAGTACTCAACTTAGGGGATGATGTACCGGACTTTTTATTATGCTCATTGATAATTCTTCTAACACTACTAAAAGATACACCGCAACAGCGGCCACTTTAGTTTGTAAAGCTTTTTCACTTAAGCTGCCATTTTCTTTTTTCATATAATCGTAAACATTGTGAATAATCTGCCTGTGGATCACTTTTCTCTCAACAGACTTACTTGCTGATGTTGTATGATGTGACGATGACGGCCCAGACATTCCTGGAGACAACAGCTACACAACACTGGAAATACACTGAAATGTTTTCAGAAAGGCAATAACACAATCACCATGCACGGAGACCTAAGCCAACTGATGGGTTGTTGTCCCTAGCCGCTGTCCCGCGCATGCGCATTCTTTCTCTTTGCCACTGCGCACCACCAAGACAGTTTCATCACTCGTCTCATGGCCTGTACAATTAAAATGTCAAAAATACTTAACATTAAAATTGAAATTGCTTATGTACGTTCAAATATATATAGATAAATCAATATTGCTCTATGTATTTTTTAATTATACACAAAATTTAAAACAGAACAGAAAATTTTGTGGCCACTATACAATGTCCGTAACTATTGTAACGTGACGAATTTTGAGGGAATTTTATTTTATTAATTTTTGGGGACTTGTTATAAAATATTCATAAATTTATTTTCCAACTGGGTTACGGCCACGTGTTGAGTAAAGCATTGTGCGAACAAAGGAACAGTACGCGGTAACAATTGTGTCACCTTTACAAAAGAATGTGCTCGGCGTCATTTCTTAGAACTTTGCGGGTGTGTGGCAGTTACGCCCGAACGCACCACACAATCAGGTGCGCAGATGACGCCACGGTAGTAAAACGCAAAATGGCTTAGACGAAAGTTTGGACGCACATGGTCTCAAAACGACGGATGTAAGCTTAAGCCCGGCCTCTTTTGGTGACGTAGAACAGTGCTCACAGAATATCGTCAACATCCCGCACTAAAAAACTCCCATGTGTCAGGTGCACAGCCACTAAACTTTGACAACTGAGGCTGTGTGCGGCGACAAAATTTGTTCGCCAGCAAGGCATTGATGTCCGTCCGCATGGAATAAGTGAGTCTACACATGGCCGCGGCGGCGGCCGGATGCAAGCCGAGACTCGTGGGCACCAAGAAACTTTAAGCTTTAACGGAAAGTGATAAACCGGCGTAAATAAGTGGAACAACATCCCGAAATGTAATAAGTGAAGTGCAGTAGGAAGAAAATTAAAAGTGAACGTGACTGACGAACATTCGGATACACCTAGTGTAGCACGCGGCGAAGCGGAACCCCGACCGTTACGTAACCAACTATCATTATTCAATTTTCAATCATTCAGTATTTTAAGTCTCGAGCAAAATAAAAAGGGGATATAAGAATGTATGTGTGTGTGGATGGCAAACTGGGTTCGTCTTCTTTTTTTTGATTAAGGATTTAAGTAGGAATACGTAAAGAAAAATGTTAAGTGAAGGTTTTATTTTATTACTGTTTTGTTTTGTTTTTTATAATTACAAATGAGGTTTTGGGTAGAATAAATTGAAAGATTCGTTGATATATAAATATGTGTTAGTGTAGTTATTTCGTCATTACCACTTTCCCATTTCTGTGCTGCAAGATTCGTCTAAACGTTCCTGGATTTCTTCTGAATTATTATTGGGGGGTAGTCAGGTTGCAAAATTGTCCCGTTTTAATTAAGGTAGAGTGTAAAGGTTTCCATATCTGTCCTTCAAAGATATTGGTGGCGACTCTGGGCTTCTGATGAAAATATAACAAGGTAGGTAAATGAAAAAGATCGCAGGTAAGTTTCTGGCAGTATTTTATTATTTATTTATTTCGATTAAGTTTGTTTATTCACAATTGGCGACGCGCTGCCAGGATCCTGATATAATTTTATACGAGGTAGACCTATTTTAAAGCACAGAAAATAGGATTTGGTAATGACGTATTTGTAAAATTTATCGTATATAATTACGTATGTGTGAATAGGTTATGTTTGGGTTATTATGGTTTACAGTTGTGTTAGGTGTTTTGGTTTTATAATAATAGTGGTTTTTATACATAAAAGTGTTATATAAATAAATTTTGAATATGGGTGAAGGGCAAGGTAATGATATTGGTTTCGCGTGGGATGAGTGGGAGAGTGAATTTAGAGGGGTTGTAGGTGAGATGACAGACGAGGAGTGGGGTAATTTAGATAATAATCTAACACGAATGGAAGAACAAGAAGAAGGAATATTCGCGGAAATTAAAAAACATAGTGAGGATACAGGTAAGATAGTTGAAGTAACAGTGGTAGAAAATAAGGCAATAAATAGGCCTAGTGATAATGATGAGAGTGTGGTGGTGGTAAATAAAGGTAGAGAGACAGACCAAGTTAACAAGAATAAAGTCGATCAGGTGGCAGATAATGAGGTAAGTAATGAGATGAGTGAATCTGATTATAAAATGATAATGGATATGTTGCGAATGATTAAGAAACAATTGGATGAAAGGGCGGAAATGATGAACAAACATTTTGATAGGATTAATAAACGGTTTGATGAGAGGGAGGAAATGATGAATAAACATTTTGATAATATGAATAAGGGTTTTGATGAGTTACACACAGAATTAGACAAAACAAAGGAAGTAATGGATAAGGGTTTTGATATGATGAAGAAACATGTGAACGAGGTAGACAAAAAGTGGGGAGGAGATAGATGTCAATTAAAGGAGAATACAGGTGAATCAAAACAGGTAAGTGATAATAATGTTGTTAATGATAGTGAGGGAATAATTAACCAGGTGAGTGATAACGATAATGAATTAATAAATAACAGTGACAAAATAATGGGAGAGGTAGGGTTGACTAGTGAAGATAACAATTCTGATGCAAGTGGTGATGTTAATATAATTAATTCTAATGATGAAATAATGTTAAATAATAATAATGATATAGTTGAGAATAAAGTATTGGATAGTGATGAGATAGAGATAGTGAGTGAGAGAGAGAGAGTAATAGATTGTAAAGGAGTAGTAATTAGTGTTGATGAATTAGATAATGAGTGGAAAGAGGGTTATATTGTGGGTATGAAACAGAGGGTACATTTTTTCGAGGTGTTAAGGGGGGTGAAGAAAGGTCTTCACGAAGGTATTGGGTAGAAAAGTGTTCTACTGATAATTGTTTTTTGAAGTTTTTTATTGTTCCTGGAGAAGTCAGGAAATGTTTAAATGAGTTAATACCCTCTGCATGGAATGAGAGAGAAAGTGTGATATGGCATTATGGTGAGGGAGGTTTAGATAGAGAGTTGGGTATAGAGAGAGAGAGACAGAATTGTATAAATTAAAGAGAGATTATGCTGAGTGGAAAGAAATGTTAGAAGTGTATTTGAACAACAATAATTTAATTTATGATGAAAAAATAACTGACCCGATATTGAATATAATTACTAAGGGAGACTTGACAGAAATACATTATGTTGACTTGGTTCATGATTATTGTGATAAAACGAATGAATTTGATTTGTATGGTTATGACACACAAGATAGCCATATGTGTGTAACTGAAATTGAAAATTGTTATTTGAAACAAAGATTAATTTTTGACGATGGAGGGTAAACTATAAAACAATCAATGGACAATTTTAAATACTTTGTTTTATGGTGCAGACCTCGCAACCTTGGACATTGAAGTGTGATATAACTGAATAATTAATGATGAAGAATTGTAAATAAATGTTTAGTGAATTTAATTGTGTGTATTGTAAAATGTTAGGTAAACAATGTGTATGTAGGTAATTGTTGTAATAATAATATTAATATTTTGTAATCTAAATAAATAACAAAATTAATTTTGAAGACAGTAATTAGTGAATTGTAATTGTTGTGATAGCAATGGAACTTGTATTTGCAATAATTAATTTAATTAAAATAATTTGAGATGTTTTAAATATTTTGATTGATTTTAATGTTATATAATTGAATTTTCTAATGGATTTAAATTATTTCAGGAGAGGTGAATTTGGTAATTAATTAATAAATAAATGTTAAATTGTTGAATATGAAATAACACTGTTGTTAAATGTTTCAGAGGTTACGTGGAGTTATTGGTGTGTATGGTGTATATATTTTGTGTTTATGTCAGTAGGTGAATAAAATACTGTAAGTATAAAATTTCATAATACAAGTCCGAGAGAATAAAATGTTTACAGATGTTTAATTGAATTGAAAGAATTTTAACCTCAATAATGAAAATAACTTGAAATAATTTAAAAAATAATAATGACTGAAAGGTAATGTAAAATAAATGTTAATAGTAAATTTGAAAATTTGATAAATGATTTAAATGATGATGGATGAAAGAGTTGATGAAAATCTCACATTATAATGTTTTATATAAAGTTTTAGTTAGTCATTAGTGTACTATTGCTGGGGTGGCATGTGCCCCAGGGGATAGTGGAAAGTGTTGGGGGTAATAGAGAGTGTTACCTCCATCGGAGGCCGAAATGGCGAAAATGCACGGCACACCCTTTTGTACAATTTCATATTGTACCCTGATAGACTTTCGTGCCGTGCAGTTAATGATGTAGTAACATGCTTGAAGGTAGAGTTTGATTTCCCCGACTTTTCGGGTGATTACTGCCTTACCAGCACTAATCGTGGTTTTGGCTAGCGGTCAGCTATGGCCATAATCAAGTCCCTTGACCATAGCTGGCTTGAAATTGGTTTATACTAGAAATTAACAGGGGGGTGAAACTAGGGGAAATCCCGGGAACTATGGAACAGCGGCTGCCACTCTGTCCGAGTAGGGACAGCGTAGCCAGGTGGTAGACCCGCATTAAGGGCGAGTAACTATATAACGAAGATATGTTGATATCTAAAATCTTTAAAACGTAACGCCGAAGCAAGGACAAGGAGATGTGAAATTCCTCCAACTATGCCGTCCTTGTGGAGGCCAACGGGCGCCACAGTCCAACAGAAAATACAATAGTGTGTGTGGTTTGGGGGGTTGCTCAGGTGAGCAACGAATTTAAATTTTATAATTTAAAGATGATAACTCATTTTTGCATTAACTAAACGCTCGTAGTACGATTTGATAAATAGATGTTCATATGTTTATTATACTATGTCTATTCTGTTTTATAAATGTATTATTTTATTGTGTTAGAGATAAGGATTGATAAAAATATGTGTTTCATATAATTTGTAGAGATTTGAAATGTGTTTGCAGTAAGGTCATTCACCTTGCTAAGAAAGTCAGCTGATCAGTAGTAGAATGTCACTGATAAATTGTTTACTAATTTCCAAGGTAATTAATGTTCAATATGATGTTAATGTGTTAAATATTGTATTTTAAATGATAAGGAAAGTAATTTGATAAAGTTAAGATTTTAATGATTTGTGAAACATAGTAAAAGATAGATTTTGGGTGATTAATATTTTGTTGGGACATGTAGATCAGTCCAAGTTGAATTTGAAGTGGTAATAGAGATGAAAATGTTGTTATGAATAAAGGTAATGTAATAGAATTTGAGAAGTATTGATGCTGACACAGTAGATATGGGGAAATATGTAGAATAATGAGTGATGTATTGATGTTTATAAATGATGATATTTTGTTGTAGTTGAAGTGAGGTAATGAGAATGATAATTAGGGGATGGTAATTTTGTAAGAGGGGATAGTGTAGTGTAGGAGTCCGCAACAAAAGGGTTGGGACAGGAAGGGACCGTTTAGCGCGGGAAGGGGTTGCCTTAGGTAGAATCCAGGAACCAGATTAAGGGAATGAGCTTTTGGGGGGGGGGGGGGGGAACACACATCCTAAGTACAAAGGGTTAGAGAGTATTTTTTTTTATAACGAGAGAATGATGCGGATTGAGTTTAGTAGTAAGTTGGGTGTAGAGAGTATTTGATAGATGTTCTTGAGAGAGATGGGTGTCATGTTAGTTAAAGTTGTTAGTGATATTAGAGTCAAAGAGGTAAAGATTATAAATGTATACATATCAAGTGGCAAATCAAGTCATTATGAGTAATTAAATCACCCAAAGTAATGGAGATTGAGAATAGTTAAATAAATAAAGTTATAGTAAAAATATAAAATTTTGATTGAAACAAGTGACAATTTTAATAAAATTTGAGAATAAGGTAAAGCTGTAAAATGTTTATTTTGAGTAACTTAAGTATCAATTTTATTGTTAATCATAATAATATTTTGTTATTTTTAAATATCTTATTTTATTATGTTTTTATGTTTAAAGATAGAATTTTAAATAGGTTCAATGTATGTTATGATGTAACTTATGTAGGTCAAGGTTCTTGACTTGACCCAGTTTGATCAGCTGATGGGTGATGTTCTATACTAGACTCATTTTGGCAATGAAGTAATGCCAATTTTTGCTTCTTAATTAAGTTAAATAAATTTAAATAATTTCAATATTGAGAAAAAATATATTTTAATAAATTTAATTTTTTTTTGAAAAAAAAAAAATTGTTTTGATTTTTGCCTGCCATCCCATTGATGTTTTTGAATTCTGATTATATTATTGTCTGTGTGTATTAATAGTGTTTTTATTGAATTGTATTGTTTAGGATATATGTATAATCACTTGTTAGGATAAGAAAGATCATGTTTTGAATAAATGTTCAATTTATTTGTTTTCTAATTATCACGAAAAACGAAGAGAGTTAATTACTGCAGATAAAAGATTTTATTTTGATTTTAAAGAAAATAGCTGGTGATTTTTAACTTAAATAAATTTTTGAAGCTAAGAATGTTTCAATTTTGATAGGATGTAGTTATAAGTGTGTGTGTGCGAGCCCAGTAACTGCTAAAGGCAGCCCAGTGTGCATGATAAGGGGGTACATATCGGTTGAGGATCTGGCCGGATATAAGACCAGGGATTTGGAATTTTGGGGGTTGCATGTTAGAATGGTGAGGTGCGCTGTGGTGCGTGTCTGTTCGATTTTATGGTGTTGGGATCTCGCACAGAGAAGTCCAGTGATCTCGTTCAGATGCGGCCATAGTCGCCGAGCCAGGGGGGTTGTTTACCCATGAAGTATAAGAGCTAAAGGGGGTTGTTGGCACCATATCCTCACCGGTCCTCTTAGGGGTTTTAGCAATGAGATTTCTTCTGTTTAGGCAGAAGATATCTCATTGGGGGGGGGTATTGTAACGTGACGAATTTTGAGGGAATTTTATTTTATTAATTTTTGGGGGCTTGTTATAAAATATTCATAAATTTATTTTCCAACTGGGTTACGGCCACGTGTTGAATAAAGTATTGTGCGAACAAAGGAACAGTACGCGGTAACAGTTGTGTCACCTTTACAAAAGAATGTGCTCGGCGTCATTTCTTAGAACTTTGCGGGTGTGTGGCAGTTACGCCCGAACGCACCACACAATCAGGTGCGCAGACGACGCCACAGTAGTAAAACGCAAAATGGCTTAGAGACGAAAGTTTGGACGCACATGGTCTCAAAACGACGGATGTAAGCTTAAGCCCAGCCTCTTTTGGTGACGTAGAACAGTGCTCACAGAATATCGTCAACATCCCGCACTAAAAAACTCCCATGTGTCAGGTGCACAGCCACTAAACTTTGACAACTGAGGCTGTGTGCGGCGACGAAATTTGTTCGCCAGCAAGGCATTGATGTCCGTCCGCATGGAATAAGTGAGTCTACACATGGCCGCGGCGGCGGCCGGACGCAAGCCGAGACTCGTGGGCACCAAGAAACTTTAAGCTTTAACGGAAAGTGATAAACCGGCGTAAATAAGTGGAACAACATCCCGAAATGTAATAAGTGAAGTGCAGTAGGAAGAAAATTAAAAGTGTACGTGACTGACGAACATTCGGATGCACCTAGTGTAGCACGCGGCGAAGCGGAACCCCGACCGTTACGTAACCAACTATCATTATTCAATTTTCAATCATTCAGTATTTTAAGTCTCGAGCAAAATAAAAAGGGGATATAAGAATGTATGTGTGTGTGGATGGCAAACTGGGTTCGTCTTCTTTTTTTTGATTAAGGATTTAAGTAGGAATACGTAAAGAAAAATGTTAAGTAAAGGTTTTATTTTATTACTGTTTTGTTTTGTTTTTTATAATTACAAATGAGGTTTTGGGTAGAATAAATTGAAAGATTCATTGATATATAAATATGTGTTAGTGTAGTTATTTCGTCATTACCACTTTCTCATTTCTGTGCTGCAAGATTCGTCTAAACGTTCCCGGATTTCTTCTGAATTATTATTGGGGGGTAGTCAGGTTGCAAAATTGTCCCGTTTTAATTAAGGTAGAGTGTAAAGGTTTCCATATCTGTCCTTCAAAGATATTGGTGGCGACTCTGGGCTTCTGATGAAAATATAACAAGGTAGGTACATGAAAAAGATCGCAGGTAAGTTTCTGGCAGTATTTTATTATTTATTTATTTCGATTAAGTTTGTTTATTCACACTATTATTTTTATATTTCTCACATGCAGCTCTGCATGCAGTTTCTGTATATGTTATATTTTCTTATACTTATTTTTCTTATACGTTATTTTCTAAAATATGAAACACAATTTCGTTAAGCAGCTGCCAAATATAAACATTTGTCATAAACATGTACACCAACATAATATAAAAAGTTTTAATCAATATTTCTTGCAGGGAAAGGTAAAAAATGCATACACCTTTTGATCAGACCTTGTATATTTTAAAGAAGCAAGTTCTGTATCATTAAAATTTGCCATATGTGGTCCTGAGAAACAAATCCCAAGGGTTTATGGATATTAATTTATAGATCAATTTATAATTCATAGATATACAGTACATATGCGGTCTCCAGTTCGCAATGTGTTAATTACCGTATTGGCCCGAATATAAGACGATGATTATTTCCTTAACATTCCCTTCCAAAAACCATACTCGTCTATATGCACAACCTATTTAAAAATTTCGTGTTAAGTGCCTAGCGTATTTTGTAACTTTCACCAGCTGCACAGGCTTGCGATATGCGTAGCGTGAATCAACACACGCGTTTTATAATGAGCTCAAGGTCAAGTTTAAGGTGAAAATTCCAAACATACTATCACCACTGCGCTGAAGTACCATATTGTGTCAGATGTTAAACGTTGTTCACTTTAAGGCCCCTTTTATGCATCCGATTCAAATCGTACGATAAGTTTTGCATCCCAGTTGACTCCGATTTTTATCGTGCGTCAAAAATATTGGAAGTGGGTGTGAACAAACTCCGTGTTGCCATCATCAGTACTGAAAATGAATCCGTGCGTGTTGTATGCCACTTATTGGTTCGTTTTTATAAGCTTCGGAAGCGAGATCCCATAGTGCTCTCCTGTTCTCGATTTCATCAGTTAGCCTTTCTGTATTAATGTCTTCCATATTTATGGAACAAATTAATAAAATCGCACCATGACGTGAATACCACTGATTACTTGGCATAATTAGCCTCGCCGATGCTAGGCAAAAAGGTTGACAGCACTGATGTCTGAAATTCATATGATAAAAAACTCGCGCGAGTGCATAAACGAAACCATTATGGCCCACGTATCTAAACAACTTGTCCGATATTTATCGGATGCGTTTCCTAGGACAGTGCGATATGTTTTTGAGTACGGAACGATAAATTTATCATACGACAGTGCTTAAAACGGTCCATTTGTTTCTGTTGTTCTACATGATGTACGAGTTTTTATCGTAGGTTATCGTACGATATAAATCGTATGCATAAAAGGGGCATAAGTAACTGCCGATTGAAGAAAACTTTTGCCATACGTTATTTTGAAGAGAAAAATTCTTCCGAAGGAACAATTACCAGCTGGGATTGTTTTTAGAGCACTGGAAATGGGGTGGATGACTGAAGAATTCATGGTAGATTGGCTTAAGGTTGTTTGGGAACGTCGACCAGGCGAATTACTAGGGCAGAGAGGTAGTTCTTTCATGGTCACACAAGTGAGAAAATAAAGAAGCTGATTGCAGAAATGAACACTGATCTTGTTATAATACCTGGGGGAATGACTTCTCAGCTTCAAGTTTTAGATGTGGTTCTTAATAAACCATTTAAGGACTAATTACGGAAGAACTATAGTGACTGGTTAATTAATGGAAATCATGCATTGACTTCGACAGGCAAGTTGAAGAAACCAAGCATACACTTACTAGGCCAGTGAAAAATCAAAAGTGAAGCCACTGAAAAGGGGTTTAAAAAAAGTTGTGTTCCTAATAACATGGATGGGAGTGAGGATGACATTTTGTGGAAAGACTCCACTTATGAATCAGATTCCAGTACCAATTCTGAACTTGGAGAAGAAGAAGACAAAGAGGATGATGACTGGAATTAAAAACGGTAAGGTACTTAAACACTTATAATTTCACCTTTAATGTAAAATACCCATATTTACTTAATGTGACTTCAAGGTATAATATTTAGACCAATTAATTGTCTTTCTCATACAACACCTCAAAAAATTCAGTGTCATCTTATATGCAGGCCCTTTTTTTCCCCGCAAAACACCTTCAAAAATCTAGGGTCGTCTTATATGTGAGGCCATCTTATATTCGGGCCAAACCGGTAATTACCTTAATGTAATCTGTCTTGCGCCTTACTGTTTTTGTTGATACAACATGGTTTGGGAACAAGTTCCCATCATCAGGTCCTAAATTCTTATCCTCTCATTAGGATGTGTCAGAGAAATTAAAAAAACAGTCATTACATAAATTATTGTACAAACACAAATAACATTATGGCATATGCCATAATATATTTTAAGGTCATATTTTACTTAACTGTTGGGGCATAAATGAATCCATATTTCCTGATCTTTTGTGTCACATACATCTCAGCATAATTAATATTTTATAAATAAATACCTTTTGGAAATAAATAATTAGACTGCTTTACATGCTAATCTTACCTATAATAATCTGATGAATAAACATCCCGTGACAAACCGAAATCTGATATTTTTACTGTTAAACTGTCACCTACTAAACAATTTCTAGCGGCTAGATCCCGATGTACATAATGATGGCTACAGAGATATTCCATCCCTACAAAAAACAAAGGTATTATAACATGATTTACATTCTGATATAAATTTAAACTAGTATATTGCAATGTTAAAAAGTTTCATAAAATTTTATAAGAAAAACATTTATGCTTGAAACAACAATTATCTATAAAATACACCTAACACATTTTTTTGCTTTTCATGCTACTCTTATGTTACAATGAAATATTACATATAAATATTAAATATATAAATACTCTTATGAATGAATATTACAATTATGTTATGGCCACACATTTTTTGGTGTTCTCTCTCTCTCTCTCTCTCTCTCATACAAACACACACATACAAAATACATCATGCTCCCATAAATGGTATTTTAATTCTTCATTATCTTCACACAGTTTCATATTCTAAATATGGAAACTAACACGGCAATGTACAACTATTATGTTTCAATGGATTGTTAATATGAAATGTAGTATAAAGGCTAAAGAACCTGCAAAAAAAATAGAAGAAGAACTTGAGGAAAATAAAAATAAATGAGATTATTTCATGTGAATACTGTTGTGCATTATGGTTTCTTATTAATTAATTACTATTATACATTTTTAATTAAGACCAATAATAAGACAATTATAAAATAAGTGGATTGACAACAAACTTTTATTTGAGCAGTTCTGATTAACAAAAATAGCATTTAAAATTAGTGCCAAAATTGCCCCCTCCCAACTTACACATGTAATTTAAAATGTAAAAATCCTGAAGAGCATGAAATCATACACACCTGCTGCTATCTGAATAGCAATATACATAAAATCTGCCTGATCAAGAGGCGGCTCATCATTGCATGTAGACACATCACAACGAGGTGACCGAGCCATTAAAAATTCATGTAGATCTCCTCTTGCCATAAATTCAAATAGCATACACAATGGTTCACCTGACAATGAGACTCCTAATAGGCACACAATATTTGGGTGTCGCAATTCTGACATTAGGTCTACTTCTCTACGAAAGTCATTTGCAGTTTTTGCTGTTGCATTTTCTTTTAAAGTTTTTATGGCAACTAATAGAGGCCCTCCATCTACACCAACAATTTCACCTTTGTACACTTTCCCTGAAACAAATACAAATATAAGCTGCTGCTACATTGTTTAATGGCACAAACGGTGCAAATTACATCATTTATGTTGTTAACTAAAAAAAAAAAGAAACAATGTTCCCTAAACTTTCCCCAATTTTCCCAAAACTGAACACAACAGTTATTAAGTATTATGTTTTAAGAATTTTTACACCAAAAATATACATTTTGTTTTACGTGATATTTCTGCCTGTGTAAACTAAGATTTTGAATGCATCTAAATAAATTACAGTAACTACATAATAGCATATTATTATTATTTACCATAAACTTAAAACACACAAACATACTGAATTTAAGTAACCTCATTTCATTCTCAAGACTTATGTAAATCGATGAGAGACAAAACCATAAAAAGTATGAATAAACTGCTACAGAATACTTGGCAACATACAATGACACAGGTGCGCGCGCACACACACACAGCTATATCAGCATAATATAATATGTTTAGTTGTATAGGAACACTAACCAGAAGGTGGTAAGAGAGTGTTTACTTATGTGTAGACACTACCACTACATACTAGTAGCATAGAAGAAATGAATTTATGATACATACTTAGTAAATAGCGAACAATGCTAACTGAAAAACTAGACTATAATTTAAACATCTGCTTCATCACACTCTTACAACTACTTTAATTTACGAAAAACGTTCTGAATGGGTTAATGAATGAAAACTAGTGGTAGGTGGAGAACACATGGATTAGGTCTCTCAGACTTTGAATATGTTATAAATCACATTATTAAACAAATTTAACAAATTTTTTTAGCATTATGTAACATCCCTCAACGGAATTCTCATTTTGTTCTACTGTATGTCAATTCAGGATTACTATAAAGTGATGAATGATAAATTCTTTCAAACAGAATTCATTTATAATAACACCATCTATAATTACATAAATAAAACTACTTTTAATAAACTAATAAATAAAAATAACCTATATTTATGTTGAAATGAGTTTTTTGAATTTGAATCTTGTGTTCAATGAGTTTCCTATCAGTCACACTAGACTGATTTGTTTCTGGCTTATTTTGTTTTAATTTCTTATTCAGTTTAGTTTTTTGGAACTCTATCATAAAAGCATAAATGTGATAGCTCTCTTGCCTTGTTATCTCCAAAGATATAAGGGTTAAGGTGTATCTCTCTTTAGGTTACAAGGAATGTCTCATTCATATAACTACAATAGATCTGTTTGCAGAACGTATAATGATAATGATGTAAAACCCATAAACAAACATAATTAGTGGAATTAGATGCAGCTTGAATAGATTAAAAATACAATTTTTGAGCTTCATTTTTTCTAATTTAGCCAGAGACATATTTATGTCATGATCTGGACCAGAACTTCTTAAAAGTGATAACTAGTACTGGAAGTACTAGTGTAAGTGTAATCCCAGTGTACCTACTTGTAATTCAGTACACTTACTAGTAGACATTCAATAAAAATCTTCTGACTGACTGGCAAAAATATCCAAATATGGATAGAAGTATTTTTATTTTTATAGTGGTTTCATATTTATATCGTTTCTCTATACAGCTGACCCCCACATTCAAATGTAACTGTTGTAACTAGTCCCTCAGAGAAGAATGCTGCCACTACCTTGATACCATGCCAGTCGATAACACCATCAATAAACATTAATTTCAAACCACTACCTAGCTAGCCATACTCTCAACAAGAAATAATTGTTATTTGCTTTTAAATCCAGGCAGAAACAATCTTACATTTGAATTTTAGGGTAAAACTTTTGTACAAGCCACAATTTGAAGCTGAACATTGTCAATCAGAACTAAACTCTTTATGAACATCCCTTAATGATCACATGCCCCAGTTGGCTCAATGACGTAAAACGAGATGGTTCCCATCTCCGATTTACTGGAGTCCAACATGAGATGTTGTAAAATAAGGGCAAGTTAAAAGGCAACAGCAATTCAGGCTGCCCCAAATGGTGCAGGGTCTGTCCCTAAAAGGCTTGGCAAATCTGACTGGGATCCCAATCATCCTAGTTAATCGTCACTGTCAGCCAGTCCGTTTGATTACTAGCAGACCCAGCCACATAAGTATAAGGGGATTTGTATAGCATAGATGAATAGGCACCTCAACTCCTCTATGATAGAATTCCATCAAAATGATGAAATGTCAAAATCAGGTAGCCCCACTCACGAATTCATAAACACCCTATGATCACGCTTGCAAAAGCTTGTTCTGCAAACAACTTTAGAAGTGAGACTCAACACTAGAGGACAACAGTCTGTGTGGCCTGTTGGCAACGAAGTGAGACTCCAAACCGGCAGACCAAATTCATTGTGACACATCTTACGCCTAATGAATCACACCATCATGCACATCACACCTGGCAGGATAGACAAAAACATTCTTCATTTTATATCTGCTATTAGTAGATCAACAGAAAAAAACAAACATGGTTGATGGATTGGTTCATAACAATCTAAAATATTACAAGTGATTACAATGCATCCACCATGTTGAAAATCAACCAGTTATTTATACTACCGAATCTGAAGTTACTTTAAAAAAGCCTTCATGTTTATACAAACTAATACAAATTACCTTTGAATGAGGTTATCCACTAATTTTTTATGTTGAAAATCATGTTATTCAAACTGCTGATTTAATAAATGATTAGAATCATACATACTATGTACACTCTATAAAAAATTATGTAACATCCAACAGGAGAGTATCAACTCACCCATACACCCACTTACCCCCTCCCCCAACATGCACACATACACAGCAGAGTTTCTGATATACTGAAGTTTGTTCATCTTTACAGTGGGTACTGACATAAACAGAGTGGAGTAATACAACACAAGAGAACTGTACAGTATGAACTTAAAAACTTTCTTAACAAAACAAATGTAACCTAAAGAAGTATAAAATCACTTACTTTATTTTCAGTAGTATTAGTCCCAATTACGAGGGTCATTCAATAAGTAACGAGACAAATTGCTCTAGCTTAAAACTCGTTTATTGAATCAATACAAAGTGATGGTTACTTTTCAACATAATCCCCCCCAACTGTAATACACTTATCCCATCGTTTTTCTAACTTCCAAATGCCCCTGGCATAAAATTCTGTGGGTTGCTGACGGAGCCAGTTTTGCACATGAATTTTGACTGTTTTACCTGTTGCACTTTTAAACTGTTCTACCCATTTTTAAATGTTCGAACGGTGCAAACAATGATTTCCGTACACTTTTAACATCCTTTCATGAATTTAAGAAGGTTTGACACCTTCTGCAACTAAAAATCTAATCACTGAACATTGTTCTTCCGCGGTGCAATTATCAAGCGGACTCGCCATTGTTGACTGAGTAAATTAGAGGTTATGTTTACAAAATTTTATTAAACAGATGATCAGAAGTCATTATAAGGATGCCAACTTGTACACCTGAAAGTATCGTATTGATTTATCAAGTAGTTTTTGAACTAGAGCAGTTTGTCTCATTACTTACTGAATGACCCTCGTATATTAAGGAAAAAGTTTGTTGATATATTTTTGATCATTAACATTACACAATAACATAACGGCATTAAATGAGAACATATAAGAAAACATTTTTATAATGTACTTGTTCCTCATGGTTCATCATTAGTTAAGTTAATTATCAGTTTATCAACATCTACACAGTTGTCAAGCTCTCACATATTGCTTTCATGATGTAATCATGCCACTTATCTGCTGACTTTTGTTACACCCTCTTCCACCATTTCCTTTACACTGTTTAATTTTAAAATTTTTATTATTTTGTGCCACATATCCCTTAATTTGCTTTTAAATCAGTTCTATGGTATTTAACATATAGTGAAATAGAGACAATCTTAACACACTGTGGCCTTTTTTCTCTGCAATGTCGTCAATTGTATATTAATGTATTTGTGCTGTTCACTGTACCTGCTAAGTGTACAAGTTTGCCCTTTACACAACTGTTATCAAAATTAATACTGTTTTCACTTAACCAGTTAATTATTCCACATCTTAATCCGGAATTATTTGCAAAACATGACAGTTTAACACTGTGATATGCCACATTATCCAAAATTATGACCTTACTTTCTGGTAAAAATTCCAATGTTTTAAACCAATTTTTAACTTTGTCCCCATGCATTTCTTTAAGATAATCTCCTGACTTTTTTGATTCAAATAAAAAAAGACCATCTTTTAAAAAGGTTTTCATTGCCAATTTGGGGGAAATCAAACATTTTCCTTTATTGGCTAATTTAAGGCCCCTGCTCAGACCTGATAAAAATACTTGCTTTGATGAATTTACAGTTTATGTGGCATGCTTTTGAGGTCATATGACCAAACACATTTCATCTAAATAAACAATGTTTCTGTTTCAAAAATCTTTAATTTCTTCTTCACGTAATTTCAGCTCCACATTAGTCTCTTCCCTGTCTACACCTCCATTTTTTCTATTGCTTCTAACAAATTCAAATCCTAATGTTGATAAAAATTTATGTAAACTTGTTAGCTTAATATTATGAATATCAGGATCATCATTATTAGTATGATACTTACAGTTGGAGGTTCAAGTTTAGAAAAGAAGGAATGTATTGTTAGGTGAAAGGCATTTTTGAAAAATTCATCAAACTTGTAAATAACACTTTTCTCTTTTTACTTTGGGTTACCAATTTACCTGCTTTCTTATTTCATTTATGGACTTTTCTTCTGTATCATACTGTGCACTGATACACTTGTAAATTCTAATGAAAGTTGGTTAACAGCTTTTAACAGCAAGTGTTGGGTGTTGCTAACAAAAGCTTATTAAATATATTTAACAGTACAATTTTTGTCTACTCTGTACAGGTTTTCCTGATTTATGCACAATTACATTTGATGGTCCTAGTGTTGACAATGTGATTGAAATTTTGTATAAAGACTGTTATAAATTAACTAGGCATATAGCATACTATAACGGAACCACATATGAACTCCATTAAAATTGCACTTTACTGGACTATACTAAATGAAACTGTGATGACTGTACATGGCCAGATATGATCTTGTTTTCCAGTAGAGCACTTTCTGATGAAATCTGTTTCAAGTACAAACACATAGTTTCATTTACATCAGTATACAGTCTAAGAATGAACAAACTTTTATTTTAAAAAAACTTAACATACTCAAAGAGCTACATAATAATAAAAAAAAATCTCTAAAAATATATTCTATGCCAATACATAATCAGCGTATATACTGATTACACATTTTTAATCACTGTGTACATCTTTGACCAACATATGAGTAAGTTTTTGTATTCAAAGAAAAATCGCATCAGGGCAGATTATGACTACATTTTACAATTATTTTCATGAAGCCGATTTCTGCCTGAAATATAAAGTAAACAGAAATATAATGTCCATCACCAAAAACTTGTGTTATTCACTAGACTCTGGAGCACATACAAAGGTGGGTGAATGATATAGCACGTGGCACTGAGAGAATCAATAAATATTGCAAACAATCCACAAAGTGTACTCATGTACAAGATGTCACTCTTGCATTGTTTCATACCAACTGAAATAACATGTAACTCTCATAATGTTTTCAAGTTATTTAAATGAAAAAATATGAAACTCATTATAAATATAAACTGAACATAACATAACATGTCCCACACATGAATACAAGTCAAATTTTATTTTTGTCTTCATATAATAACATACCAAATGCTCCTTCACCCAATTCCTGTATGAAATGAATACTCGTTAAATTATATTCTTTCACATGAGGGCGATTTTCACTTTTAAGGCTAGAGCCAGTTGAACCAGGGATCAGTGCAGACATTTCAAGCCCTCTTTTATTTGGTGATGTTTTTACTGCCTGTTAAAACATTAACATTTAACATACATAACAATTCACACTCACATTTATAAATCAGTTTTCAACACTAAATTTGCACAAGTTTCAACTTCATCAATACAAAAGTGCATCAAATAAACACTACAGTAACATAAACAATAACATATTAATTTAATGTTAATATGTGTGTGTGTGCGTGTGGGATCATCAGAAGCTGTGAGTGGTGGTTGAAAAACCCTGTTGAAACACATAATAACCCTTTTTGGCTCAGTACCTTATGTTATCCTCTGTTCACAAGCATTAAGATTTTCATATTGTTAAGGTTATTTCACAACTGTAGTACTGTCTTGCTGTAGTAGTATATAAATCAGATAAAATTGCTGATCTATTATTTCTTCAAATAACAAACTCATCACTTTATATATTATAACTCAACTTTCTTTACAAAGTTGTAATTCCATTATCATTTACTCTTGCACTCATTATACTTACTTTCTGTTTTCTGTACCTGCTTTTAATTTTTCAAAGACATGCTCTTACTTTGCAGTATAAAAGTGGCACTAACCTTTTACTTCCTCTTATATTAAGCATTGAAAACATAGTTTGTTTCTTTCTGTCTTTCTATAGAATAACATTTTTACATGTTACTTTTATTATATGATATATTTCGAATTCACTACCTGCCCCATTTATACAAGGGTTGTCCAGGAAGTAAAAAATGTTTTAATGTAAACAATTCAAAAGAACTGTTAAAACTAAACAAAATTTAATTGGCACTTAGAGGAATACTTACACTACTTTTCTACATTATTTCCATACAAATTCAGACAATTATCATAGCATGGTATAGCTCCCAGTTGTTGAACCAATCAGTGCCAACTTCTTTTGACTCATGATCATTTTTAAAGTGACTGGCACCTGAAAAGTTTTTTAGCTTAGAAAACTGATGAAAATCAATAGGCACTAAGTGTGAGCTGTATTTGGATGCTGAAAAACTTTCCAGCCATAAACTGAAGGAGTCTTTGTTTGTTGCAGTGGAGTGTAGACAAGTGTTGATGTGAATCAAAAGAAATCTGCTAAACAATAAACTGCCCCGTTTGTTCTGTACTTCATGTTGGAGGTGGTAAAGACTTGGGAGTAGCCTCTGAGTTTACTGTCAGATCAGTGAGTTTTGATTGGGACTGGGAATGATGAGATTCCACTGACTGGTACTTGGTTTCTGGAGTTTTTTGTGTCATGTCTTCTTAACAGTCATGACACAGTCCAAAAATTTGTCTCCATCTTTGTCATATCCAACTGAGAAAAGTCAAGGCAGCCTTTAATCTTTTTTCTTGTGTTCCTCAGACAGACTCTGAGGCACCAATTTGGCACACACTTTTTTTGTACCCACGACAATCTGTAACAATTTTGTGAAGAATGTCCCTTGAAAAGAAATGTGCAAACGGTCTACAGTGAAACGTCTGCTCTCATTAATTTTTACATCAATTTTTGTCTTGAGAGGTTCTGTGACAATATATGGTTGGCCAGAATGTATTCCATCATGAACAATTCACCTTCCTCCATTAAACATGATGCACCATTTTCCTCAACATGCTTTGTTCATAACATTATCACCATACACTTCCATTATCTCAACAGGATGAAAGAATTTTGTATTCAAAAAGCATATCATATCACAAAAATAACACTTCACATGGTTTTTGATTTTGTCACACATTTTAAATGCATACAAAAAAAAAGAGACAAATGTCTGTAACGCCTCGCTGCTTGGCTGTCTCAGCTAATGGAACAGAGAGTTCAATGTCACAATGGCAGTGGTTGTGAGAGGGCTGTGCTGTCCGCCAGTGTCAAATGTTCTTTACTTTCTGGATGACCTTTGTAGTTTCTGATACATAATTTCACACTGTTAAACCATACACATATTCAACAAAATAATTCATAAGGTATTCTCACATGTAACACATTAGGTATTCTGGATATTATAACTGTGTTGGTTTGCAAACTTAAAATAATTAGTAACACAATTTTAGATCTCAATTTCCTTTGTTTACTTTCCAGACATGTCGCAAACTTAATATACAGTAGTATTAAACAGACATGAATCAGCGCGCAGGTTGTAGTGGGGGAGAAGACTGCAGCAGTGAAAGGCACGAGAGAGGAAAATGTCTACTAACGCAGTTGAAAATATTCGTCTACTCTCTGAATTGTTAATAAGACGCGAATGTGACAAGAGTAATCTATTTTGACACGGGTTGACTTTTTATACCTAATGTGCCGAAGTTTGCTTCTTTAATAATTAAAGATGAAAGATAATAGTTAAATTTACGTTTTTCTCTGTAAAAGTAGTAAAATTTGAAAACTGATATCGCTTATATGACAGCTGAAATAAACCAGTTACACTGCTTTGTCGATTCACAATTATTTTCGTTTTATTATATTTATAACTTTATTTATTTAGTTTTCTATTGTCTATGATTCTTATAGTGTTTTCAATTGTTTATTTTTTAACGTTTTTATGTATTTATTGTTTTTTACATTTCATTAGCTACATTTTTAATTATATTACTAAATACTTTACCAAACTAAATTTTACAGCCCTACCAACACACACGCGCGCACGCATATATGTAACTTACTTTTTACTAACTTACCTAACTTTTTACTAACCAATTATTCTTATAATTTGAAAATTCTTTTGTTATTCTTTTAATTGTTTTTAAGGTTTTTACCTAAAATTTGGTTACCTACAAAATTTGGTTGTAGGTAAGTTTTGATTTCGATTACGACAGTAAACGTGGACATTTTGTAAGACGAAACAAGCGCAGACACAACAGAAAGAGAATGTAGGCCTAATAAAGATTTCCATTATTTTGTAAACAGTGACTTGGCGTGTTGTGTCTGTTGCAATGTTTCTCGAAAGTCGAGGCTAGACATCAACAATCGTTGTATATTTTGGAATGTGTACACTTTGTGTACATGTTACGATTCACGAAAAACGTAGTAATACATGATGCACATTGCTCTGGCATCTTAATTTGTTTGAATAAGTACATTAATAACAACCTCGTACGTGAAATGATTGTGTGTGTGTGTGTGTGTGTGTGTGTGTGTGTGTGTGTGTGTTTAAAAAACGAGCAGATGTAAACTATCCATAAAGAACCGGAGAGACAATATTAATGCAACAATTAGACTGAAACTATTTAAGTACCATAGAGCACATTTACTTACATGCAATTACAATAATTATTTAGGTCAGTTCTTCACCCTACTAATATTTCCGTCACTGTTATCACCGTTAGCCTATTATCACTATCACTCAAGTTGCCTTCACTGCTGCTATCTCGTCTTACATTATTTTCTAAACGATCTGTTACTGTATCCCTTATTCGGTTCGATCTCACGTAGTCATTTTAAATTTTCATTACGTCACGTCTTGATCTCTAGTCTGCAGGAGAAATACAATAAAATTCCTTTGACACTGTCCACAGAAAAATGCACGGTTTTTCTTTCAACACGCTTCTTCACGGTTGCCCAAGTCAGTTCCATAGGATTAAAATCCGGCTGATAGTGTAGAAGTTATAAAACAGAATGTCCTTGGTTTGCCAAAATGGCATCTATTTTAAAAGTTTTGTAAGTTGGTTTGTTTTGTTTAATTAGTGCATACAGCTCAGGCTTTAACATAGATGGACTACAAGGAATGTTATGGTTTTTTAACCAGTTAATCATGTCTGCCTTTTTTTTATAATGATGTTGGAGGTGGATTTATTTGTACATTGTGGTAGGAGGCATTATCTATTACTATTACGCTGTTCTTATTAAAATGAAATGAAACTAAACGCTTCATATTTGATGAATACTGATGTTTTTTGAAAAGTACTCACACAATAACCTCCACAGCGTCTCAGAGAAAACTAAGCTATGTTTCTCTGTTGACGCATGCGCATTACATAACCTGCGCTGTTAGCACAAAAACGGTTGATTCATGTCTAGCTAACTTTACTGTAGACATTGTTTGGAGCACCAGTGCTATTGCATGCATTTTTATTCAATTATCCTCGAAACAAGAAGAAAAATAAAATTGTAAAAATGCTAACATTTACATATCTAATTTATCAACACACACAATAAATACAGGACATTAATTCCCAACTATTAACACCATAACACTAATAAAATATCCAACACAAAGGCACTGTACGCACAAGCATTTGGGAAAATCCAAATACAAAACAAACATAAAACACAAAACAAATTATTACTAGAACATGTACAAAATCAAAACAAAACATGGTACAATTTTCAAAACTCTAAATATAAATATCGGTATGGAGAACCATACATGACTTCCATATTCTAAGATTTATATTTAAAATCATTTTCACCCAAACAGCCAGGCTGTGTCTTACCTGCCTTTTTATTGCTGTATTAAATGAAAAATATTATATTATATTAAAATGAAAAAATTATAATTTTATTGCCTGGCAACAAAATTATTTTATTTTTAACAATTACCATTGTTTCAAAAAGTTTAAATAAATTTTCAAGTACTTTACTCTTGTTAAAACGTAAAAGGTTGCTGGTAAACTACCCCTTCCCCTTAACCGATCTTCACCAAAATCGAAAGTCATTGAGACCTCTACAATTCAGGGACGTATGCTAAAAATTATTTGATTCTGTTTGAATTTGCGGCTGCTATCGTTTGCCATAGAAAATACGCTTGATAAAAAAACGTTGCAGGTAAACTACCCCTTCCCCTTAACCGATCTTCACCAAAAACAATAGGTCTTGAGTACTCTACAAATCAGGGCTGTATGCAAAACATTATTTGATTCTGTTTGAATTTGCGGCTGTTATCGTTTGCCATAGAAAATACCCTTGTTAAAAAAACGTTGCAGGTAAACTACCCCTTTACCTCAACCGATCTTCACCAAAAACAATAGGTCTTGAGAACTCTACAATTTAGGGCTGTATGCAAATAATCTTTTGAATCTGTTTGAATTTGCGGCTGTTATCGTTTGCCATAGGAAATACCCTTGTTAAAACATAAAACGTTACAGGTAAACTACCCCTTTCCCTTAACCGATCTTCACCAGAAACAATAGGTCTTGAGTACTCTACAAATCAGGGCTGTACGCAAAACATTATTTTATTCTGTTTGAATTTGCGGCTGTTATCGTTTGCCATAGAAAATACTTTTTTAAAAAAACGTTGCAGGTAAACTACCCCTTTCCCTCAACCGATCTTCACCAAAAACAATAGGTCTTGAGAACTCTACAATTTAGGGCTGTATGCAAATAATCTTTTGATTCTGTTTGAATTTGCGGCTGTTATCGTTTGCCATAAGAAATACCCTTGTTAAAACATAAAACGTTACAGGTAAACTACCCCTTTCCCTTAACCGATCTTCACCAAAATCAAAAGACCTTGAGAACTCTACAATTCAGGGCTGTATGCGAAACATTATTTCATTCTGTATGAATTTGCGGCTGTTATCGTTTGCCAAACAAACAAAATTACCCTTGCTAAAAAAAAACCGTTGCAGGTAAACTACCCCTTTCCCTCAACCGATCTTCACCAAAAACAATAGGTCGCGAGTACTCTGCAAATCAGGGCTGCATGCAAAAAATTATTTGATTCTGTTTGAATTTGCGGCAGTTATCGTTTGCCATAGAAAAAAAATCTACAGACAGACAGACAGACAGACAGACAGACAGACAGACACACAGACACTTTTCGGAAAACGACTTTTTTTCATGTTTTGAGTGTAGTACAATCAGAATCTGCAATAATCTCGAACACGATTTTTTTTGCCATCACCATACTTCCATTCCTTAAGGAATATGGAAGTAAAATTACCCTTGATAAAAAACCGTTGCCGGTAAACTACCCCTTTACCTTAACCGATCTTCACCAAAAACAATAGGTCTTGAGTACTCTACAAATCAGGGCTGTATGCAGAAAATTATTTGATTCTGTTTGAATTTGCGGCTGTTATCGTTTGCCATAGAAAATACCCTTGTTAAAAAAACGTTGTTGGTAAACTACCCCTTTCCCTTAACCGATCTTCACCAAAAACAAAAGGTCTTGAGAACTCTACAATTTAGGGCTGTATGCAAATAATCTTTTCATTCTGTTTGAATTTGCGGCTGTTATCGTTTGCCATAGGAAATACCCTTGTTAAAACATAAAACGTTACAGGTAAACTACCCCTTTCCCTTAACCGATCTTCACCAAAAACAATAGGTCTTGAGAACTCTACAATTCAGGGCTGTATGCGAAACATTATTTGATTCTGTTTGAATTTGCGGCTGTTATCGTTTGCCAAACAAACAAAATTACCCTTGCTAAAAAAAAACCGTTGCAGGTAAACTACCCCTTTCCCTCAACCGATCTTCACCAAAAACAATAGGTCGCGAGAACTCTGCAAAACCGGGCTGTATGCAAAACATTATTTGATTCTGTTTGAATTTGCGGCAGTTATCGTTTGCCATAGAAAAAAAATCTACAGACAGACAGACACACAGACAGACAGACAGACACACAGACACTTTTCGGAAAACGACTTTTTTTCATGTTTTGAGTGTAGTAGAATCAGAATCTGCAATAATCTCGAACACGATTTTTTTTGCCATCACCATACTTCCATTCCTTAAGGAATATGGAAGTAAAAAACACCCACAAAAGGAAAATTATTTATCAAAATAAATCACAATCACAATAAGGAAACAAAAAAAAACATCAATAAAAACCAACTAAAGCCAATTGCAGTACGAGCGCGCGCGCGCACGCGCACGCACACGCACACACACATACACACACACACACACACACCAAAATGTAACTTGGTTAATTCATAACTTGGATAATTTGAACTTTCATTGGTTACATTAAATTCTGCTATATAAATAATGACCCCCTTCTAACTGAAGTTTATTTTGATGTTTTTGGTTTATGAATAATACCTCATGGTAATAAAATTGTCCATATTTTTCACTTTTGCTTAGTAAGTAAAAGTCTACAATCTAATTCTACTGGTTCATGTACATCTTTCAGGTAGCAGGCCTACTTTGTCAATAAAACATTTCATTTACAAGTGATTTATGCAGCAGGGTAAACGCAGTTAAGGAACAGTTCACAGTTTTGGTACTCACTAACTTGGAGAGTACAGAAAAACTACTGTTACTGATAATTAGTACAGCAGAACATCCAAGGTGTTTCAAAAAATCTTACACTAAATCAAAGCCAGTAGAGAATGAATACAATAAAAAGGTTTGGATGAAAGAAGAGATTTTGTAAAACTGGTGTTTGATAACACAATAAAAAAATGTTTAGGGCAAACGGAACTTCTGCATTGTACATAATAATCTTGAGAATGTACATGGTTTGTTTTTCCTCTCAATATGATACCTGTCATTCAGTATTCACTACAGCATTATTCAAAATTGAAAAAATTTCTAACACCCAGATGTGCAGAAAATTCTGTGCAACACTGGAAAATAAAAAAAGTAAATATCAATCTCCTAGATACAAACTAAATGCTGAACAGTGCATGGAAAAGATACACAAACACAACCACCTCTAAGAAAAATAGTCAGTGCTACAGGGTCTCCTACAACCAACCTTCCTAACTATGAAGCCAGATGTAACACCATCAATACACACATTAAAAATACCAAACACTTCATTGACATTCTGGCTACTTCAAATCTTTAACCAGATGACATACTAGTGAACTCCGACACGGTTACCCTTTCACCAAGATTTTGACAGACAAAGCCACAGAACATACAGGAAATTAGGGATGTGTCGGTTCTCGGTACCGATTCCCGGTACCACCGGTTCTTGGGGTTAGGTACCGGTATCGAGAACCGGTGCTACAAAGTCGGTACCACTACTTTTACATGTTTTATCCTTCGTTTTTGCATTAGACCATTTTCATAGTCATTAGATTGTCGGTACTTTTAAAACTTTCACACTGTACACGGAAAGCGGTTTGGTGATTCGGAAGTACCACGGTGGCGTTATTTAAACACCACAGGTCGTGGTCGGATTCAGCCCAGTCGATGTAAATTTCAAGGAAATCGCAACGCGATGGCTGGAAACACGAAAAAAAATGCAAAAAACCGAAGCCAAGATTCGTAGGTTAGAGCGTCGCCAACGGAGCACGAGGTGCGTGTTTGACACGGACAGGCAGTTATAGTGTTTGTATAATGTATGCGTGTGAAAGCAAACAAAGTCAGGTAGGCAAAAGCGTTGCCACAAATAGCACTGTCACAACACAATGCTTTTATCCTAAGGTTTGCACGGATTACAGTAATAAATCTAATCCCCTATTCTGCGAATCGGCAAGCCACATGCTACAATAGCCTCGTGTTTAGACTTCGTGGTAGGAGCAGCAGTTCAGTTGCTTATCTGCTTTGTGAGAAGTACACGTTATTAGTTTGTCTTGTGCGAAAAATATTTTACCAGGGACTTTTCAACTCTGTCTAACTTTAAGTTATATATCCATCTTAATTACTGTATTCTGTTAAGTATCTGTAAGGCTATATTCCGCTGTACTACAACATTGTTTATCGCATAATACAAATAAGGAATTTACACGGAAAAAACTACTTAAATTAACCAACAACTTACATAGTTAAAACTGTAGACTAAATATCGGCGAAAACAATATAAGCTTATTTTAACCGAAAATATCTGTAAATTTTAAAAATGATTTTATTTTCTTTTGACATGTAATGGTTATGTTTGTATACAAATGGTAGATTTAGGAATATCGAATTAGTAAATTCTAGTCACCGTTTGCAGATTTTAGTTCCTACTCCTAGATTTAAGGAACATCTATAGTAAACTTTGGTTTTGCTAGTATCTACAGAATTAAGGAGTCAAAATTCACTAATTTAAGCAGAAATTTTGTAGAATTAAGTAGTTTTATTTTTCCGTATAGGTTATGAAGAAAACTCGTGACGTGTCCTAAATTGGGGAGGTCTCGGGTTCTCAAATTGGGGAGTAAACTTCGCCCTATTAGTGGTTTCAGTTTAGATAAGTATAATATTTATAATTATTTCGAATTTTATAATATTTTAAGAGATGTCATCCCAGGTTTGGAAGTATTTTAAAATTGACGCTGCCGATAATCGGTTTGCCAAATGCAATATCTGCAGTAAATTAATTTCGAGAGGAGGTGGAAGTAAGAGTACTTCAAATTTAATGAAACATTTTAAAACGCATTCTAAAAGTAGGCCGAATGCTCCTACTAATAGAGAGCCAGCCAAAACTCTGAGTATACCCAGTGGATCCACTTTAAGCAATTATTTTAGTAAAAATACAAATTTAGGCAGTACAACTTCCAGCCCAGATATGGGCTTAAATGTAGAAGAAATAAGTGATGATAATTTAAGCCTAAGTGTTGATGTTTCGGATACAGATGATCCAAACCCTCTGATGACTTCTCCAAATTTATCTGCTGTGTCACCAGCATCAACAACAGACCTAGGTGATAGTTCTGAGATTCACACTTCACCTAGATTCAGCCCTTACCCCAAAACCATTCATAAATAAGTTTTTTACTTTAACGTCATTTTATAGGTCTACTCCACAATTAAACGCATTTTAGAATTAATTTTGTTGATGTTTTTCTTTTCCCTCTAGCCCTAAAATACATTTTTAATTTTTGTTTTTAGGTACCGGTACCAAGAATCCAGGAATCGATTCTTATGGAATCGGTACTGGTACCGGGATCGGAAAAATTTGGTACCGACACATCCCTACAGGAAATACAAACTTTTGATACACTTCCACTCACTTATTGAGACACATACGCCTACACACTATGTCATTTACCAACACATGTGGCTCCCCTCTTTTACCACAGTGGCCTACCTGTTATAGACAATTTTGAAGAACAAGCACTTGGATGAGCTCCACTAAAACCAAATTTGTGGCAGAGATACATGGGTATGAACCTTTGTCATCACCTAAACAACATAGAGCAATATTCAGTTCATGAAGAAGAGGATGGGCAGCTACCTTATCTTGATGCACTAACTGTGAAAATGACTGGTAAAACAGAAACACTGATGGTAAACAACTTAAACTCCAATTTGCACCACCTGACTACTATAAACAATCAACAGTTAAGTGATTCTCAACATGGGACAAAAGAGTGGATACATTTAAAGATAATAAACTCCAACACAAACAAATGGATCAACATGGTTACCAGAGTACAACCCAAGCAACCGCACTAACAAAGAAAGTGAACAAACTCTACCTACCTATTGCTCTACCTTATATCCAAGGTAGATATACAAACTGGGCTGGTAGAATACTATAAAGATATAATAGCCTTTACATAATGACAAATTATTGGATCATTAATGTGAATCATTAGATCAAAATATCATTAGAAGTGCAAGGAGTATATGAAGGACCTGGTGGTTAGTTCAATATTTCAAATATTAGCCAATCCAATTGTCACATTAGACAACAGGTTAGGGAAAACAGGATTGTAGCAGAATGATAAAGGATCAACTTTGCCAGTAGGCTACTCAACTAATGACTGCTGTGGAGATGTCACAGAAACGGATTATAAGGGAACATATTGAATTACATTCAACATATTATTGAATTAAACTGTTGTTCAATACATGGGGTGTGACAGCCCACTACTAGATCCAACTAGGAAACCTGTTCTTTACACACACAACAAAAAAGCCAAATACTAAAGCGATGCCAGTCAACAACAGTGAAAAATGAGATCAGCTGTGAAACAATAAGTACACATCATTCTATCTTCACAGAAGCATGTAAGTGTAAATATTTGGTCGTGACAATTACACCGAAACAAACTTCATCTTCAAGGAAAACAAGGAACGTTCAATGCAAGATACTCCACCAACATTGAAAGCAGCATTCTTTCTAATAAATTTGGTTTGATTTGTATTGAAAGTCTGCACTACATATGATGTTACATGTAGGTTGTGTACCTAATGATAACAAGCTGTTAATATATAATATAGTACTAGCCAGATCACAGTGAGAGTATTTATACACATTCTATTGGTATTGCAGATTTCAAACTGGAATGTGTTACAAAAATGTTATGTTTTAAACAAAACCTTATTTTATTTCACAAACTGAAGACTGAAGTATTTAAAAATATTATGAATAGGTAGTATGCATTTACAATAAGTACCGGTATGTCTATATATAATCAGCAACTCAGCTGCATCTATCAACACCAAAGAAACTGTCTCCCCCCCCCCCCCCCCTAGAGTATATTCAACTACTCAATGAACCTGAATTGTTAGAATGCCTTACATATGAGATTATAATCTTTCTTAAGCAATACGAATTCATGTAAAATAAGGGCAACAACATTACTATTTCTACTTTGTATGATGTGTGGATATGTTAACGAGACACACATACATTCTGTGGTTGTAGTAACTACTTACCTTAATTCTTCCTGACCAATTACATCTGGTATACATATACCATACTGACATTGCACTACTGTCGACAATCTGTTAAAACTAATTTAAGAGGCATAGTTTTCCATGTTCACACAAACTTTATTGTGTTAATTTATTCTCTATACCAAGCACAAATTTAATTGGTGAATACACAATTTTCTTTTGATAAAATTTTCTTGTCTTGCATTAAAATTCATTGATAGTACAATATTGTACTACTATTACAGTATTATTTTAATTATAAGTATCTAAACAGTATAAGTATTCTATATAAATACCTTAACTCCAGAAGTATTTGGTAATCGATTGTGCGATAACTGGTGTTTTTTCTGCATACAGTAACAGTACATTATACACAGAAAAAGAAGGAATAAGACGCCACAAACTCCCAGAACAATGTAGAACCACACTGCATACACTGTAAAAATTTAATGTAAATTTTAATTTTAATTTAATATCAAAGTTCAAGTTCAACACTTACTCTGTACTGTCATGTTGTCATGGGTGTCAATCAGGTTATAAAACACACACACACACACACACACACACACACACACACACACACACACACACACACACACACACACACACACACACACACACACACACACACACACACACACAGAGTTTACATTACAGTAATCACAATAAGCTAATAATATTGAGTGATACTTAATATTCCTGATTAACAAATTCTAATAAGAAATGTAAGTTTGATGTCAGCAATAATTTATATCCTAATAAAATGTTTATACATCTTATCGTTTGTTAAATAATTACAATGGTTTAATTTACCTATTCTTATTAAAAGTGACTGACGTGTTATAATTAGAGCTGAGATTCTCAACCGTGTGATCTTTCAAATAGAGCAGTTACTTTCAAGCAATTAAGTGATTAACAATACACAATTTTTTAATAACTGTAATTATTTGTTGTGAGTGTACCTACTCCTTGCTAATAGATCACTTTATTAATTCACTACACTTACAGTATCAACAATTAAATAATTTAGCAATTAATAGCAAGTAATGATGTATAACCCTTTTAAATAAAACTGTATGACTTTAGGTATCAAAAAGAGCTGTATATTGAGGGTCGCTTTACATAAAGGTTTCGAGTTTAACTTAAGAAATGTAAAGAAATTTCTTAACACTGAATATGTTGCCTGAGCTTTCTACGGGCATGCCTATTTGTGCCTGTAGAAATTTAATAACATACAACCTGTGAGCTGTATGACCTGGAACATAATCTTTCAAATATTTAGTTCACAAAAAATACAGATCGTAGCACTTTTGTGTTTTGTGTTCCCTTTTTTTTGGAAATAGGAATAAATTGTTTTCACAGCCTTTCTGGGCAAATTACTGTTAAATTTTTCTGCAGAAAATCGTGAGGTTATTATTAATAAATATCTTTTATATACACTTGTCCCAAGGCTAGTTTAGATACATCATTAATTTTAATTAGCTTTATGTAACATTTATAATAATGTAAACTGATGCGAAACTTTTGAAAAACTTTTTTTTGTACGGAAAAAATACATTTTTTAAAAATTAATTACAAAATATTATAACATCATATTATTGTAAATTCGTTTATGTCAATTTATAAATAATGAATTTAACTTTAATATGATACATATAAATTTCAGTAAATTTTAACTAATCTTTGCAGAAGAAATTATGAAATACATAGAAAATCATGCGTATCCAAAGTGTTAAAAAAAAAAAAATGGTTTACATCAAGCAGATTCTTGGTGACACTTGGCAACCAACTTCATAATTATTAGTTAGTTTGGGATTATTTCTTCTAAGAATTCTTATAAAGCTGAGCTCCTTACAAGTCATATTCCTGTCTTGCAAATATTATACATTACTAGTAATAATGTATCGTGCATTTATGTTATCACATGTTTAATAAAAAAGTAATATTATATGTCGTAAATTATAGAGAACCTGTTATCCTAAACTACATATCTGTTATCATAGCCTATGTACTCTGTCTAAAGCCTTTTACAACGCTTTCACTTCAACAGAGAAGTTTATCTAATTCTTTTCACAAAATTTAATCTTGTTCTTCGATCTTACATTACAGAATGTCAAAAAAAATCTCCTAATGCTCCAACATTAGTTGATTTACTCAATTAGTTGTCAAATCGAAACTATACGTCAAATAGGGCTAAGAGTTGAGATGATTGTCATTACAATGTATACTAACATCATATCATCATCATCATCAGGAACTTTTTGATCAAATCTCATACATAAAATCTGGAATAATGTCATAAATGTTTAAGCCTATAAGGCAGTTTCAGTATAATTTATTGCTGTATTGCTTTATGTGACAATGGAATTTTTTGCAAAAAGGCCTACAGGTATGCAAACAAGGGGTTATTCCACAAATTTCGTGGGTGCCAAGTCAAATATTTCCTATTTAAGTATTTAATTTTAAGGTTTTAATATGTGACAATTTATACTGAATACTTAAATTTACTTTGCCTTAAAAATGATTATATCATGTTTTTAATGATACACAATTATTAAAAAGAAGTTGGTGTTACTGTTACCAAATACAATAAATTACACAGTTTTTTGGTTAGGCCTACGTCAATTACAATACAGTAATATTATTTTGGAAGTCTTCTTCCAGTATGGACCGTGTTAAAAATGTCTTGTATGACAATACTTCACTCATATTACAATGAGTATCCTCAAGTCTACGTGAGAATATAATACAGTAATAATTTAGTTCAAATGAGACAGTGCTGTAACAATTCAAAAGAAATTCAGCTTTTCTCACAATAAATTATTCACGACCAACCTATTGTTCTTTCATGAACTGAGCAATTTACGACAAATCATTTGATGAATGTACAGTAGAGTCTTGCTTATCCGACATAAATGGGCCGGCAGAACATTGGATAAGCAAAAAATGTCGGATAATATGGAGGTGTTAAGAAAAAGCCTATTAAACATCAAACTATGATATAATTTTACACATTACGAATTTAATAATCATGTTTTACAACAAAACAACAGAAAAAATGAACTTACAGTTACAGAATTGTCTGAAGTTAAATACACTTAAAAAGTTCAGTCCTGTGATGATTTAATGACATTTTTGATCGTAGTCTGCTTTCCTGACGAGTGCCGTTTCTTCGCTGCCAAGTCCCGCCATCTTTGCGGCATCATTATGTCGATTCCTGTAGCTTCTTCTTGTTGCTTAATGTATTTAATTGCAGTTTCTAGAGCCTTAACTCCGTCGTTATGTGAAATTGTGAGAGGTTCAACAGTTGGTGCTTGATCTTGATCTTCAATTTCGTTGTCATCACAATTGACAAGAGCGACAATTTCTCCATCAGTTACATACTGATCATCATCCTTCATCCAACTTTCGATTTCTTGCAATCCTGATTTCTTGCGAATCTTGCAATATGCATCCTCACATCCAGGGATACGCTGCACTAAAGGTAGAATGGTTTCTTCGGTTTCATCTGTGCTTTCCGTTTCCATACTTTCATCATCGCCTAGCAGCTTCTTCCATGATTTGGCAATTGTTGTAGCCCTTACGTCAGCCCAGGCCCTTGCGACCCAATAACAAACATCCTTTACATTGATGCGTTTCAATTTTTCAATCATGTCTTGTCCTTCTTCAATTTCTTTTATCACTGTGGACAGTAGCTTCCTGCAATAGTTCCTTTTTATCATTTCCAAAACGCCCTGATCCATAGGTTGGCATATGGCGGTTACATTGGGGGGCAGAAACATTGCCTTAATGTCACCATCTTGAAGCTCCTCTGCATCAGGGTGCGCTGGAGCATTATCTACTAACAAAACTGATTTTCTGGGTAAATTATTTTCTTTCAAAAACTTCTCTGTTGAAGGAATGAATTCCTTAAAAAACCAGTCTGAAAATTTCACTGCTCATCCAAGCGCTTTTCTGACTGTAGTATTTTACAGGAAGAGCGTTTTTTGAAACTGTTTTAAAGGCTCTAGGATTTTTGGACTTTCCAATCATTGCAAGGTCCATTTTGAGGTTTGCTGTAGCATTGCTGCATGCTAAAATTGTCAGCCTTTCCTTACTACGCTTGTAGCCAGGGGCTGCCGCTTCAGTTCTGGCTGCAAGACTCTTACTAGGTAACATTTTGTAATTAAGGCCTGACTCATCACAGTTAAATATCTGATCACCCGTTAGGCTTTCAGTTTCAATAAACTCCTGAAATCTTTTCTTGAATGCTTCCATTTCTTCAAAATTTGATGATAGTTTTTCACCACAAACACTTAACTGACGGATACCGTAGCGTTTCTTCCATCAGTCGAGCAAACCGACACTTGCTGTGAAATCTGAGTCCCCTTCATTGAATTCATTACGAAAATGCAACGCCTTTTGCTGTGAAATAGGCCCTGAAATAGGCACACCTTTGTCCCTGAACTGTGTAAACCAAACATACAAAGCTTCACTAACTTTTTCATAGTCACATTTTTTCATAGTTTTTCTTTCTTTTAATGCACCCTCCGTAACTCTTGATGCACACCATTTTTCTATTTCTATTAGTTTTTTTCCAGTCTCCTACTGTTACCCGTCCAACACCAAAGTCATCAGCTACCTTCTGCATTGTCTCTTCCTTGTCCAGTCTCTTGATTGCCTCAAGTTTTTGTTCCATCGATACAACTTTCTTTCTTTTCGTCGCCATACTTGTGTAAATTTCAACTTTTAAACAACACAACAACTTTTGTCAAATTAACGCACACAGACACATACGCATGTAACAGACGATAAACCGATCCATACACAATGATAAACTGCACTGCACTGAGTAGTGAGTTGTGACAGTGAGTGAGTGAGGGTGGGGCGAATGACAGACACATGAGTCACAGTGTAGACTGTACAGTCGGGGTAACTAATTAGCTGCGGTAGAGTCGGAAGCAACAAAAAATAGACTACGCTCATGCTCGCAACTTGCAGTTCTTGTTGCCGATTAATGCGTTTTTTTTGTTGTTGTGTTTTTTTGCGGTGGGATGTCGGATAAACGAAGGTCGGATAAACGAGACTCTACTGTAATTTAAAAATCCTTTGGTACCCGTAACAACAAATTTCCAAATAGCTTAGTTCTGAATATGGTTGAAAATTATCATACTGGTATGTATGGTACCATACATACGAGGCTGACATATGCACACAGCTACTGCTTGTAATGGAATCACCTGTCTAATCACTGTTACAATTTTCTTGAAATTATAAAGTTTCTCTTAGACATTGGCAAGACAGCCGCTAGGCAATCGTGCGCCTGTATGCAATCTTGAATTTTCCACCCCATATGTCTTTCTCCTATCTCAATATCTATAAGCCACAGCTGAAACAAATCAGTACTGTTAATATCTGCCTCATCTTGAGAACTGCTTCGAGTTTATATCTCTACAATATATGATTAATTTGTCTTTCGGGTAATTAAACAAATTGCCACTCTAAAATCCAAATACGCTATCAAATACTATTAATTTTTGGAATTTGTTGTTTAATGAGGATAAGATCTGATCCTGAAATTTATAAAAAAATCTATATTTTGTGTAATATATATGCAACTGGAATATTTTGAGATACATCATAAAGCTAAGATTGGATGGGTAAAAAAACATACACACGTGATTTGATATGAAACATAAAATGTATATATATGATAATGATGCGATTTGCTTGCCATGATTGTGCCACCCATGTTGCAGTGCATACCTTGCACCCTGTTAACGGCGGCTCTGGATCTTGGAACAAATGAAGGTGTTATGACTTCTGAAAATTCTTTTCCATCTGGTGGCAAAAAGATGGTTATATCAAGGATCGATACCTAAACTGGTGTGTAATATCAAAGTTCATTTTACATTGTTTATATGAGGAATTTGCCAGAACCGGGAAAAATAAGCGTTACATCAAGGGACGCATTATATCGCAAAGGCGGTATGTCAAGATTTCATTGTATTTTCTATGTAAAGTAGAATATAGAATATTTCTTTGTAAATAATTGGTATGGAAATATTGACATAATGCCTTACTTACAAGAACTACTATTCGGCGTTTTTTAATTAATATCTTTAAAAAAGGAGGTTTTGACTATTGGGCTTGTTTACTGTTGACTAAAGGTGATATATCTATGTCAGGGATATATCAATTACTACGTTAAGGGATGCTTTTAAGTGACAATTCCCTGTGTACTTGCTAACTGTATTGAAATATTTTATATATACAATAGAGATACTTCTTTAAAGTTTCTTTTTTATTAACAATAGTAACAGCTGCCATAGGCTTGTCAGCATGGTGCACAAGGCACATGTTTGATTGCTTATTTACAGTTTACTCAATCTCTCAACAACAAAATTAATAACTAAACATTTGTTCTCATTTCCATCCAATTTACCAGTAAAAATTGCAGTCTTACCTCTTCCAAAAGTGACTTATTCAACAAGAGATGTTACACTTCACCATAAAATAATAACAAATTTTTTATTATACCAATAGTTCTGCTTCACATTGAAAACAAGTTATTTGAGTGACATTTTATGCTATCTTTTGTGCATGTGGTAGTCATAGTGTATAATTAAAGACTTCAACAAGGGCCACTATTTAATACATCGAAGAACTTTACAATAGCTTTGTATGACTTGGGAATAGGCAGCATAAAAGTAATTAATTTCATTTTATATTAATTAAAATTAGATAATGAATACTGGTGGCTAGGCTGTTTTTGACTCAGATAAAGATCAATCAAAAAAATATATAAATTGAAAAGTTAAGCAATTTGAATTTTCATTGTTTTGTCATGATGACAGATAATAACTGTACAAAAAATGCATTAAAAATATTATTTATCATGGTCACATTTTTCAGATTAAAAAAAATACTTTTCGAGAATCCAACACGTCAAATAATGTTCGGGGTTAGCTAGAAATATTTTTATTAGACAAAGGTACCAAGTGTACTTTCATTACATAAAAGACAGTTAAAAGATATTTAAAAATAACTCCAATCTGAGCTATCTATTCCTATTGGGAGAGGGGAGTAAAATGCATTTTTCTAGTTATTCGATTCTTTTTCAATAGTCCAGTTGTCAATAATTTTTTCAGGCTTTACGTAGCTATAAATTAGAGAAACTAAGTGACCAATTCATTTATTATTATAATCATTACAATTTAATTGAAATTTCTTTACATAAATTAAAAATTAATTAATTTTAAAGAAGGAATGACCTAACAATTAAAATAGTGAATAATTTTGATTTGAGTTGTAATTCAGATTTACAAAAGTTATCAATATGACTTTATGCTAACTCATACTTACAACAATGTGGTATATCACACAGCTCAGGTACTAGGTGCTCATCTACTTCTGTATAACAAAATGGTTGTGACTCACGAGCTCCTGGATTACGACAGTAACTATGACCACCTAGAAGTTCAGTGTGATCCTTTGGTTTTACAAATAACTGATGTGCCCATGGAACACAACGCCTACCTGATGCTGCATGCGACAAGTCACCACGATAATACTCACCTACTCCCCAATAGCAGGTTTCATCTGAAATTAATTGTATTAATTTAATTTTTTATGGTGATTCCTTCAGGACATTTTTTAAGAAACCCATGAAAAAAGTTTTTACAGTGTGTAACGATGAATGTTTTTTTTTCTTAAATTCTTAGTATATTCATTACACGTATCCCTTTCTTTTCTTTCCTATTAACTTTTTTACGTATTATAATAACAACTGTAGTAAAGAACTATTTATAGTTAGTCATAAATAGTTTACAAAATTATAATGTTAATTTAAACTATTGAATTCTTTGAGAGGCTAGATAGCTTATTGTGTTCATGTAACATTTGTGCTTTGTTTTCTAATATGGAAAACAAGTTAACAATTGCCATAGTTCATTGTCACAATATAACACATCAATGTCACTGTATGGCGGTATTATGGGCACACATACTGATAATAATGAGCCAAAGCAAGGAAACTTAAAATATTATATTGACAGCCTTATACTGAAATCACAATATGTTATAGAAGTGCTGGTAATAATGCGTGTCACATCTACATTGTATAAAATAAAGCATCACCTATAATACAGGTAACAAAAATCTGTAGCACATACAGATAGAAAATGGGGTTATAGAGAGACAGAAATTGTTATAAATAGTTTTAAATAGTAAAAAACAGGAACAGTGTTTGTTGAAACACTCATCGACATGCAAACAAGGGGTGATGAGAGCGTTTGTGTACACATGTACTTTTGCTGTGTGTTCAGCCAACTGAGGCCTGATTCATGCAAGACACGAAGTCCTGTCTCTGTGCATATATAATGTTATTTCTTTGTTAAGTGTTAAAACGTTTTGTACAATATTTTTTAAACTACATCTTAGTGAGTACATGTCTGTAAATATTTATACGAAATGGAATTAAATTGGTCTACTCATTTTACCACAGAAATGAATGAAAGATTTTTATAACAAGGGCACTGTACACCCACAAAAACAAACATTTCAAAATCACAGTGGTACAAATATGTGGTTGGTGATAGGCAGCATATTTTGTTGAAGTTGACATACAAATCAAGTCACCAGTAGACAAGTGGCATGTTCTGAATGCTGTAGGTGGAGTTCACATGTATGGAATAACAAACAAATTTTTAGATGTTAACTGATTAGTTTTCAAGATGGTACTAAATCCTAAATAAAAAAAAAACAATAACTTATTAATTATGATCGAAAACCTGTGTACAATAGGCACATCTGTATAAGATTTGAACTGCAAGCAAAAGCTACTTAGTACAGAAATTATTTTAAGTCACTGTGCTAAACATAATTTCAAAGTCAGTTATTATAAATGACTGTACTAAAAATATCAAAATCTGTATTCAATAGCCTACAGGTTGAATAAACATTTGAAAGCTACCTCTTTTCTACTCGCTAAGAGGATAAAACCCCAAAACTAGGATAAACATTTGAACTACCCCTCAACCACATGACAACTAGCAATGTTTACACGAAGTGATTTAGTACTTGCAAGATGGTTGTACGAGGCTTATTGACAAAGTACTTTTCCATTTTTAAATATTGCTGCGGTATCGATGCTGTCACACTGTTGTGCATGTGCGGCCAGTTTGTTGATTCGTTGGCACGCCAACAACACCATCTGTAAACAACTGTGCACTGAGTAAGCTTCGTTGGACATGTTAATAATGTCGAAGAAATTCGAGACGCCCGCCACGTGTGAAAGTACGTATGTGATTCAGTTACTGAACGCGAAAGGCATTAAAACAATTGAAATTCACCTTCTGATTTTCAAGATTTATGGAGAAGAAGCAGCGAGCGATTCAATGGTACTAAGATGGATAGGACTTTTTTGCTTAGTCCGATCCAAAGTAAGCGATGTAGGATGCTTACCCAGGAGATTGAGATGAATCATGGCACTGCACACACACGTGTGCACGTGCGCGCACACTACCACTGCAACACAACATCTCCTTGGAAAGTTTGACTAACAACAATTTGATCATCTGCCTTACAACCCAGACCTCACACCAAGTGAATATCACCTTTCTAAGCATGAGAAATCTTTCCTTGGTGGGCAACGATGGCAAATAAGCCGCTAACACATGGTTCAAATCACAGGAAGGAATTTCTACTATCAAGGTGCCTCGCTATGAAAAGTGTTTCAAAACTGATGGAAACTATATAGAAAAGTAGTTTTATAACCTCTTCTTTTGAGTTATAATGGAGGGAACCCAAAATAATTGGTTCTGCCAATTATTTCAGGCTGCCTTTTTCGAGACGAGCTGAAATTTAAATCAGAACAGCACACAGTAAGACATACAAGGAAATAGGGAAGGTGAAACTGTTGATTTATATACTCAGTATATGTGTGTAACAAGAAGACTGGCTTTATTAAACATTTGAAATATAACATTTACTCCAAAGAACAGATCCCATGACGTTATTAATTAAATTAGTAAAATTAAGTGAAATGCTTTATTTAGAATATGGGATCACAACAAATTTATCTAGCTATACCCCCGGATCCGGGTAACCATTGGTATTTAGTCTCTAATCTTTTAATTATATTTAATACAAAATTTTATCTTGCAAGACTTTTACCTTTTTGCTTTATATATATTCCATTAGAAGAATGGTATTAATAACACTACGTTACGTTAATATCTAAACTGTTACAATTGAATGATATTGAATAGTTACAATTAAATTCTCAAATTTAAGTTTTTATATTCTTATAAAATCAATCGTCTCTGAAAGTCTCTTAAATAGAGTATTGTGTTACAAAAATATTATCATTATTCCTCGATAGATGTGCTATCGAGTCACCTCTATTTTTGGATGTAGTAATCGCCTCCATGTGGTTCCGTCTTGGGATTCCTAAAACGTCATCCTCGTCTTGGTTTGGTCTCGGTTGTTCATCGCTTAATACGTCTGCAGGATAGGTAGAGTCTTCTACACAGATACTCGTTGATTCTCAGATGTCTCGAACTGCATCATCGGTAGGGTATACTAGAGTTCTCATTTAGATGGTCCATGACCACAGGTCAGATGTTGAAAAGATTCGTCCATCGGTGAAGGTTGCAGTCATCGTTTTTTCTTTATTAACACTCATCGTTTGTAGTTACATCTTTCTTCTTGTTACAAAGTTTTTGGAATTTTCTTTTTGTTAACGTTACATGTTACACTTTTTTTTTTAACAGTTAGTAAAATACAAAATAATAATTAATTAATCCACACTAACAACAAATTGCATAACTTTTGAACAGAGCATTTTGCTCGTGCGTCTGCACAGCTGGGCGTCGTCATCGCAAGAGAGCGATTTTTCGTCCGCTACCCTTGTACATGACAAGAGAGAGTGGGGTGTTTATTCCGCGAGCATATATAGTTCCTGTTTCTCTTTAAATAAACTTTTTTATTAATACAGACTATCGCTAGATAAAAATACATCATTTAAATTAATAGTTTTAGTTACTACCTGTGTCTACAGATACTTTAATTATTAACATTAGTTTACTCTATTATTTTTAATTACCGTAGACTCGGAAAACATGTAGAGTCCGGTATCAACAGGTAGGCGCTTGATAGCAAGCAAAGGGTTAAATACGAACATAATAATTATTTACAATATGCCTTTTCTTTATGGATACTTTGCCCTTATTAATTACTTCTTCCATTCACACTTAGTACCTACATGTTTTTATTATTATTATTGTGAGATTTAAATGGTCAATTGTACGCAACCTTAATTAATTAAATATTTTTTTTTTTATTCTGTAAATGTCACAATTTAAATCGTCACATACTCCGCCTCCTTACCAACACAGACTCCTAAAATTTTGGTCAGCTATGTACCGAGAGTATGCTTGGGGAGTTCCGTGTGAAATTTCTCTCACCCGTTTCTGGCTGTATATAATTACTAGCAGCATAAGTCATTCTTGACTTGCTGTTTCTTACCATCTATACATATACTTCATGTTTTACACGCTAATTCTATTACTACATACAATTTACATTATAAAGTATTTTCAACATTCTAAATTTCCTTAACTCTACTACTTATTACTACTACCGGATTTTTCCTTTTTCTTTCGTGAGAGTTTTTCTTCGTTATAGAATTTACTCTTTAATTACTCCATTACTTTTATTGGATGTCAGCTGACTTCTTGCTTTGCTCTACTTTCGATGAAGAGGATTCAAGGTTGATCAGGCCTCGTACCTACTTATACGACAAGGTAGCCAAAGGTTACTCAAGTACTTTTGCGGTTGAGTACTAAACATTGTTTTCACATTTACTTATTTAATTAACTGGCACTCTACTATTTTCTTCTTCAAGATAACGTTTTATCTGTGAAATATGTGTCCTTCGCACATATTTTTGAGTAGAGGGTTCGTACAGGGTCACAGTTACCGGAGTTAAGTATTTGTGAATTTGATAAGGACCGCACCATCTGTAAGATAGCTTGGAAGTTGTCTTATCGACTGCACTACTCGTTGGGTGCGTGTTATACATAACTAAGTCTCCGATTTGATATTTTACTTTATTATTCTTATTCTTTTGCTCGTAATATTTCCTTGACTTCGCTAAGTTTGTTCGTAAATTAGCGCGCGCTTCGTTCCATATCTTTCTAATATTTTTATCCCTGATTTCAAGGGGTAACAATTCATGTATTTTCCACTTTGTGGATAATGGGTGGTTAGGTTTATACTTGAACAATAGTTCGAATGGGGTTGACTTATGTCCTTCATGATATGCCGAATTAAAGGCGAATTGTATCCAGGATAGGTTCTGGTCCCACAAAGTATGGTCGTTAGCATGGTAGGCAATTAAAGCAGATTTTAGGTTTCGCAAATACCTCTCAGCTATATTACCTTGCGGACGATACTCGATAGTGGTAATGTGGTTTATACCTAGTTTGAAACACATGTTCCTGAATTCCTTAGACTTAAACTGTGGTCCGTTATCCGACACTAGATGGACTGGAATACCGAAATCTTTGAATAATCTATTCTGTAAAATGCTTACTGTTGTCGTAGCTAAAGCTTGCCGCATGGGGTACATCCAGACGAATTTACTAAACGAATCTACGCAAATTAGTAACATAGTATTTCCTGACTTGGAACGTGGGTAGGGTCCAGAAAAGTCTAAATAAATTTTGGAAAATGGGGTGGCAGGAATCTCAGATATTAACTGACTTATTTGGCTGTTTCTCGCTGGTTTGCTGAGTGCACACAACTTACACCTTTTTACAAAGTTAGCTATCTCACTGTTCATATTTTCCCAGTGATATTCTCTCCGAATCCGATGTATGGTTTTATTTATTCCCATATGTGCTCCAATGGTGGAAGAGTGATAATATTCCATTAGCATAGGTTTAATAATATCCGGGGCGATGATACGCAAATATTTTCCGTTAGCTATTCTACAACATAATACTTTCTTATTTAATAGGTATTTTTCAGACTCGTTTCCTTTTTCAAGTTGTTTGATGATCGGACTCAAACGTGGGTCTTGTTGTTGATAATGGGCTAAATCCGTAAATGCAAGAGGAAATTCGGTAATTAACGCATTAATAATCGGTGTCTCTCTACTCTTGTTTTCGTAATTATTACTACTAGGCTGGAACATACGTGACAGGGTATCGGCAACTACGTTTTGGGTGCCTCTAATATGTTGTACTTTGAATTTAAAACAATTTAATCTCAATACCCATCTTCCGATTCGACCTAATTGTTTTGGGTGGTTTAGTAGCCAGGATAAAGCTTGATTATCTGTTTCTAGCAAAAACTCTTTATGTTCTAAAAATGGTTTGAACTTCTCAAACGCAAAAACGATAGCTAAGCATTCTAATTCGTATGCGGAGTATTTCTTTTCTTGGTCCGTCAGGGTGAGTGAAGCGTAACTAATTGGTAATCGAGAGTTATCTACTTCCTGATAAATTACTGCACCTAGGGCTACACTTGAACTGTCGGTTTGCACAACAAACGGTTTACTAAAATCGGCTAATTGTAGTACGGGGGGCGATATGATGCTTTCCTTTAATTTCTCAAATGCGGTTTGGCGTTGCTCATTCCACTCAAATTTTACTCCCTTCTTTCTTAAAGTATTTAGTGGTGCTGCGATTTCGGCTAGATGTGGGATATACTTGTGGAAATAATTTATCATTCCTAAAAATCGAGCAATTCCTTTCGCATCCCGCGGTGGTAAAAATTCTCTGATAGCACGGGTTCGCTCTGGGTCTATGCTCACCTTTCCGTTGGCTTTTACGATGTGACCTAAAAAGGAGAATTGTGTCACAGCAAAATTTACTTTACTGGGGTTTACAGTTAATCCAGCTTTCTCTAATCGCGATAATACTTCACGTATATGTGCAAGATGTTGTTCCATTGACTCGCTGTAAATAACAATATCGTCTAGGTAGTGGTACACATATTTAAACTTTATGTCGTGAAATAATTTTTCTAACAATCTGCTACATACAGAACTACCTTGAGAAATACCAAAAGGTACCCTAGTAAATTGGTATAGGTTGAAAGGCACGGCAAAAGCGGTGAGACGTTTCGATTCTTCTGAAAGTGGTATCTGATGAAAAGCCTGATTCAAATCCATAATGGTAAAAATTTTTGCTTTCGTAAAATAATGAAAAGCACTGTGGATGTCGGGAAGTGGAATGGATTCAAATTCTATCCGTTTATTTAGTTGTCTATAGTCTACAACTAATCTATGTTTATCGTTGCTTTTGGGTACTAAAAACGCAGGGGATGAATAAGATGAAGTAGAGGGTTCGATGACTCCTTGTTCTAATAGTTTATTAATTTGGTTCCTCATTACTTCCATTTTTGGCGGTGATAACTTGTATGGGGCTAAACGTATTACTTTATTATCGCTCAAATTTATCTTATACTCTATCAGATCCGTCAGTCCTAACTTTGGGGTGAGCACATTGGAGAATTGATTTATTAACTTTTGTATGTTACGTCTATCTCTACTTTCCAGATGACCTAATTCACATTCGTGATGCTTTAGATGAGAAGAAGTAGTGCTAGTACTTTCTCTGTTATTTGAATTATCCTCTAAGTTATATTTCCGTGAACGATCGAATCCAAAGTAAAATTTCTTATCATGAATATTTAGAATTATTACTGTTTTACTGATAAAATCGGCTCCCAATATTAACTCGGGTCCTAATTCGTCGCTTACTAACATTGGAAAATACCACGTCAAATGTTTTATTTTAACTTTACACGTGATGATAAGTTTTATTATTAAGTTTTGTTTGTTAGCGGTTGAGCATTTGATGTTTACAGATTGACTGCGTTTTACTAAATTATGTTTAAATAACTTATTGGCGAGGTCATGACTAATTAAACTTCGCGTTGATCCGGAATCAATTAAACCAAGGGTGGATGTTACACCAAGGTCAACTTGTACATAAGGTAATTGACACTTACTGAAATTACACTTATTAATAGCGTTACATTTATATATAAATTTTTTACATAGGGGTCTAGTTTTCTTTTGTTATTATTATTATTTTGTTTTATTTTGTTGACTCTCAGGGGTTTACCTTTTTTTACGATGCTGCGGAAGACACAGGGTTTTGGATCTCCCTGCCTTACATGTTTTTTGGATAAATAGTTTTTTGATTATACCTTTTTTGTTTACAGTATCTACTGAGATGTCCAGATTTTCCGCAGTTATAACACACATATTCTTTACGTTGTGTCTTACTGGTTTCCTGGAGTGGTTGAGCCTCCTGGGACTTACCATGGCCATTGGTTGATCTTCGAAACGGTCTTCTTTCTTGTATACTTCTTGCGTCAGATACTAAGGCATGCATTTCTTTTCTATTTTGTGTAGTGGATATCGATGCGTGTCTGTGCTGATCTGCGTACCAAACATTGGAAGAATGAATACTACATTGTTCAAGGTCCGCGAACGTAAGGGGTCTACTTATTAGTGCTAAACGGGAGCGTTCATCTGGAGACAAGCCTACTAGGATCGTATCGACCAATTGTTTTTCAGTCCACTCGACTTGTAGTATACGTGAAGATTCTCGGATATCCGCAATATAGTGGCCCAGTCTTTCGCGAGCTCCTTGTACTCTAAGTACAGTACTTCTTTTGATATCCTCATAAATTCCAGTGGGGATAAAATATTTGATTATATTCGTATGAAGATCTTCTACTGAAAGACTTGAGTTTAATGTTTCTAGTACACGATCTCGTAATGGTGGTTTACATTTGGGTAATATTACTTGCAGTATTTGCCGATCGTTTAATTGTTGTAAATCTTTTATTTGCAGCAGGTATTTTATAAAAGTTAACAGTATCGTTATACTTAACCCATCGGTGTAAGGAATCTCATTAATTATTTTCTCTACTGGGTGGGAAATCTTTCCGTAGAGTTCAACATTCACATTTACGTTTTGTATTTCCTTCGAAGAATTAGTGGTCGCATTTTGACTAGTACGAGTACGCTGAACTTTAGGGGGTGGGGGTTCTTCTACATTAGGGGATTGAACAGGGGAGATATGTAATTTTTGTAAGTATTGCTCAATTTCCTCCATTCTCGATTCATCTGACTTTCGACGTAAGTCGTTAATAATTATAGGTAATTGGCGTAATGCCTCGTCTGCAAATTTCTGCACATCGGCGGGGACGACGGTGACGTCGGGCCAGCTTAATAAATTATTTAATCGGCGGGTTAAATGTTCTATACGTTGCGTAACGCGCAAAAGTTCCGTGGGTGATTTCTTGTCCTTAAGGTTCTGAGATAATACTATCAGTTCCCGATATTTCGCATAACAGGTTTCTCGTTCGCCGTCATAATCGAGTTCACGCAATTTATCTAACTGCGAGGTTGTGTCTGATCCGGTTTGGCGTAATGATTTTTGTAATTCAGACACGGTTACATTCACGTGTTTTAGACCTCTAAAAAGTGCTTCGTAGCATAGCTCATCTTTTACTAATAAATCAGGATTAAATTCAGCCATTTTCGTAAGGTGGCAAGAACTAATTATTCTACGATTAGTATTTACTACTATACAACGCTATATCATTTTACACAAACATAACAATATGAATAAATCGTATTCTTACACGTTTATTAATAAACAATTAAAATGAGATGACAAAGGTTGTCATATTACATAGAAAGAGAGAGAGAGAAATCTCACACGTTTACAGATGCTTACGGCAAAAGATTCCCCTTCGGTTATCAACACATGAACAGACACGCTTCAAATAACAATACACCACACAAAGGGTGACCGATTGTTCTCACTCTAACTGGGGAGACCGACTACGATAATATTAAACAATCGCCAACAGGAAATTTACATGTCCGAGATTGTCGTGAATGGGGTACGTTTATGAATGGGACTTTTAACAAGTACCTACATGGTTTGTTTACATTGGATTATATGTTACTCTTACCTTACACATATCATATTTACTAATAAAATTATCTATACTATATTTCTATAATATTAATTATTATTTTTATCTTATTTAAATTTCTGACACATATTAAAATACACGAGTAAATAAATCAACAGCTTATGAATAGGGACACAATTACTGTTTAGCAACACAAGTCACAAAAATTTTTTTTTTGCAAAATTTAAACAAATTAGCAGAGTGGCGCATCTTATAACCTCTTCTTTTGAGTTATAACGGAGGGAACCCAAAATAATTGGTTCTGCCAATTATTTCAGGCTGCCTTATTTGAGACGAGCTGAAATTTAAATCAGAACAGCACACAGTAAGACATACAAGGAAATAGGGAAGGTGAAACTGTTGATTTATATACTCAGTATATGTGTGTAACAAGAAGACTGGCTTTATTAAACATTTGAAATATAACATTTACTCCAAAGAACAGATCCCATGACGTTATTAATTAAATTAGTAAAATTAAGTGAAATGCTTTATTTAGAATATGGGATCACAACAAATTTATCTAGCTATACCCCCGGATCCGGGTAACCATTGGTATTTAGTCTCTAATCTTTTAATTATATTTAATTCAAAATTTTATCTTGCAAGACTTTTACCTTTTTGTTTTATATATATTCCATTAGAAGAATGGTATTAATAACACTACGTTACGTTAATATCTAAACTGTTACAACTGAATGATATTGAATAGTTACAATTAAATTCTCAAATTTAAGTTTTTATATTCTTATAAAATCAATCGTCTCTGAAAGTCTCTTAAATAGAGTATTGTGTTACAAAAATATTATCATTATTCCTCGATAGACGTGCTATCGAGTCACCTCTATTTTTGGATGTAGTAATCGCCTCCATGTGGTTCCGTCTTGGGATTCCTAAAACGTCGTCCTTGTCTTGGTCTGGTCTCGGTTGTTCATCGCTTAATACGTCTGCAGGATAGGTAGAGTCTTCTACACAGATACTCGTTGATTCTCAGATGTCTCGAACTGCATCATCGGTAGGGTATACTAGAGTTCTCATTTAGATGGTCCATGACCACAGGTCAGATGTTGAAAAGATTCGTCCATCGGTGAAGGTTGCAGTCATCGTTTTTTCTTTATTAACACTCGTCGTTTGTAGTTACATCTTTCTTCTTGTTACAAAGTTTTTGGAATTTTCTTTTTGTTAACGTTACATGTTACACTTTTTTTTTAACAGTTAGTAAAATACAAAATAATAATTAATTAATCCACACTAACAACAAATTGCATAACTTTTGAACAGAGCATTTTGCTCATGCGTCTGCACAGCTGGGCGTCGTCATCGCAAGAGAGCGATTTTTCGTCCGCTACCCTTGTACATGACAAGAGAGAGTGGGGTGTTTATTCCGCGAGCATATATAGTTCCTGTTTCTCTTTAAATAAACTTTTTTATTAATACAGACTATCGCTAGATAAAAATACATCATTTAAATTAATTGTTTTAGTTACTACCTGTGTCTACAGATACTTTAATTATTAACATTAGTTTACTCTATTATTTTTAATTACCGTAGACTCGGAAAACATGTCAAGTCCGGTATCAACAGGTAGGCGCTTGATAGCAAGCAAAGGGTTAAATACAAACATAATAATTATTTACAATATGCCTTTTCTTTATGGATACTTTGCCCTTATTAATTACTTCTTCCATTCACACTTAGTACCTACATGTTTTTATTATTATTATTGTGAGATTTAAATGGTCAATTGTACGCAACCTTAATTAATTAAATTTTTTTTTTTTATTCTGTAAATGTCACAATTTAAATCGTCACAGTTTGAGGTGTGTACATTTAATAGCAATAAAAATGTTTTGTTAATACAGTAGAACTTGGCTAATTCGAAGCTGAAGGGACCAGTAAAAAATTCGAATTATCCAAAAATTCGAATTAGGAAAGTTTTAATAAGGGTAGAAAAATCAAATCAAAAACCGAAATTCAGTAAAGCAATATGTTATTTCATTAAACCATTTCCTTGTACATATGTATTACAAACATATAAACACGTTTCAGTACAAAATATAGAATTTACAGTTTTTAAAAAAGCTAGAAACTTTTGATTGCATTTTGCAGTTAATACACTGAGTTGTAGTAAACTCTTCAAGTTTATTAAGTGCTTAGAAAATAGCGTCACTTACGTTCTGCTGTCCTTCAACAAACCGTCTCAAGTCTTGAATGTAATTTGATGCCTGTGAAGCCGTTGGAATCGGTATCTCTGGAAGTTCTAGCTGGTCCCCTTCTTCATCTGAAGATGCACCATCATTTCTTTTGTTCATAACATCAGCCAAGATCTCCGCATCTGTCTGTTCACCGCACACCGCCAAGTCTTCATCCATGTTTACAAACTCTTCATAATGAATGCCTGCGTTATGTCCAACATCTTCCCAGTTATCCGCAGTGGGTATGACTTCTCTAGCAGCTTTATTCTCCTCTTCACCTTCAATGTGGCAGAAACCACCTTTACGAAAGCAATTAGCAATTTGTTTTTTGCATAACTTGGTCCCAAGCACTGTTGCACATGCGGGCAGCTTGAAGGATGTTAATCTTGACAGTATTTTCATGCTCATCTAAATAAGCACCTGACAGAATGTCTTGGACCACAAGCCATCTGTAAAAATGCTTAAAATTTTTTATTACACCTTGGTCCATAGGTTGAACTACTGAAGTCCTTTGGGGGGAAAAACACAACCTTTACATTTTCCATCACAGGAATAGCGTTGTGCGCTGTACAGTTGTCAATAAACAAGACAATTCTTCTGTTTTTATTCCAAAATTTCCTGTTGATTTTCAAAAGCCATCTTTCGAAAATTTCACCTGTCATCCAAGCTTTGTAACGGGCCAAATTTGTGGGTATTTTTATTTATTGCATTTTCGGGGATTTATAAAAATATGTGTAAATTTTATTTCAACGGTGACCAGACCACGTGTTGAGTTGTAAGAACAGCTTTTAACAAAGCCGACGCAGTAATATCGCGTTGGGCAATCGGTAACGAAGAATTCACCAAGCCTTCATTTCCAAGAACTTTGTTTGTGTGTGACCGTGCGCTCGTATGCATGACACAGGCATACACGCAGGGTGACGCTAACTTCCAAAACTAAGATGGCCAAGAAACGATTTTAGTCCACCTTCATCTACTTGTCGACGGATGTATAACTTTAAGGTCCGCCTACTTTGTGACGTCGAGCCATGAGCGCCTAAATATCCTCGGCGTATAACACAGAAAAACTCCTATGTATCAGGCATACAGCCACTCAACTGCAACAACTCAGGCTGTGAGCGACGACGAAATTCGTTCGCCGGCAGGCATTAATATCCGCCCGCATGCTATAGGCAGTCCACGAGAAACCACAACAGCATACAGACGTAGTTATTGCCACGCGGGCCCGGTCGGGTAGAACCTTTTAAATATGAATAATTCAGTGTAATAACGTTTTAATACCGACCGGGACCCAAGAAATTAATAAACATATCACAGTTATAAGTGGTGCAGTGATGTGGGGTGAATCATAAAGGGTTAAAGTACGGACATTGGAATCGCGGGACAAACACGTGTTCGGCCGGCAACGCGTTAGTGGACGGTTATCTCATATAACAATAAAGGAATGTATAAAATTTAATAAATAAGGGTAATGTATAAAAATGTGTGAAAGCGAGCGTGAGCAGAATGGGCTGTCTTAGAAGTAAGAATAGTTAAATACGGTAACAAAAAATATATTTCAAAATTGGTTTTGTAGGGCTCTTGTAATAATAATGAAAATTGGTTTGAGTCATTAAAACTATTTAGTTTACGGCATAACCATGTGTTAGTCTAAGTTATTTCGTCATTACCACTTTCTCATTTCTGTGCTGCAAGATTCGTCTAAACGTTTCGGGTATCTTCTGAATTATAATTGGGGGTGGTCAGATTGCGAAATTGTCCCGTTTTATTTAAGGTGGAGTGTTAAGGTTTCGGTATTATAACCTATAAAAATACCGTGGCGACTCTGGTCTTCTGAACAAAATTTTAATACAAGGTAAGTAGTGGAGAATGAGTACAGGTAAGTCCTGGCAGTATTTTATTTATTTATATATTTCGATCTCTTTTGTATACTCACAATTGGCGACCCTACCAGGATTTTCGTTTAATTTTATTTATACGAGATAGACCTATTTTAAAGCACAGAAAATAGGATGTGGTAATGACGTATTTGTAAAAGTAATCGTATATAATTACGTTGTGAAAATTAGGTTATGTTTGGGTAGAGCTATTGTGTGTTTACTTTTACGTATTGCTAACTGTTTTATGTGTGGGGTATTTTGATTTAAGTGGGCGTTATATAAAGGGGTGTTATATAAATGAACTTTAAACATGTCCAAAATACAAGGTAATGATATTGATTTTGCGTGGGATGAATGGGAGAGTGAATTTCGAGGTGTTGTGGGTGAGATGACAGACGAGGAGTGGGGTAATTTAGACGAGAGGTTAACGCGGATGGAAGAACAAGAAGAAGGAATATTTGCAGAAATCAATAAATATAGGGAGATGACCAATGATAAAGGTAAGATAGTTGAAGTAATAGTGGTAGAAAATAAGACAATAAATAGGCCTAGTGATAACGATGAGAGTGTATTAGTGGGAAATAAAGGTAGAGAGATAGACCGAGTTAACAAAAACAAAGACGATCAGGTGTCAGATAATAATGTAAGTTATGCTAATCTAAGTGAGTCGAATCAAGAGCTGATGAAAAAGTTACAAGTAATGTTAGACGAAATGTTTAGTAAACAAAAAGCAAGTTTAGATGACATATTTAAAAAGTACAACGAGAAGTGGGAGGGAGATAGATGTCAATCAAAAGAGAGTACAGAAGTTGAATTAAAACAGGTAAGTGGTAATAAGGTTGTTGATAGTGAAGAAATAATTAACCAGGTGAGTGGTAACGATAATGAATTAATAAATAACAGTGACAAAATAGTGGGAGAAGTAGGGTTAACTAGTGGAGATAATGATGGTGATTATAATTCTGAGGTAAGTGGTGATGTTACTATAATTAATTATAATGATGAAGTAATGGTGAATAAGAATAATGATATAGTTGAGAGTAAAGTATTGGATAGTGGTGAGATAGAGATAATGAGTGAGAGAGAGAAAGTAATAGATTGTAAAGGCGTAGTAATTGGTATTGATGAATTAGATAATGAGTGGAAAGAGAGTTATATTAGGGGTATGAAACAGAGGGTAAATTTTTTACGAGGTGTTCTGGGGGGTGAAGAAAGATCTTCACGTATATATGGTGTAGACAAGTGTGCTACAAATAATTGTTTTTTAAAGTTTTTTGTTGTTCCTGGAGAAGTCAGGAAATATTTAATTGAGTTAGTACCCTCTGCATGGAATGAGAGAGAAAGTGTGATATGGCATTGTGATGAGAGAAATTTGGATAGAGAATTGTGGGTTGATGAAGAGATAGAAGTATATAATTTAAGGAGAGATTATGATGAGTGGAAAGTAAGGTTAGAAGTACGGTTAAGTTATAACCATTTAATTGATGATAATAAAATAATTGACTTGATGTTGAGAGAAATTACTGACGGAGATTGGACAAAATTAATTTATCGTGACAAGTTGTATGACATAATGAATGGTATAATGAAGAACTTAGAAGTAATGGTTCATTATAATAATAATAATAATAATAGTAACAAAGCGAGTACAAATAAGGAAGAGAAATGTTATAAAAAGGTACGGCTAATATATGACGATGGAGGGTAGATTCAGAAATCGGGGAAGGAACAGTTTAAGTATAATAATATATGGTGATGACCTAGCTGATTTTGACATTGAAAGATGATATAACTGAATAAATAAGGAGGAAGATTTGTAAATAAAAAGGTAGTGAATTTAATTGTTGTATGATAGAATGTTAAGTAAACAATGTGTATGTAGATAATTGTTGTAATAATAATATTAATATCTGCAATTTAAATAAATAACCGAATTAATTTGGAAACAGTAATTGGAGAATTGTAATTGTTTTGATGGCAATGGAAGTTGTATTTTCGGTACTTAATTTAATTAAAATAATTTGAGATGTTTTAGATGTTTTTTGATTAATTCAAAGCTTATATAATTGAATTTTCTAATGAATTTAAATGGTTTAACGAGACATGAATTTGGTAATTACATGATAAATTGTTTGATTTGGAATAACACTTTTGGTAAATGTTTCAGAGGTTACGTGAAAGTATTGGTGTATGGTGTATATATTTTGTGTATGTCAGTTTAAGTGGACTGTAAGTATAAAATTTATTATACTAATTAAATGAAATAAAGTGTAATATGATGTTTGACTCAAATGAAATAATTTTAATTTTACAAGGAAAACAACTCGAGATAATAATAATTTCAAGAGTAATAATAACTGAGAAATGAGGAAAAAATAAATGTTAATTATAAATTTGAAAATTTTAAGGAATTTAATTGTAGAGAGGAATGAATGAATTAAATGATTAATGAAAATTTCATGTTATAATGTTGTATATAAAAAATTTTAATTTAGCTAGTAATTTGCTATTGCTGGGGTGGCCTGTGCCCTAGTAGATAGTGGAATGGATTGGGGGTAACAGTGAGTGTTACCTCCATCGGAGGCCAACATGGCGAAAATGTACGGCACACCCTTTTTGTACAAATTTGGTTTGTACCCTGATAAACTCTCGTGCCGCACATAGTAATGACAAGTAGAACAGGCATTGAAATAAAAGTTAGATTTCCCCGACTTTTCGGGCGATTACTGCTTTACCAGCACTAATCGTGGCTTTGGCTAGCGGTCAGCTATGGCCATATCAAGTCCCTTTACCATAGCTGGCTTGAAATTGGTTGATAATAGAAATTAAATGGGGGGTGAAATTAGGGGAAATCCAGGAACTATGGAACAGCGGCTGCTACTCTGTCCGCGTGGGGACAGCATAGCCAGGTGGTAGACCCGTTTTAAGGGCGTTTCAATATAAAACAAGGATATGTCGATATCCACAACCTTTAAAATGTCAAGCCGAAGCAAAGACATGGAGATGTCAAATTCCTCCAACTATGCAGTCTTTGTGTAAGCAAAAGGGCGATACAGTCCTACATAAATTACAATAGTGTGTGTGGATCAGGGGGTTGCTCAGATGAGCAACGTGCTTAAATTTTGTAAATTAAAAATGCTAAATCAATTTTGCTCTAATAAAATTGCTTGTATTCTGCTTAAATAAATAGGTGCTCATACATTCAGTATACTGTGTTCATTCTATATTTTATTGTGTTCAATGTATTATTTTAATGTGTTAGAGGTAAGAATTGAAATATGTGTTTTATATAATTTGTGTATTTTTGAAACTAAGTAAATAACTAAACCGACTGGCAGGCGGTTTACATAATTGTACCAGAGTCAGAAAGAGGGGAAACAATGATGGGTAATATGGTAGATGTAAGGATTGATAAAAAATAGGTATTTCATAGAAGGTGTATAATTTTGAAATGTGTTTACAACTGGTTAGGAATGTCAGCTGATCAGTAGTAAAAATGTCACTGTTAAATTGTTTATAAATGTTCAAGGTAATTAATGTTGAATATAATGTTTTAATGTGTTAAAGACGTTATTTTAAATAATGAGAAAAGTAATTTAATAAAGCTAAGATTTTAAATAAGTTGTGAAAGTTAATAAAAGACAGATTATGGGTGATTAATATTTTGTGGGACATATAGATCAGTCCAAGTTGAAGTTAAAGTTAAAATGGTAGTAGAGAGAAAAATATTGTTTTGAATTAATGTAATGTTGTTGTGAGGTAATGTAATAGAATTTGAGAAGTATTGATGTTGACACAGTAGTTATGGGGAATATACGTAGAGTACTGAGTGATATATTGATGTTATTTTGTTGTAGTTGAAGTGAGGTAATGAGATTGAGATTATTGGGGATGGTAATTTTGTAATAGGGGGTAGTGTAATGTGGGAGTCCGCAACAAAAGGGTTGGGACGGGAAGGGACCGATATGGTGGGAAGGGGTTGCCTTAGGTAGAATCCAGGGAACAGATTAAGGAAATGAGCTTTTTTTTGGGGGGGGAAACACTTATCCTAAGTACAAAGGGTTAGAGAGCATTTTTTTTATATATCGAGAGAAGGTGGCGAATTGAGTTTAATGTTAAGTTGGGTTTAGGGATTGTTTGATAGATATTCTGATAGAGATGGGTGTCATGATAGTTGTAGTTGTTAAGGCTATTAGAGTCAGAGAGAGAAAGATATTATATGTATACATGCCAAGTAGCAAATCAAGCTAAAATACATAGTTAAATCACCCAAAGTAAAGGAAAGTGAGAATAATAAAGAAAGAGATTTATAACAAGAATATAAAAATTTTAATTGCAACCAGTGACAATTTTGATAGAATTTGGAAATGTAAAGTTAGAAAGTGTTTATGTTGAATAATTTAAATACCAATTTGATTGCTATTTATAATAATATTTTGTTCTTTTAGATGTTTTATGTTATTATGTTTTTGGCGTTTAAAGATAAAATTTTACAGATGTACCATGTATTTTCAAATATAACTTGTGTATAATGTATGTAGGTCAAGGTTCTTGACTTGACCCAGTTTTGATCAGCTGATGGGTGAGGTCATATACTAGGCATGTTTAGCAAGGAAGTCAATTCAACTTTTGTTTTTAATCAATTTGAACAAACTTTAAATGATTTCAATATGGAAAGAAAATATTTTAAGAAATTAAATTTTTTGAATTTTAAATTTTTTTGGAAATTTTTTGGAAAAAAAAATTTCTTGATGTTGCGCCTGCCAGATAATGGATATTTTTAAACTTTGATTATTTTATTGTTTGTGTACTAACCGTGTTTATTATTATTGAATTATTTTATTGAATTGTATGGTTAGACTCTAGGTGTAATCACATGTTAGGTTAAGGATGTTCTTATTTTTAAGAAATGGTCAATTGATTTATTCTAAATAACAAAAACCAATGAAGAGAATAATTCGGTATAGATGCCAAATTTGTGTTTTGATTTTTAATGAAAACAGCTAATGAGTTGTAATTTAAATAAATTTTCAAAGAATTTTTCAATTTTCAGTATGTAATGTGAGTGTGTGCATGAGCCCAGTATCTGCTAAAGGCAGCCCAGTTTGCAGAAAAAAGGGGAAACATATCGGTTGAGGATATGATCTAAGCCAGGGAGTTGGATTTTTTGGGGTAGCATGATAGAAGGTGAGGTGCGCTGTGGTGCGTATCTGTTCGATTTTTCGGTGTTGGGATCTCGCACAGAGAAGTCCAGTGATCTCGTTCAAATGCGTCCATGGTCGCCGAGCCAGGGGGGTCGTTTACCCATGAGGTGTAAGAACAAAAGGGGGTTGTTGGCACCAGTTCCTCTTAGGGGTTTTATCAATGAGATTTCTTCTGTTTGGACAGAAGACTTCTCATTGAGGGGGTATTGTAACGGGCCAAATTTGTGGGTATTTTTATTTATTGCATTTTCGGGGATTTATAAAAATATGTGTAAATTTTATTTCAATGGTGACAAGACCACGTGTTGAGTTGTAAGAACAGCTTTTAACAAAGGCGACGCAGTAATATCGCGTTGGGCAATCGGTAACGAAGAATTCACCAAGCCTTCATTTCCAAGAACTTTGTTTGTGTGTGACCGTGCGCTCGTATGCATGACACAGGCATACACGCGGGGTGACGCTAACTTCCAAAACTAAGATGGCCAAGAAACGATTTTAGTCCACCTTCATCTACTTGTCGACGGATGTATAACTTTAAGGTCCGCCTACTTTGTGACGTCGAGCCATGAGCGCCTAAATATCCTCGGCGTATAACACAGAAAAACTCCTATGTACCAGGCATACAGCCACTCAACTGCAACAACTCAGGCTGTGAGCGACGACGAAATTCATTCGCCGGCAGGCATTAATATCCGCCCGCATGCTATAGGCAGTCCATGAGAAACCACAACAGCATACAGACGTAGTTATTGCCACGCGGGCCCGGTCGGGTAGAACCTTTTAAATATGAATAATTCAGTGTAATAACGTTTTAATACCGACCGGGACCCAAGAAATTAATAAACATATCACAGTTATAAGTGGTGCAGTGATGTGGGGTGAATCATAAAGTGTTAAAGTACGGACATTGGAATCGCGGGACAAACACGTGTTCGGCCGGCAACGCGTTAGTGGACGGTTATCTCATATAACAATAAAGGAATGTATAAAATTTAATAAATAAGGGTAATGTATAAAAATGTGTGAAAGCGAGCGTGAGCAGAATGGGCTGCCTTAGAAGTAAGAATAGTTAAATACGGTAACAAAAAATATATTTCAAAATTGGTTTTGTAGGGCTCTTGTAATAATAATGAAAATTGGTTTGAGTCATTAAAACTATTTAGTTTACGGCATAACCATGTGTTAGTCTAAGTTATTTCGTCATTACCACTTTCTCATTTCTGTGCTGCAAGATTCGTCTAAACGTTCCGGGTATCTTCTGAATTATAATTGAGGGTGGTCAGATTGCGAAATTGTCCCGTTTTATTTAAGGTGGAGTGTTAAGGTTTCGGTATTATAACCTATAAAAATACCGTGGCGACTCTGGTCTTCTGAACAAAATTTTAATACAAGGTAAGTAGTGGAGAATGAGTACAGGTAAGTCCTGGCAGTATTTTGTTTATTTATATATTTCGATCTCTTTTGTATACTCACAGCTTTATTGTTTGATTCATATTCAACTGGTTTTGTTTTTACATTTTTGAAACAACGTGGTTTGGCTGACTTCCCTATCATTAGCAAAGCCAGTTTTTCCGAGCCACCCATGTTTGCTCCGAATAAAAGTGTTATGCGCTCCTTGCTGTGTTTGCCGCCATTACAACTTTCTCCTTTAAAAGCAAGTGTCTTGTCGGGGTGCACTTGAAGAATAAGCCCGTCTCGTCTATGTTAAAAATGTCTTTAGCGTCTCTATCAGAAATCATTTGCAACAAATCGACTTTCCATGAATTTGCAGCTTCAACGTCAACAGATCTGCTTTCCCCACAAACAGTTTTGAAAGACATGCCATTTCTTTCTTTAAAACTATTGAGCCAACCAGTGCTGGCCTTAAAATCATTTTTCCCTAAGCTAGATGCGAATTCCTCAGCTTTGGCTCTGACGAGGGACCCACTGACTGGAATTTTTGTGTCCCTTGCTTGCTTAAACCACTTCACTACACATTCATCCACGTCAGGATTTTCTGGTCCTCGCGCTCTTTTCTTATCTTTGTCGCTGGCTTTACACACACTATTCAAAATCTTCTCTTTATTTTTTAGATACGTTGACAGTGTATTTGGTGGTATCCCGAATCCCTTAGCAATTTCAGATTTCCTATTTTTGTCCCTTTTTCACTTCCCAATTATAGCAACTTTTTCGGCAAATGTCAATGATTTGTATTGGGTCCGTGTTGGATTTGAAAGGGCCATGATGAACAAACAACACAATAAAACTGCACAATAAGCGTCACTAAAACACACCAGTCTGTATATACAGTACTGTATAAAGAAAGGAACGGTCTCTCACCACAGGACACAGCTCGCACAGTAGAAACTCAAAAAGACTTAACTCTTCCACGAATGCAGGCAGAATGAACTGAAAGCAACAGTGAGGGTGGCTGACTGACGAGGCGTGGAACAAGGGACAATGGCGGACGGTACGGTTACATGAGCTAATCACGTGTCATCGCGAGATACTGGCGCCAATTCCACGAATTTGACACAAAGGACAAGCGTCTGTTCACAAAGGGTGATGCCTGCTTGTCTGTTTCCAGTCGTGTCTCTATTGTTACATGGTCTAGCCCATACTGCAGGTGATTTTTTGTAGTTTGAGCAACATTTTTATTTCGAATTAACCAAAAAAAGTTCGAATTACAGACGATGCTTTTGCACGGTTTTACATAGGATATTCAAGGGACCATGGTAAAAGTTCGAATTATCCACGAATTCAAATTATGCACGTTCGAATTAGCCAAGTTCTACTGTATATTCTTAGATTCCTTTAATACCCTATTGGAACTTACTTTCTGAATAGTGCTCGTAGTTACCACAATTAAAAATGTTTGTACTCACACTACTTATCCTAATTATTAAATTCAACATATATGACAATATTTTATTTTCATTAGCACATTTTTTTAATTTTTGATATTCCCTTTTTCCTTTAACCCTCTTCCCCCATTATTAGTTGTATAACTAAGGTTTAAATACAAATCTCTGAATGTAAAAATAATTCATACCACACTTCACACATCAACAACTTCATTTACTGAAAGACAATGTAGCTATAAAACCTTTATTAACAGGTTCCGGCTGGGGTATACCAAGTTTCAAACAGCCTTCATTCCCAAAGGAATTAACTTCTGGTAACCGTTCACATTCAACCATTTCCAATTGCTGTCCAATCAAAGGGTGTCTCTTTGCAATTGCATATTCCACTTGGCACAGCTCATTTTCTAGAATCTCACAGTCCTAAAATCAAACAGTTTATCTCATGCAATTTAAATTAAAAAGACAACAATTCTATATCACCTGCAAATTCATACTGGTCATTTGTACTCAAACAACTAGTGGCAGAACTTTCACATACTGATAAATAGTACACTCAGTTGGCATATGTTCCAGTACAGTTTTTAAAAGACTAAAAGAAGAGTAATTTCTTTCAAATTAGAATAATCACCTGACTCCAATGAAGCTTCACACTGAGATTTACTAATTAAGTAATTATGCGAGTAAAATATTCAGTTTCCATGTTTTGTAACCTCCAATTCTAAGCATACAGGTGTCCCCAAAAGATAGTGCCAAACTTCTGGAAATGATTCTACTCATTAAACTGAAGGAAAAATGGCCAATAAACATATACTGAAAAAGACTTAGTTTTCTATTTGTATGTGTTTTTATTTAAAAAAAATTAATTACTGGTGAATGAAATCAGATGTGGAGGTGAAATTTAATATACACAGTAAATGTAATATTTCTTATAAGCTCTAAACAAACCAAACTGTCATCTTAGAAATTTTCAAAATAGTTGATTGAAATTTTTTATTCTAAATTTCGGAAGTCTTTTAGAGTACTTATCAGTTGGTAAGTACTTATAACAAAAAAGTCTCATTACATAAAAAAATTAACCATTTTATTTGTAATCCAACAGTACTTTTTTATGGAATTCAGACAAAAAATAGGGGATTTATTACATTTCTTTCATAACAAAACATTTGGCCAATTTTCCTTATAAGAATTGTATATTTGCACTTACACTGTTTTACCATGTGTAGTTGCTTAAAGTTGTTTTATAGGTTGTTTACCATGATTTAACAATTTTTAATTCTACTGAATGACAGCCCACATGGCAACTCATGTCTGAAAAGTATGTTCTCTCAAATTTAGTAGTACAGCGTAAATATGTATAACATGATCAATATTTAAGAAATGTGAAGTACAAAAAATTAGATATTTATTTAATTTAATAACTGAGAATTCAAAAAAAAAAACAGTTTCTTCAAATTTATAACAATGCAGAAAATACCAGTAAGCCTAAAAAAAAAATGCACAGATGCGAAAAGAAGTATTTTTGGACATACGTTTATTGGACATTTTCCTTCAGTTTAATCAGGAGAATAATTTCCTGAATTTTGGCACCGTCTTGTGGAAACACCTGTATATACACTGTAGGTGGTTTTTAATAAAACTGATTAATATGTTAACAAAACTCTGCCACATTAATAAAGAAACAAAACAAAACTCATTAATTAAACAGTGCTGTAAGAAATAACTGTTAAATTACGATACTTTGTTACAATAACAAAATCAAAATTAATTTCTAACGTGTAACGGGCCAAATTTGTGGGTATTTTTATTTATTTCATTTTCGGGGATTTATAAAAATATGTGTAAATTTTATTTCAACGGTGACCAGACCACGTGTTGAGTTGTAAGAACAGCTTTTAACAAAGGCGACGCAGTAATATTATGTTGTGCAATCGGTAGAGGAATTTACCAAGCTTCATTTCCAAGAACTTTGTTTGTGTGTGACCGTGCGCTCGTATGCATGACACAGGCATACGCGCAGGGTGACGCTACTTCCAAAACTAAGATGGCCCAGAAACGATTTTAATTCACTGTCATCTACTGAGGCGACGGATATGAAAATTAAGTCACGCCCATCTCGTGACGTTAGCCAGTGCCTAACCGATATCCGAATACAACTAACACAACACCACCAGCATGAATTAAATGGGAAGAAGTTACTGCGATGAAACCAAAGGCTGTGGTTTCCACATAAGAGACGACGAAATTGAGTTGGCAGTGAGACATAGACGCTTCGTCCCAGTCTACGAGAAACAGAGTTCATACACAGACGCTGATTGTGGAAAGGGCCCGGTCGGCCGAATTCTATAACATGTGAATAATTTAAAATAATACCATTAACACCGACCGGGACCCAAGGAATTAATGTACGTACTAATTTGACAACGGGTGACTGACGGTGGACAATAGAACAGTTAAATAACGGGCAGTTAACTCGGGCGGCGAAAGCAAGTGTTCGGCCGGAATCGCGACAGTGACAGTGACAATAATTAAAACATGAAATCGATAAATTAAACAGGGGGATTTGTAAATAAGAATGGGTGAGAGTGTATAAAATTGCAGGCTGGGCTGTGTGTCTGTGTTTATATTGATGTATGACAATTAAGGTAAGATAATAGAATAAGTTAATATGTAACAGATGATCAAGAGAAGAAATTGGAAAAATGTAATTTAATTTGCACAACATGAACAACAATTTTGGATAAAATTTTAAATGATTTTAAAGAATTAAAATATCAATTCTCTTCATGCAAAAAATGAGTCGAATCACTTATTTCACTAACCTATGAAACACGTTTGCATCTGACGTTCGTGTGAATCGGATTTCTGGACCCAGATAGAACCTTTACAGGTAGGTGATATTAATTTATGTGTTTTTATATGTTTTAATAATGATATTAACGTCACAAATGGCGCAGCCGAAAGGGATGATTTTATAAGTTAAAAAACTGTTAAAATAAAATCCACACCTACAAAGATGCAAACGTGTGTTTTAAGGTTAGCGCAATAAAGTAGAAGTGTGTCATTTAAGCAAAAGTGGTTATACTGTATATTATATATTGATTATATTATATGTACGCACAAGTATCAATAATAAAAAGTAAAAATGGCAGATAATAATGAAGTCAGCTTCTCTGACAGTCAGACCGAGAGTCAGATAAATACCGACTCAGGTATCCAAACAGAGTCAATGTCAACAAGTAGTAATAACGAAGTCAGCTTCATTGATAGAAATGTAGCAGCACAATCCACTCCAATGACAACACGAATTAAAAGAATTATCAATGGAAGATATGTGTAATTTCATGAAAACAATATCTGATAACTTGAGTAGTTTTAACGTGAAATTTGATGAACAGAAAAACGAAATTCAAGAATTTAAAAGTAGTGTAAATGAAAAATTAGATATACAGAATGACAAATTGGATAGACAAAGTAGTGATTTTAATGTAAAATTTGAAGTTCAGAACAGAAAATTCGATGAACAAAAGAATAGTTTTGATGAATTAAAAAATGAGATCCAAGAAATGAATAAATGTTTTGAAAATAATAATGAAATAATAAGAACTAGTTTACATAAATTAGAACATAGTGTCGAGAGAATGGGAGTAGTTGTGATGAATCCAAACAAAAGTAAAACGAATGAAAATTATAATGACACGTATCAAAATGTGGTACTAGATAAAGAGTTAAAAAATGATAATAATGATGTCGAAAACAAGGAAAATAATATTGAGAATAGTAGTGTATTTGAAAATGTAGTATCAGAGAGTGATACAGTGAAAATAAATGATGAGAGTACTGATGAAATTGTGGAATATGATAATGAAATGTTAATGAGTGTTTATGAGTTAGAGAGAGAGTGGAAAGATAATATAGTGGCAGAATGGGGGCAGAGGGTAAATTTTCCCCTTATTATTTATGATGATGATTTAATGTGTTCACAAGTGTTGTTTTTGAAAAGCAAGAGTCCCGTGTTAGTAGAAGATTTGAAGTGTTTATTTTTGTTGTATAATTTTGTACCCTCTGTCTGGAGTAATTTTGAGAGTGTGATATGGCATTATGATGAGAGAGATTTAAATAGAGAAGTGTATGTTGAGAGAGAAACAGAATTGTATGAATTAAATAGAAATTATGATGAGTGGAAAGTAAGGTTAGAAGTATATTTAAATAAGAATGATTTAGTTGATAATACAAAAGTAACTAACCCGATAATGAATATATTTACTGATGGAGATTTAACAGAAATACTTAACGTAGACTTGGTGAATGATTATTATGGTATAACGGATAAATTGAAATTGTTTGGTTATGACACACAAGACAACAATATGTATGTCAATAAAATTGAACAGTGCTATATAAAGCAAAGATTAATCTTTGACGATGGAGGGTAGACTATAAAACAATTAAAGGACAATTATAAATATTTTGTTTTATGGTTTTGACCTCGCAACCTTGGACATTGAAGTGTGATACAACTGAGTAATAATGATGACGATTTGTAAATAAATGTTTAGTAAATTTATTTGTGTGTATTGTAGAATGTTAAGTAAACAATGTGTAGGCAGGTAATTGTGATAATAATAATATTAATATTTTGCAATAAATAAATAACAAGATGAATTTTGAAAACAGTAATTGTCTAATTGTAATTGTTTTGATAGCTATGTAATTTGTATTTTCAATAATTAATTTAATTAAAATAATCCAAGATGTTTTAAATATTTTGATTGATGTAAATGGTATGTAATTGAATTTTTCTAATGAATTTAAATTATTTTACGAGGTGTGAATTGGGTAATTATGTTAAATTGTTTGACTTGAAATAACATTTTGTTGAATGTTTCAGAGGTTACGTGAAAGTATAGGTAAATGGTGTATATATTTTGTGTATGTCAGTTTGAAGGGACTGTAAGTATAAAAATTTTATAGTACGAATAAAAATGTTTACAGGTGTAACTTAGACAAAAAGATTTTAATTCAATAATGAGATGGTTTGAAATAATTGTGTTAAATAAAAATGATAATTAAAAAATTTTAATAATAACTGAAAGATATATAATAATTATTAATAAAAAATTTGAAAATTTTAAGGTGATGAATGAGTTAAATGATTAATGATTGATGAAAAGGTTACATTAGAATGTTGTATGTAAAAATTTGTTAATTATTTAGTTAGTAAGGTGCTATTGCTGGGGTGGCCTGTGCCACAGCAGATAGTGAAATGGGTTGGGGGTAACAGAGAGTGTTACCTCCATCGGAGGCCAATATGGCGAAAATGTGCGGCACACCTTTTTGTACAAATTTAATTTGTACCCTGATAGACGCTCGTGCCGTACATAACAAAGAATGATGTAGAACAGGCATTGAAATGAAAGTTAGATTTCCCCGACTTTTCGGGCGATTACTGCTTTACCAGCACTAATCGTGGCTTTGGCTAGCGGTCAGCTATGGCCATATCAAGTCCCTTGACCATAGCTGACTTGAAATTGGTTTATAGTAGAAATTAAATGGGGGGTGACACTAGGGGAAATCCAGGAACTATGGAACAGCGGCTGCCACTCTGCCCGCGGAGGGACAGCATAGCCAGGTGGTAGACCCGTTTTAAGGGCGTTTCAATATATAACTAGGATATGTTGATATCCACAAACGTTAAAATGTAAATGCCGAAGCAAAGACACGGAGATGTCCAATTCCTCCAACTATGCAGTCTTTGTGGAAGCGAAAGGATGATACAGTCCTACAGAAATTACAATAGTGTGTGTGGATGGGAGGTTGTTCAGAGGAACAACGAACTTAAATTTTGTAAATTAAAAATGCTAAATCAATTTTGCTTTAGTAAAACGCTTGTATTCTGTTTTGATAAATAGGGTTTCATACATTCAGTATACTGTGTTCATTCCATATTTTATTGTGTTTAATGTATTATTTTATTGTGTTAGAAGTAAGAATTGAAATAGGTGTTTTATATAATTTGTGCATTTTTGAAATTAAGTAAACAACTAAATCGACTGGCAGGCGGTTGACGTAATATTATCAGAGTCAGAAAGAGGGGAAACAATGATGTGCAGTATGGTAGATGTAATGATTGCTAACCATATGTATTTCATGTAATGCGTATAATTTTGAAATGTGTTTACAATTTGCTAGGAATGTCAGCTGATCAGTAATAAGATGTCACTGTTAAATTGTTTATAAATGTTCAAGGTAATTAATGTTAAATATAAGGTTGTAATGTGTTAAAAACATTGTTTTAAATGATGAGAAAAGTAAGTTAATAAAGTTGAGATGTTAAAATGAAGTGTCAGAGGTAATAAAAGATAGATTTTGTGTGGTGAATATTTTGTGGGACATGTAGATCAGTCCAAGTTAAAGTTAAAGTGGTAGCAGAGAGAATAATATTGTTTGAATTAATGTAATGTTGTTGTGAGATAATGCAATAGAATTTGAGAAGTATTGATGTTGACACAGTAGATATGGGGAATATATGTAGAGTAATGAGTGATATATTGAAGTTTATAAATGATGATGTTATTTTGTTGTAGTTGAAGTGAGGTAATGAGATTGAGATTATTGGGGACGGTAATTTTGTAATAAGGGGTAGTGTAATGTGGGAGTCCGCAACAAAAGGGTTGGGACGGGAAGGGACCGATTTGGTGGGAAGGGGTTGCCTTAGGTAGAATCCACGGACCAGATTAAGGAAATGAGCTTTTTTGGGGGGGGGGAAACACTTATCCTGAGTACAAAGGGTTAGAGATTATTTTTTTATATATGTATCGAGAGAATGATGTAGATTTGAGTTTAATTGGTAAGTTGGGTTTTGAGATTGTTTGATAGATATTTTGATAGAGAGGGGTGTCATATTAGTTACAGTTGTTAGTGGTAGTAGAATCAAAGAGTGAGCAAGATTATATATGTACAAATGCCAACTGGTAAATTGAGTTATTACAAGTAATTAGATCACCCAAAGTAAAGGAAAGTGAGAATAATAAAGAAAGAGATTTAGAATAAAATACAAATTTTTGATTGAATTCAGTGACAAATTTGGATAATGTTTGAAAATAAGGTAAAGTTAGAAAGTGTTTATGTGGATAATTTAAATGTCAATCTGATTGTTAACTATAATGATATTTTGTTAATTTCAAATGTTCTATTGTATTATGTTTTGTGTTTAAAGATAGAATTATACAGATGTATAATGTGTTTTCAGGTATAACTTGTGTGTAACGTAGGTAGGTCAAGATTCTTAACTTGACCCAGTTTTGATCAGCTGATGGGTGAGGTCATATACTAGGCATGTTTAGCAAGGAAGTTAATTCAACTTTTGTTTTTAATTAATTTGAACAAATTTTAAATAATTTCAATATGGAAAGAAAATATTTTAATAAATTTAAATTTTTGGAATTTGAAATTTTTTTTTGGAAAAAAAAATCTTGATTTTGCGCCAGCCAGCTAATGGATATTTTTAAACTTTGATTATTTTATTGTTTGTGTACTAACCGTGTTTATTATTATTGAATTATTTTATTGAATTGTATTGTTAGACTCTAGGTGTAATCACATGTTAGACTAAGGATGTTCTTATTTTAAGAAATGTTCAATTGGTTTATTTTAAATAACAAAAAAAAAATTAATGGAGAGAATAATTCAGTATAGATGCAAAATTTGTGTTTTGATTTTCAATGAAACCAGCTAAGGAGTTGTAATTTAAATAAATTTTCAAAGAATATTTCAATTTTTCAGTATGCAGTGTAAGTGTGTGCGTGAGCCCAGTATCTGCTAAAGGCAGCCGAGTTTGCAGAAAAAGGGGAAACAAATCGGTTGAGGATCTGGCATGATCTAAGCCAGGGATTGAGGAGTTTTCGGGTAGCATGATAGAAGGTGAGGTGCGCTGTGGTGCGTATCTGTTCGATTTTTCGGTGTTGGGATCTCACACAGAGAAGTCCAGTGATTTCGTTCAGATGCGTCCATAGTCGCCAAGCCAGGGGGGTCGTTTACCCCTGAAGTGTAAGAAAAAAAAGGGGTGGTTGGCACCAGTTCCTCACCGGTCCTCTAAGGGGTTTTATCAATGAGATTTCTTCTGTTTGGGCAGAAGACCTCTCATTGAGGGGGTATTGTAACGGGCCAAATTTGTGGGTATTTTTATTTATTTCATTTTCGGGGATTTATAAAAATATGTGTAAATTTTATTTCAACGGTGACCAGACCACGTGTTGAGTTGTAAGAACAGCTTTTAACAAAAGCGACGCAGTAATATTATGTTGAGCAATCGGTAGAGGAATTTACCAAGCTTCATTTCCAAGAACTTTGTTTGTGTGTGACCGTGCGCTCGTATGCATGACACAGGCATACACGCGGGGTGACGCTACTTCCAAAACTAAGATGGCCCAGAAACGATTTTAATTCACTTTCATCTACTGAGGCGACGGATATGAAAATTAAGTCACGCCCATCTCGTGACGTTAGCCAGTGCCTAACCGATATCCGAATACAACTAACACAACACCACCAGCATGAATTAAATGGGACGAAGTTACTGCGACGAAACCAAAGGCTGTGGTTTCCACGTAAGAGACGACGAAATTGAGTTGGCAGTGAGACATAGACGCTTCGTCCCAGTCTACGAGAAACAGAGTTCATACACAGACGCTGATTGTGGAAAGGGCCCGGTCGGCCGAATTCTATAACATGTGAATAATTTAAAATAATACCATTAACACCGACCGGGACCCAAGGAATTAATGTACGTACTAATTTGACAACTGGTGACTGACGGCGGACAATAGAACAGTTAAATAACGGGCAGTTAACTCGGGCGGCGAAAGCACGTGTCGGCCGGAATCGCGACAGTGACAGTGACAATAATTAAAACCTGAAATCGATAAATTAAACAGGGGGATTTGTAAATAAGAATGGGTGAGAGTGTATAAAATTGTAGGCTGGGCTGTGTGTCTGTGTTTATATTGATGTATGACAATTAAAGTAAGAATAACAGAATAAGTTATGTAGCGTGTCAATTTTGGGAGTCTTATTTTTCTTTCAGTATGGGGTAATTATATTTTTATTCCTTTCGTTTTGGGCGGGCTTGTAAAAAAAGGAGTTACAAAAATTATTGTGTAACGAAATTCATTCCATTATAACAGAACGCATGGCAACGTTATTTCCATTGTGTAACAGAACAGTGTTAAGCAACAGTTTGAAACAAAGGCATAGACGCAGTTGTTGTTGAGCAATGCGGCTGAAGAATTCAACCCCACAAAATTCTAAGAACTTTGCATGTGTGTCGACGCACAGGCACGAATACCCACGCAAGCGCTCCCAATGACGCTCTGGCTGAAAACTCAAGATGGCCAAAGCGAGAGAATTATTCATCATCTTCTCCGAGATTAACCGGAAATACTGCCAAGAGACCGCCTACTATCAATGACGTCAGCAGAACAGAAGCCCATATCGTACTTTGGTACACAGAATATAACCTCCATATTCCATATATAAAATGGTTAGCTCTCAACAACTGAGCATGAACGACGACGAAAAGTAAGTGGCAGTGTCTGCGCTGTCCCTCCGTCTCAGAGAAGTACATCAGCAGTCGTTCACTGACTAGACCGGCGCCGGTACTGAGCCGAGTGGGCTCCTCGCAAAATTTTATAATATAACAGTAAAATGAGTTAACAGTGTAAAAAATCAAGTGGCAGTGATGTCTGAACAACGAGACAACAACGAAACACAATAGTTTTTTTTTGATTCGGTACAATTCAGAACTTAAAAGGGGCGACCACGCAGTCCACGAGTGAATACGCGGCTGACTGGGGCTTTACGTAATGGGTTTTTAATTTATAAGGGTGAAGGGGAATTTTATTTTAAGAATGTGAGTAGAGAGTGAGCAGGCTGGGCTACTTTAAGATTGTAAGTAATAATATGTAAGTTTAAGATATAGAATTATGAGCAAGAATTACACCATAGTCGAAAACATGTAAGTGACTGTATTTGATCAACAAATTTTTAAATTGGCAATAATAGATTATTAAAAATAACTATTTCTCTTCATAACAATGTGTCGAATCAGTTATTTTGATAACCTTATCACATGTTTGTATCTAGCGTACATGTGATCGAATCCCTGGAACCGAGTCTTTGCAGGTAGGTGGGAGATTTATTATTATAATTTGATAATTAAAACTTTCAATTCGATTAGAGTATCACAAATGGCGCCACGAAACAGGCACGAATTATAATTATATTTAATTAAAATTCCACATCTACAAAGATACAGACATGTTTTGGGTTAGCATAGCATAACGCTACATTATAAAATTTAATTAATTACATTAGTTACGTAATTAATCTATTTACTCAATCTATTTAATTTAATTTAACCAATTATAAAAAATGGAAGATAATAACGAGGTTGCAGTTGAAATGAACGAGTCGGCTAGTGTGGAAGAACCAGGGGTTCATTCAACCCCAGTAGATCGAGTAAAAGAATTCAGCCTAACTGAATCAGCAATAGACGACTCGAGTAATATATCGACTCCAATCTCAACAAAATGTAATCAAGTAGGAAATGATATGATGAGTGTTATATTAAAGCAGTTAGAGAAAATGAACAGTAATTTTGAGGTACAGAACAATAAATTCGATGTTCAAAAGAATAGTTTGGATGAATTAAAGAACCAAATTAACGAAATAAAGAGTGATTCTGACGTTAAATTTAATATCCAGAATGACAAATTCGATAGACAAAGCAGGGAGATTAATGAGTTGAAATATGAGATTCAAGAAATTAATAAACATTGTGAAAATACCAAAGTAGAATTTACTAATAAAATTAACCAAGTAGAGACCAAGTTAGATGACTCAATACAGAAAACAGATGTTAAATTTAATGAAATAGATAGCCAGATAGATAGAGTTGAGAAGCAAATCAATGAAAATAATGAAATATTAATAAATTCAATGAATGAGTATAACAATGATATAGAATCCAAAATTAATAAATGTAATATTGAAACTGAATGTAAGTTGAGTAGCGTAGTAATGACAGTTGAAAAAATTAGTCAAACTATTGATGAACACCACAATAAAATAGACTATACAATCTATGAAATAGAAGGTCATTGTAAAACAGAGATACAAGCTATACAAAATACAGTGAATTCTATAGATAAGCGTCATGTACAAATTGAGAGTTTAAATAACAATATATTTGCATCAATTGAACAGAGTATAGTGAATGTTAAAGACGAATTGAATATAGCTATAAACGAAAAACTTAATAGCGTTACTGAACAAATAGTCATTACTAAAGATGTGAATAGCGATATTGATTTGGAGTTGTTTAATTGTGAAAACAGGGGGGTACACCCTATGCAGTTTTTAAATAGAGTCAAAGAATTCCATCAGTTTTGTAGAAGTAGTTGGGAGGTACAACTGTTAAAAATAATGAAGTGTTTTAGAGGGAATTCCGCGGTATGGGCGGAGGTACATAAAGTAGACTGGGTAAGTTATCAGCGTTTTGAGACGGCCTTTAGAGAGAAATATTGGTCGGAGGAGGAACAAGAAATATTGCGAAGTAAAATTATGGGACCAGGTAATTTTGGAACCCAAGGGAGCAACGTAACTATGTATGTAATGCGATTATACAATGAGGCCAAGTATTTAGAGCCACCGTTACCATTTAGATCGTTCGTCCGTCATATAAGTAAGCATTTGCCCAGAGAAATACAGATTACGCTAATGATGCGCGAAATTTTAGAGATTACGGAACTAGAAAAAATATTGGACATTTTTCAGAATATACGGGAACGTGATATGAGTAGGCGAATAAACGCACCAATAACACACATGAATGGTAATCATAATCAATCCCGGGGAATACCAAATTTTCACCGAGGGGCGAGAGGGGGAAATAATGATAATCGAGGTGAGGGTTGGCGATGTGCCGATTGTAATGTTGAAAACTATGCTATAAGAACAACTTGTTTTAGATGTCACAAACCGAGAGAATGTCAACGCAGTGAGAGAACGTACCAGCAACAGAGTCAACCGCAGAGAGGAGCCGAGAACAATAGAGGAGTACCGAGGGGAAACGGAAGCGGAAATAGAGGCAGAGGTGGATACAACCAGGCAGTAGCGGGTCCATCCACGGGAAACTAGAGGAGACAATGGAGAACCGGGCCACCCATTGTCGGAGGAGAACCTGGGGGTCCAAGAGGAACATAACTACCGCAGCAACATAATTATCAGAGACATGGCGGAGGAGTTACTGGAGGAGGACGCTGCACAAATGACAGAAACCAAAACCGGACTGACAGAGGTATCCATAACCGTAGAAGGTAAGGATTACAAAACATTGATTGATACGGGTAGCGAGATATCAGTAGTTTCAGAGAATGTACTGGGTGAATTACAAAGGGTAAATAAGAATATTCCATTATTACCAGTAGCGGGAGTAACAGTAGTGGGGGTGACGGGAGTACGAAGTAAACGAGTCACTAAACAAGTTCAATTAAATGTATATATTAATGGAATAGAATTTGAAAATACTTTTCTAGTAGTTAAGGGTTTGAATTTAGATATAATCTTGGGAAATGATTTTTTGGAGAGAAATAAAGCAGTAATTGATTTTAACCAGAGAATAGTGGAATTTAATAAGGGGCATGAACCAATTAGGGTAGATTTTAAGAGGGTGTTAGATAAGGCTAGAGTTGCGGGTGTAAAGATGATACAAAACCGAGTAGGCGAGGGAATGATAGAAACAAGAGTGAATGTGTGTCAAGAGAGAGAGAGTAGGGAGAATGATGATAGAATATGGGAAAATAGGGCAGAGAAATTTTTTAATGAGGGTGGAGTTGTAGGGGGTCCCCAACGACAGGAGTTGTGGGCGGTTATTGAACATTTCAGAGATGTATTTGCTGAGTTGCCTGGAAAAGCCAGGGACTATGTATGCGAGTTGAAGATACGAGAGCACTCACCCTACATGCAGAGAAGTTACCCAGTGCCATTTTCAAAGAGGAGAGCCGTTCAAGAAGAGCTGGACCGCATGTTGGAAGGGGACATCATCGAAAGATCTATATCGCCTTACTCGAATCCATTGGTAGTGGTCATCAAAAAGGATGGAAAGGTAAGATTGTGTTTAGACGCTAGAAAAATTAATCAGATTATAATACCTGACCGGGAATCACCGGAAGCTATGAACGAAATTTTTCAAAAGTTTAGTGGGGTCAGATATATGACGTCCTTAGATTTAACGGCGGGCTACTGGCAAGTCCCATTAGCGCCAGAAAGCCGTAAGTTTACTGCATTCCTGTTCAATGGAAAAAATTATCAATTTAAACGCCTGCCATTTGGGCTTAACACTAGTGTAGCAAGCTTTATTAAGTGTCTAGACATGATATTACAACCGAAAGATTTAGATTTTTTGACTGTATATGTTGACGACATACTAATAGCATCAAGAACATTCCCTGAACACGTAGAACACATAGAGTATGTTTTAAATAAATTACGACAGGGTGGATTAACTGTTAATTGGGATAAGTCGAAGTTTTTACAAACCAAAATACATTTTTTGGGCTTCATTATAACTCCTGAAGGAATTTTAGCAAACCCAGACAAAATAGAAGCTATCATACGTTTTCCAGAACCGAAAAATATTAAACAGTTGCAGAGTTTTCTAGGATTATGCAATTTTTATAGAAAATTCCAGAGAAATTATGCACATATTATCTCTAAGTTAAGTGCTGTTTTACAAAAGAATAAACAATGGAAATGGGGAGAGGAGGAGAGAACTATTTTCAATGAAATTAAAGAGAAATTTATAGACACAATAATGATGAATCACCCCGATTTTCAGAGGAAGTTTTATTTACAGACAGATGCCAGCAACATAGCCCTCGGCGCAGAGCTTTACCAGGAGGGGGAGGATCAGGAGCACAGGACCATCGCTTTCGCCAGCAGAACCTTATTGGCAGCAGAGAAAAATTATACTACTACCGAAAAGGAATTGCTGAGCATCGTCTTTGCTGTGAAGAAATTCCGCACTTACCTGCTAGGAAACGAAACCGTCATCAGGACCGACCATAAGGCCTTATCATTCCTAAATACATGTAAGCTGACGCATAGCAGATTAACCAGGTGGGTACTAGCTTTACAAGAGTACAACTTTTCTTGGGAGTATATTAAGGGGTCAGATAATAAAGTACCGGACACTTTGTCCAGGGTAGACACTATAGATAATAAGACAGGTAGAGATCTTAAAGAAATAGAAATTTTTCGATTAACTAGGGAAGATAGAATTTTTGGGGAGGACTTAAGGGAAATTAAAGACAGACAAAGATCAGAAAATAAATTGGGTAAGATAATAACTAGTTTAGAAGCAGATATTAATGGTTCAGAGTATAATACACATTTCCAGATACATAAGGGAATCTTGTTTAAGAAAGTAGAAGGGGGTGAACGGGATTGGAGGTTAATGATACCCGATGAATTAGTAGATAGAATTATCTGGGATTGTCACATAAGATATGGTCATTTTGGGGCGAAAAAATGTGCAAATATATTAAAAGAATCTTGTGTCTTTAAAAATATGGAGAAGAGAGTTAGAAGAGTATTAAGAGTTTGCGATCTGTGTCAAAAGTCTAAAGCAGTAAATTACAGGGTGGAAGGTAAAATGAAGTATATTAAAGTAGAAAGACCTTTCGATTTAGTTGCGGTAGATTTGTATGGGCCATTGCCTAAAGGTAGAGGAGGAGTGATATATATTTTTGTTGTTTTGGATACTTTTACTAAGTTTGTTAGGTTATATAGTGTAAAGAGAGCTACTAGCAAAGTACTCAGCGAGAAGATCACAAAGGACTACATGATCAACGTAGGGAAGCCGAAGGTAATTTTATCTGATCACGGACCGCAGTTCATCAGCGGCAAGTGGAGACAGACTCTTGGCTGGGAAGGCATCATACCCAAACACACGGCAGTTTACCATCCACAGTCAAACCAGGCAGAGCGGGTGATGTGAGAAATCGGCCGAATATTCAGGGCGTATTGTCACTCCAAACATACAGAGTAGCCGTTGTATGTGAAGAAGGTGGAGGAATGGTTAAACAGCACCACCCATGATTCTACAGGATTTACACCGTACGAACTAATCAAGGGAAGCCGTCCACCCAGAATTTTAGAACTACTTTTTGAATATCCACCGGAAGAAAGAGTTGGGGACAAAGATGTAAAAATACGACTTGCCAACGAGAGCCTGCTCACCAAGGGAGAGAAGAGAAAACAAAAGCATGACGGCAAAGGTAAGTGGGTCAAATATGAGATAGGGCAGTTAGTATTAGTGAGAAGACACGATTTATCAAGTGCACAAGATAAAGAGATCAAAAAATTCTTTTTGTTGTATGAAGGACCGTATGAGGTTGTTGACATTAAAATGGATAATGCTTATGTTTTAAGAAACCAAACTACGGGGGAAATAATGGGTACCCATAACGCCACCAACTTAAGAAGGTATTGGTCAAAATGAAATAATAATAAACAAAATAATACATTGAATCCTGTAATTAAATATAACTAAACCACTATAATAAACCTATAGTTAAATAATTATAAATAATTATGAATAATATAAAACAGTAAGTGGTAGCGGATAGATGTTCCCCACTTGTCCCAGTGGGGTTCGTCTATTTCAGGGACGCGCCCCTGCCCACGCGAGCCTTGGTTTTCTCCATGTACCTTTATTTTCGGAGGAAGCTTTGTCCCTACCTTTAGTCCTAGTTCTTGACCCTGTAATAATCCTTATCCCTTTTATCTTCCCGATTTCCCTAACCCTCCCCTTAGAGTAAACACATAAACAATAGTTACACAAATTGGCACACTTTTTTGAACCATCTGATTGCCTTAACTCTAAATACTACATTAGGGTAATCCTCAAAATTAAATAAACCGGCGTTATTTATGAATTGTAAACTCATCCCTTAATTAGGTAGGTAGTGGAGAAGTTTTGTGGCTGAGTAGACAAACTAGATAATAAATTTCTGTATAGTCTAATAGGATAATGGTATATAGAGATGGGGTTGTAGATTAGTGGTTGTGGTTTGTTTTGTAATTTGAAAAAAAAAAAAAAAAAAAAAAGAGGGTAGTTCATTATATTCACGTGAGTTGGGTTCTGTTTGTTTTCAATCGCATCTCTGTATACTATTATCCTGTACATGTAACATATAACCTATTTACAGGTAATTAAGAAAAAATAATTTTGGAAAAAATGTTCTAAAGTAAACTTATGTAACCAAAAGGTTTATTTATTATTTTGTGGTACCTGCTATGTTAGGTTATGAGTAGGGGATTAGGGTATTAAGAAGGTGATTGTGGAGGAATTTAAAGAGAGATCAGAACCAATGATGTAATGTTTGTAAAATTTATTGAAATAATAAGAAAAACTGAAACATTTAATCACGTAGAATCATTTTGAGAATTGTAATCGAAGTCATGGAAATTGTTTTGAATGTACTAAGAGGTGAAATTGAATTGTAACCGCCCCTGGAGTAACTTAATATTGTCAATGTTAGTGCTGTGTAAATTCCAACTGCAAATTGAAATTGTAATTCTACATATTTTATACATTAACTTCATACAGCTGTAATTAAAGTCAAACTGTTTTGGATGGAGATTGGTAGAGAATTTTCAAGTTAAACAGGTAATTTAAAAGGGCCACTTTTATTAATGAATCAAAAATATATCTGATCCGAATTGGAATAAAAATGTAAGAGACAAATATGTTATATAAAAGATTTATAAAATTCGAAAAGTGTAACAAGCAGGTATGGCAGTATAGGAGGTAACCAGAATGTTTAGACTATGAATGCTGAAACTGAGAATGTTTATAACTGTTGTTTATGAAAACAAGTCTGGTATACAAATGTAAACAGAAATGTTGTAGTCTGCTGAATCAGTATCTTGAGTAAAACCTTATTGTGACAGAAAAGAATTGAAATTAAATTTTCACAGACAAAATAATAATGAGGTAATTATTGCAACTTATAGTTTGAGAAATTAAAAACCATTAAATTAATTGGGTATTCAAATTAATAGAAACAATGATTTTAACAATGAACTTAAATTGTTTGAATTTTAAGTTTTTGAAAAAAAAAAAAAAAAAAAAAATGGGATGTATACAATTTCAAATTTCAATAAATCCTAGAATTAAGTGATCAAAAACAATTGTCAAGAGTTAGTATCAGTGAGCATGGGAACGTTTTAAAAAATGTGTAACAAAATAAAAACTTGGTATCAATACAAGAAGTGGGGATGATTTTGGGGGGTAGATTGGTGCTCAATGAAGTGATAGAACAATGGAGTGTTGAACTGTATATGTAGAAAGTTTAGTTCAATTGTTAATAAATTAGTTAGCTATTAAGTGGCTATTGTGGGGGTTGCCTGTGCTCTCGCAAATAGCGAAATGGGTTGGGGGTAACAGTGAGTGTTACCTCCATCGGAGGCCAAAAGGGCGATAAATGTGCAGCACACCTTATGTCCTTGTGTCGCACATAACTAGATTGATGAAACAGGCAATTAAATTAAAGTTAGATTTCCCCGACTTTTCGGGCGGTTACTGCCTTACCAGCACTAACCGTGGTTTTGGCTAGCGGCCAGCTATGGTCATATCAAGTCCCTTGACCATAGCTGACTTGAAATTGGTACATACTTGAAATTTAATGGGGGGAGAACTTAGGGGAAATCTTCCCGGAACTATGGAACAGCGGCTGCCACTCTGCCCGCCTTGGGGTAGCAAGACAGGTGGTAGATCCGTCTTAAGGGTGTATTATTATAGAGCAAGAACATGATGATGTTCGCCACGTTTAAAACTTAATAGCGGAAGCAGAGACACGGAGAGGTAAAACCTGCTCCAAAATATACCGTCTCTGTCGAAGCGCAAGGGCGAGACAGTCCTCCATAATTTGAAATAGTGTGTGTGGCTGGGAGGTGACGCAAAGGAGTCACAAATGTAAATTTTATAACATAATATTTTTTTTTTTCAAAGTTTGATCAAATAAAACTGCTTGTGCTCTGTTCAGGTAACTAGCTGCTTAGATATTTAAAAATAAGGTGTTCATGCTATAATTTTAAGTGTATTATTTTATTGTTGTCTGTTAGATAAGCATTGATAAGAATATGTATTTTCATTGTGTGTATTTAGCCAATAATTAGATCGTCTGGCAGGCCAACATAAGCATCAGAATCAGAGAAAGGGGAAACAAGGAGGTGAGGAGTAATGATAAATAAATATGTATATTCCATGTAATTTGTTCAACTTTGATATGTGTTTTCATTATGTTAGGATATCAGCTGATCAGCAATAACGTGTCACTGGTATATTAGTTATAATTGTTTTAAGTAATTGATGTTCAATGTAATGTTTGATGTATTACAGATGTTTTGAAGTAATGATAAAAATAATTTGCTAAAATGAGAAATAAAGTAACAATTTGTGAGAGCTAATGAAAGATAGTGTTTGGGTGATAAATATTTTATGGGACCTATAGATCTGTCCCAATTGAATTCCAAGTTGAATTTGAAATAGTAGAGGTGAAGATAATGTAATGTTGTTTTTGAGTTAAGGTAATGTAACAGAAGGTTGCGAAATATTAATGTTGACACAGTGGTAATGGAGACTTTATGTAGATTTTGAGTGCTATGTTGGTTATAATTAATGATGTTATTTTGTTGCATTTGTAGTAAGGTAATGAGACTGAGATTTTTGGGGATGGCAATTTTGTATGAGGGGGTAGTGTCATGTAGGAGTCCGCAACAAGGGTTGGGACGGGATAGGGATAGATTTTAGTGGGGAAGGGGCCGCCTTAGGTAGAATCCAGGGGCCAAATAAGGGAATTGAGTTTTGGGTAGGGGAAACACGTATCCTATGTACAAAGGGTGAGAGAGTATTTTTTTTATATATTGGGAGAAGGTGACGATTTGTGTTTAATGATAAGTTGGGTTTAGTGTGTTGTGGGGTAGATGTTTTGATAGAGATGGGTGTCATGATAATTGAAGTTGATTAATATTAGAGTCAGAGAGTAAAGTTTATGTATGCATACAGATCTAGTACAGTCAATGAGAATAAATAATTTACATCACCCACAGTAAAGTATAGAGAGATTGTTAAGTAAAAAGAGAGATTCATAATAAAGAGTATAAAATTTTTATTTTTTCGAAACCAGTGACAGAATTTTGATAAAATTTGAAAATAATGTAAAATTAAGAATTGTTTATTTTAAATAATTTAAATGTCAAGCTGATGATTATTTATATTAATATTTTGTTTATTTTAAATATTTTGTTTTATTATGTTTGTATTTCAAGTTAGGATATTACAGATGTCAAATGTGTTTTAGATAGAAATTGTGCATAACCTATGTAGGTCAAGGGTTCTGGGACTTGACCTATTTTCGATCAGCTGATGAGGTCATACACCTACTAAGCTTGTGTAGTAGGAAGCCAATTTTAATTTGTTTGTTTAATTAATTCGAACCAATATTTAAATAATTTTGCATATGAAGAAAACATTTAAATAAATTTAAATTTTTTTTCGAATTTAAAATTTTTTGGAAATTTTAATTCTTTGAAAAAAAAAAAAAATTTCTTGATTTTTCGCCTGCCAGCGAAGGAATATTTTAGATAATGATTCTTTTATTATGTGTGCATTAACCATGTTTATTTTATTGTATTGCATTGTATTGGTAGACTATAAGTGGTTCTCATGTTAGAGTAAGGATGTGTTTAGATTAGTAGAAATGTCTAGGTTAAGTCATTTGAAACAAAAATTAGAAAAACAAGGAAGAGAATTTTTTGATAAAATATTGTTTTTTTTTAATTTTGAATTTTTTTAAATTTTTAATAAATTTTAAAAGAAATTTTTTATTTTTAGTGTGTTATGGCAACATGTAATGTCAGTGTGTGTGAGCCCAGTATTTGCTAAAGGCAGCCCAGCTTGCAAAAAGGGGAAACATATCGGCGGAGGAGCTGGAATAATTTTAGCCAGGGATTGAGGATTTTTGGGGGTAGCATGTTAAAAGGCGAGGTACGCCGTGGTGCGAGTCTGTTCGATTTCTCGGTGTTGGGATCTCTTACGGAGAAGTCCAGTGATCTCGTTCAGATGAGTCTATGGTCGCTGAGCCAGGGGGGTCGTGTACCCATAAGTAGTAAGAACCAGGGGGTTGTTGGCACCAGTTCCTCACCGGCCCTCTTCGGGGTTTTATCGATGAGATTTCTTCTGTCGTGAACAGCAGAATTCTCATCGAGGGGGTATTGTAGCGTGTCAATTTTGGGAGTCTTATTTTTCTTTCAGTATGGGGTAATTATATTTTTATTCCTTTCATTTTGGGCGGGCTTGTAAAAAAAGGAGTTACGAAAATTATTGTGTAACGAAATTCATTCCATTATAACAGAACGCATGGCAACGTTATTTCCATTGTGTAACAGAACAGTGTTAAGCAACAGTTTGAAACAAAGGCATAGACGCAGTTGTTGTTGAGCAATGCGGCTGAAGAATTCAACCCCACAAAATTCTAAGAACTTTGCATGTGTGTCGACGCACAGGCACGAATACCCACACAAGCGCTCCCAATGACGCTCTGGCTGAAAACTCAAGATGGCCAAAGCGAGAGAATTATTCATCATCTTCTCCGAGATTAACCGGAAATACTGCCAAGAGACCGCCTACTATCAATGACGTCAGCAGAACAGAAGCCCATATCGTACTTTGGTACACAGAATATAACCTCCATATTCCATATATAAAATGGTTAGCTCTCAACAACTGAGCATGACCGATGACGAAAAGTAAGTGGCAGTGTCTGCGCTGTCCCTCCGTCTCAGAGAAGTACATCAGCAGTCGTTCACTGACTAGACCGGCGCCGGTACTGAGCCGAGTGGGCTCCTCGCAAAATTTTATAATATAACAGTAAAATGAGTTAACAGTGTAAAAAATCAAGTGGCAGTGATGTCTGAACAACGAGACAACAACGAAACACAATAGTTTTTTTTTGATTCGGTACAATTCAGAACTTAAAAGGGGCGACCACGCAGTCCACGAGTGAATACGCGGCTGACTGGGGCTTTACGTAATGGGTTTTTAATTTATAAGGGTGAAGGGGAATTTTATTTTAAGAATGTGAGTAGAGAGTGAGCAGGCTGGGCTACTTTAAGATTGTAAGTAATAATATGTAAGTTTAAAGATATAGAATTATGAGCAAGAATTACACCATAGTCGAAAACATGTAAGTGACTGTATTTGATCAACAAATTTTTAAATTGGCAATAATAGATTATTAAAATTAACTATTTCTCTTCATAACAATGTGTCGAATCAGTTATTTTGATAACCTTATCACATGTTTGTATCTAGCGTACATGTGATCGAATCCCTGGAACCGAGTCTTTGCAGGTAGGTGGGAGATTTATTATTATAATTTGATAATTAAAACTTTCAATTCGATTAGAGTATCACAGTTAATATGTAACAGATGATCAAGAGAAGAAATTGGAAAAATGTAATTTAATTTGCACAACATGAATAACAATTTTGGATAAAATTTTAAATGATTTTAAAGAATTAAAATATCAATTCTCTTCATGCAAAAAATGAGTCGAATCACTTATTTCACTAACCTATGAAACACGTTTGCATCTGACGTTCGTGTGAATCGGATTTCTGGACCCAGATAGAACCTTTACAGGTAGGTGAAATTAATTTATGTGTTTCTATATATTGTAAAAGTGATAATAACGTCACAAACGTTATTAATGACATTCTGTTAGCAGGATCTAACGCCACAGTACACAAAGTCAAAGACTTCAGTTTGTTAAATATCACTATAATATTGACGACTCGGAACACTAAGTTTTTTATAAGTAAAAACGTAAAGTTTTACCTTACAGCCTAAACCGGCTTTCACCTATAGAAGGCTTCATCAGAGGCTGTCGTAAGTAGCGCTGTTCGTCTTGTTGTTGACGACGAGATAGTTTTTCGAAAGATCGAAGCTGTGTGTGTGTGGTGAGATGTGTTCGAATAATGCGTGCGATTTGAATTGTGTCTGTTCGTTTAGGATGTCGTTTTTATTTGTTTTTGTGTGTTTGTATATTTCTAAATCTTCTAAAGTGTCTAGTTTTCGGCCTTTTGTGTGTACGTGTAGTATGTTCATGTTCACGACAGCCTCTGATGAAGCCTTCTATAGGTGAAAGCCGGTTTAGGCTGTAAGGTAAAACTTTACGTTTTTACTTATAAAAAACTTAGTGTTCCGAGTGGTTAATATTATAGTGATATTTAGTTAAGTAACGGACATGTCATGGACAACGAAATCCAAGAATTCAGTTTGTTATAACTACTGAAGTACCATAGAGTGATGCACTTTCTTCCACATTATTTAACATAACACTATACGCTGTCTTAAGAAAAGTAGAAATAAATAGGTAAACTTGTGAAAAATCAATATAAATTGGAGATTAAGCTGATGATCTGGTTCTAATCTGACAAAATAAGATGATAACAGAGACACTGTGAAAACTTGAAGAGAGGTGCAGAAATATGGGTTAAAGATAAATAAAACAAAAACCAAAAAGAAATTTGGCTTAAATGAAATAATAGCATCAATGATAATTTTATAACAGAAAGTTATACTTTCAAACATGTGCACGACTTTCTTTACTTGGCATCACAAGTGAACACAATAAACAGTGTGCAAATTCAATAAAAACCTTAATTCAATATGGAAATATTGAATGGCACCATGCCTGTTGAGTAAAAGTATTAAATTTAAAATATATGTAAGAGCCTAATTCAGCCTGTGGTAATTTATGAACCCTAAAATTTGACAAATGCTGACAAACTAAGGATATTCTAAAAGAAGCAGTGTGAGATGATTTCTGACAATGATGATGAACCATGAGTCAGAGCACAGGAATGATATGATTCACTGAAGCCCAAAGACTTGTACAGTTTGGATCTTATTAAAACAACAAGTAAATCCCACTTGATACAGAAGATCTTAAACTGGAAACCATTAAAAAAAAAAAACAAATACAAGGAAGAAGAATAAAAAGCTGGCTTAATAATGTGGAAACCAAAACCTAATCTAGGCTGAAGTGCTACAGTGAAATGGAATTGAATGTTGTCATTTAAATAATATCAGCTGTCATGTGTTTCAAAAGAGACAGCTGTCATATGTTCTCTACTGTGAGATATTTAAATATTTAAACTATGCAAACCATAATAATACATAATACAAATAACGCTAGAAGCAAAAACAACAGGCATGTAATTACAAGAGTTATTAGTAGTTTGTCAGTTGCCAAACCAACCAATTTTTACAATTAAAAAATTGATATGACAGACTACATAAAATTTAAAATTAATTGCAGTTAAAGACCTTTGTTTATTTACTTACTATTTTTTTTTAAATTTTGCTCTAAACTGTCATGTGTGTCGCGCTGCTTATTCTAATGAATACCACAAACATTAATTTAGAAAATTTGAAACACCTCCAAATAAATGAGTATTCATATTAAAGAACTTAAATTATAGTTGATAGTATTATTTTATCATATTATTTTACAGATGACGGTTTGGCTCAAAATATGAAAATTTGGTATAATCTACACTACAAACTTACATAAGCCAGAAAACAAAAAATATTTCTCTGAAAATACCTGACCAGAATATGATGAGATAAATGAAAGAATTTGTTGGATTCAGTGTGGAATTTGCAGAACTCCAGCTAATTTGTAGAAAAGCTGGAGCCATAACACTGTAGGACATCTCTAAATAAAATATTCTCAATACACTACACACTTATTATATATCTTTAAAATACTTTTGTGAAAGCGTTGGCAGTATTTCTCAAAATTATTGCAAACTTATTACAGTGATGATTTGGCTAAGATATGTTTAGCACAAATACATATACAATAGAACCCCACCTGAATTTCCAGAATGTGAACAGATTTAAAAAAAAATAAAATGCACAGAACTTTATTACACCAAATCAGATGAATTAAACATAAAATGATGTAGTTATTATTATTGTTACTATTATTATTATCAAAAATTTTCCTAGTCTTTTTTTTTTCAAAACAAAGTCAGCCCAATTTCTTCTGGTGAAGTCTGGGCATTCACAATGATCATGCAGCAATACTTCTCCATTTGCTTTATACTCAAGTAGCTTGCCATGCAAAACTGGTACTGACTCACGATCTGCATCACTACTTTCTTCACAGTCAGTTTCTCCTTGATTGTAAGCCACAATACCACTGTCTGAATAATCCTCACAGCTTCTCCCAAAATTAACCCACTAAATAACATACTCACTTTCTTAACAATCTGGTGGCTCCTTCATCATTGGAAGAAAGGATTCTGTTTCACTTAGTTTTCCCATTGACATTCATAAACATCCATAACATCAGGCCACAAGTTTCACAGGACTTTTTTTATGGTCTCACCCTTCACACTTTCCATAACTCTAGAATCCAATAAATACATCTTTGATAGTACTTTCCATTAAATACTATTATTTCTGAAAAAAAAAGATTTTCATGATCATCCCCAATGAGCAATCTAACAAAGAAGTTTTTTCTTGTACTTGCATTTCAGTTTTTGCAGCACATCCTTATCATACACTGAGTAATGATGTTCCATTCAGAGGAAGAAATACTCTTATTATTGCCACAGATTAGCTTGCTGGGGTATAATGGAGGGTTCCCAATAACCAACAAAGCTTTAGCAGGTAGATCGTTTTTCTCAGAATATATTTTTACTGCAGGTACAATTTATTGATGAAATCACTTCTTAAATAACTGTGGAATTATTCAAGGTTTATTCTGACTTTGTAATAAATTAGAAGTGAATTCATATTGACATTTTTAAAAGTTATGCACAAACCACTAAGGGCACCCAACAACTAAAGTGCTTTGCAAATGAAATGGCACAAGACGTTCATAATTTTCCTGCTAACCTGACTAACACAATTATTATTTGAAACAATAAAAGTAGCTTCCTTAAATTTTCATTCAAACCACTTCTTCCCTTTACTAATAATTTCTGCTTCCTGTCATAAAACTTTATGTTGCGATTTCCACACATTCTCAGCCAATCTTGATCAAGAAGTGTTACCTCTCTGAACAGTCACTATGTTCATTCACATGGACCTGCAAAAATCGACAAGATTTGCCTATGTATTGTAAAGAAAAGGTTTATGTGGGTTGTAAAAATTGGTTATTAATGTTATTTAGTGTTCATTGTGTCAAAATGTAACTTCTCTTATCATTTACGGGTAAACCGTATTTCGCTCTGCTGCATTCAAATGTTGCCGCCTCGCCACCTGATTGGCGCACGGCTTTCTGCAGTGTTGACTCGGCTAGCGTCTTGCTTTAACGCTTTCACTTCAATAATTCTTAGTTGTTATTATAAATTAACTGAATCAAACATACAGAATTGCAGATTGAGAACATTTATTAACCTTTTAGAATATTTCAATTGCTTTATGATACATCAAATTCGTTTTCTGCACCAGCTATTACACTTGTTCGGTTGGTACTTGCTCAGTTCAGTGTTTGTATACAAGTCTACTTTGAGTTAATTTACAGTTATATATGATTTTTCTCAGGGGTGTTAAAGTCCTTTCGGCTGCAGAAATATATACTTACGGCTAATACACACAAAGTTATAACAATTCTTAATCCTAGTTACATAAACAAATTAATATCTCGTTATATTCAATTAAGTAATTACCAATGAAAACTTGTAAAGAAATTTTGGGCTAGTTTTCGTTTGTCAAATTTATTTATCAAAAGGTTCGTCAATTATTTATTATATTTTACTTTTAATAATTGCTAATCGATTAAAGTTTAAATAGTGAATTTAACAAAGCATTTATTTTTGACTCGGAATAGTGATCAGTGAAGTGAAATAGTTATTTATTAATTCAGACCAAAAAGTTGTGAATTCGATTATGGGATAATGTTTATACTCATCGGTTTTCCTGCTGAAGATCCTGATGTCGTCTTCTTCTATGGATAACTCCTGGGCTGTCGTCTTCTTATACTCTCCAGAAGTTTATTTCCCTCGTCTCGATGTTTCTCCTCGCTAACTCAGGCCTCGTATTCCTTCGGTTGTCGTCCGTCTTCTTCTATTAAGATGTTCCAATGATCCTCATTTGGTGTCCGTTGTCAACTCTCTTCTTCACTGCATCGTTCCGTCTTCTTCAGATAATTATGGTTTGTTAATTAATTTTTTATTAAATGAAATTTTGTTCAGGATTCCCTGGACTATTGTTGTTATCTCCATCTGGTTTAAATTAGGTTCAAATTTACTTTAATAATAATATTTTAATATGAGAGCTCCTCGATCCACTCTCAGCGTTGGTCAATAATACATTACTGAAAAATCTAACGGTTTTTTGGCAATAAAATTCTTGTTGCTATGGTTACCTAATAAATTATGCTAATTTTCATTGGTTATTAACTTAAGTCATTGTTATGATTTAACGTCTTTTTTAGTCTAATTTTACCAAAATATCTTCAACTGAAGATTTCTATCTTATACTAATAGCTAGAGTTATTACATGAGTACCATTCTTCCTAATTTTTCATGATGATCAATTTGATATCCCTCATGCCCACTTTTGAATAGCTAATTACATTTTTACTATTTTCCATATTTATATTTTACATATATTTTATTCAAAATTAGTTGTTATTCATATATTTTGGTACTAGGAATACTCACTTAATCGGTTTAACCATTTGGCATATTCTGCCTTAACTTTGGATTATTATTTGTTCTCAAAATTACTAAATTTATATTCAACAGTTGGTCTAGAGCCTAGATTTTATTCTACTCCCACCTAACATTTCTTAATAACATATCTGATAATTCTAATACAATTTCATAAACAAAACAAACAATAAACATCAGTATTCCTAACTCTAATTCTTATTATGAAAGATTCCTTGTCAGGTTCTAGCCTGAAATAACTTTTAAATATCTTTTCTTTTCTCTACTGTTATCTTGCTTACCCTATAATTTACTACATTCTATGGTTTTTGAACAATAATAAAACTCTTACAATACTACTGTTAAACTGTGCCTTACTCGAAATGTTTTATCTACTAATCCCTTCACTTAAATACAGTGTCTGTCCTTCTTAATTTACTACTCATTCTAATAACTTAATTCTTACCTTATTATATAATTCTGACATCCTATTACCTAAATTTATAATGTCACAATCAGTTTAATCTTAGTTACTAATGTACAGTTTATCAAAAATTGTTTATCTGTTTATTATAGTTTGCTTATATAATATTTTATTCTACACCCCCACTGCACTTTTCCTTTCATTAGAAGGTTTCTTTAATTATTATCATTCTCACTTTGTTCCATTATATGCTATACCTAGCACTTCACCACTTATTTAATTTTACACACATTTTTAACTTACTCACTTGTTTATTCACACGATTTGTCTGATTATTTTATATCACTGTGTGATTATGGTCATGAATAACTAATTTACTTCCACATCACTCTGATCACTTTTAGTTATTACTTAAATATTGCTTTTTATTTGGCTCAAAGCATTGTTTATTGTCTTTGGCTATTATCATTACTATTAGTTTGGGGTATGGTTAGTTTCTAACTCCCTACCTTATATTATATAAGTACATTCTTTTATCAACAAGATATATGTGATATTATTACCTTCCATTAATCTTATTATCCTAGTTACATCTCATATACTACAAATATCAGTTCATTATTTAATTTACAATATAATGGTCATTATTTGGGATTATTTGATTGCACTTAGGTCTCGGCTGCTTCTTCTTTGTCTCTTGGTTCCTTTGGTATTTATCCGATCTACTGTGTCAGGTCATTGTCAGGTTAATAGTCATTTGTCATTTATTGGGTTACTGGGTTATTGATCTTTAAGTTTATAAGTTTTTGCCTCTTATTCTTATCTTCAGCTTTTTATTTTATAATTAAATACAATTGAATCTTCACTACCTTATGTCATGTTACAGTATTCACAACCACACTTGCATAGAATACGATAATATTTTTCATATTGCACTTAAGGGTTCAGAGGTTTTGTAACAATTAACAATTTTCCTAATGTATGGTGAAACAGAGTACGTGACCCCAACTCAGTGGCTATCTTCCTAACTTTGTCAGACACATCACATACATAATGAATTACTATCCTGCCTCTCCCCTCTGCAGATTAGAACTTCAAATTTAACTAAACCAATTTTTCATTAATTTTTTTTAGGAGCCATTACCCAGGTAGTCACTGAAAATGTTATTACTTTCAGTGACTTTCTAAACTTGCTTTAGAGGAACAAAGGCTAGTGGGATTCAAGCATGTAAAGAACATATGACAGCACTCTTTACATGATGGAATGGTTAGAAAGTCTATGAATATATTGTCCGGTGTGAGTTGGTTTCCTGAATACATGTCAATATGTCCGTCCCCATGACTAATACATCACAGAAAGTGTTTTTCATTTTTTTCTAATTCCTCTGTGAATTTAATGGATTCTTCTTTATTATTTAGCTGCTGCAAGAATATAGATGAATAAACATTTTCGTTTTAAAGCCACAAAAATGGTGTTCATGAAAATGGAAATGGTGTGTACTCAACATAGCAAAACAAAAAATATGAAGTACATATTTATATTAAATCATAACTAAAAAATATATATTTGTAAAAATATATTATTTACCTGCCTGCAAATACGCCGTGGCTGTAATGCAGGATTGTCTCTACAAACAGGAAATGCTGAAAAACATAATGAAGGCAATGCATACACTTCACATCCTTCCGATACATCTCTAAAAAAAGAAAAAAAGAAAGACATCAATAAGTAATCAATAAAATCTTAATATAAATAATTTACTGTATCAATAACTTGTAACTGATTTAATTTACTCACCACAAACAGTTAAGCATAAAGCAAATTTAAAACTGCAGCTGTGTCAACGCAGATTCTCAAATTACAATTCTTCTATGCTTTAACGAGACAACACGTATAGAGACTTTGATCAGAAAATAAGTTCCTTAATTAATAAGATAGGATTATGTAAACAGGTTTCTCTAATTACAGAAAGTAATTTTCAATTTGCCACTCAATAATAAAAAGAATATACTAAATTACAAAACAAATGAAAAGATTTTTCATAACAAACACTCTAAATAATTTTATTATAGTCTACGAAAACACTAAGTCAGCAAAATCCTTTACAGAACTTAACAATGTTCACTTCATACAGCTCGACCTATGTATACCAATAATCATGGTATCAAAAAATGTATTGTGGCATACAATTTCACCAGTAAGTAATTTTGTAGCCTTGTGGAAAGCAAATTCAATTTTGTCAATGCCAAATCTGAAGAGCATAGTCTGTAAAAGTTAGCATTGTTTTACACACACACACACACACACACACACACGTGTGCGCGCACACACAAGTTTTGTTTATTATATGTAGTTTTTAGTAGCTTATGTAACGTCATTCTCATGCATCTTTTACCACTGGAATGATACACTAATGTTTATGAAATTAGAATTATTTGTTTGAATTATTCGATTTCTAATACAAACAAAACAATTTTTTTAATTGGTGAAGGCTAACACATGTATTTCAAATTTAAACACAAAATTCCATCACTGTTAACTACTAAAAATTCTATCCTCTTGAAAAATGTATGATAGCACATTGGAAAGAAAAACTAGACAGAAAGACATAAATAAACTGTACACATAAAATAATCCCTCATGGCATTCCACCAATATCCCTCGAAAACTAATACCTTATGTGAACGTAAAAGAGTTTCTTCATTACTAATAAAAAATATTCAGTAGTAAGAAAAAAAATTCCTTACCTGGTTATTAAATTAAAAACTCAGTCTTTTGATTATATTGCCTTAAGTGACTAAAATCTAGTAATAAGTGGGGTTATCAATAGTAACAGCTCTAAAGTTGAACAAATTCCTGATTATAATACCCATATTACTTATTTCTGTCCTAACAATGTTACATTTTTTTAATGCAATATAAAAAAATAGCCTACATAAAGCACTTCCATGATTTTCTATGGCCCTGAAAAATGGGTGCCAAATAACAGATCTAAGGAAAAGTTAAACACCTTTAAAACAAAAATCCTTAGAAGAATATGTGGACCGGTGAACAATAATAAACTTTAGAGGAGAAAATTCAATCATGGATTATACCACGTGTATATGTAACTGTGTGTATCAGAGTTTATTAAACTATAAAGGCTGAGATGGGATAGTCAGGTAGTAAAAACGGAAGAGCACAGAAACCTGAAGAAAGGACTACAGGCCAAGTGGATAGGAAAAAATCATGGGAGAAAAGAATCACAGAGGATGCAAAAGAATTGGGAATAAGGAATTTGAAGAGAGCAGCAGATGATAGACATGAATTGGGAGGCACAAATTGAAGAAAGCTAGAGTCCAACTTTGGGTTGCAGTGCCACAGTAATAGCAGAAGTGTTTCCAACTTTCATTAACACAACACATGTTAATGAACCTCTTCAATGGTGTTCACCATGTTATTTAAATACTGGCCATGAATTAGATTTTAATAACACCTAATTAAACATTACAACAATAATTATTTCAAACGACATGTACTTGAAAAAATTCAAGTAAAAAGTGACCCCCACTCCATTAGTTTTCACACGGATACACAAAATCTTTTGTCCAAAAGAAAAGGATATTAATCTTTTGATTTTATAAAAAATGTACATAATCAGTTTGTTGCGTGCTTAACGCTCTCGAAATTATCTTGAGTTAGTTTTGCACGCTTAAGGAAGCTGGTAGGAGTCAGAAAGTGTTTTGCATTAATTAGTGGACTGTAAATTATGATTAAGTAACGTTTATTGAAATCATTCAGAAGCGCAGGCCCACGCAATTACGTCTTAGTTCATAGCCAAAATATAAGATGTGGCGTAAGTTAGCAGGCTACGTAATGTGTAGCATTGAAATTAGATCAAAAAGAAGAACATAGAAAATTTAGGTTGCCGCGGCTTGGCGAGAAAGCAAGAGTGCAAACCACTGTTCAAAGATTGAGTGATGACTGATTAGTCGCAGCGGCGTAGCCACGTGGAACACCGCTACGGTGACGTAAGTGCGCTAGGCAGATGGCGCGTGAGCAAGTACAATGTACAATGCATTAACATACTGCCCGCCTCAAAATCGGTGATTTTGACATAGTTTGCAGTAAGAAAAAAGAACAAGTTATTTAGCGCATACAAGTATACATGAATATTGGCAAAAATACAAATAATAAACGAGTACATCATTAATATAATTAAAAACATCATTAATCAATGCTCCATAAGTAATATGTAGCAATAATCCAAAGGCTTGAATATGCGATAAACCATAAACACTAATAACAATAATACATGGCAATAAGGACATCGTGGGTGGCCTTGCACAAACATTAAAGAAATACAACTAATTTAAAAATAGCAGCGTGACACTTAGCGTGTAATAAGCAGTATTGCGCAACAATACAAGGTAATATACCTGGAAAATTTACTATGACAATATACAGTAGAAGTATGCCACAAATATTGATAATAATGTACAATAAAAATACCCAAAAAACTTAGTATAATAATACAATGAAAACACCCAAACAATTTAGTATAATAATACAATGAAAATACCCAAAAAATTTAGTATAATAATGCAATGAAAATACCCAAAAACTTTAGTAAAATAATATACACTGCACCACACCATAATTGACATCACACTAAGAAAAAGAAAAACGTTTAAATGTTCACCAATGCACCGCTACATGGCGTCCATTAATGATACAATAAATACAAGTGCATAAATGGTATACCTTACATAAGTTACATAATATAAATTACATAAACAACATAGTAGTCAGTAAAATGTGCATGGTAGAGCATGTGCTCGACCGGCAATGTCCCGGGCATGAAACACCGAGGCGCAATCAGTCTGTTGCCACCGGAAGTGGGCACAGCTTATGAATGGGTCTACGCAGAATGCCGTTAGCAGTGCGGACGTCCGCGACACGTACCAACGAATCCTGCCCAAGATATGTCTGAGTGACAATACCGCGCTTCCAAAGCAATGGTGGAGCATTGTCATCCAGAATAAGGACCAATTGTCCTACCGATAAATTTTTAGACTGCTTTTTCCACTTGTTTCGCTGCTGCAACTGGTGCAGATAGTCTCTGGACCAACTCTTCCAAATGGAACGAGTAAACCCTTGCAAAAGCTGCCATCTCCCCAAGTGACCCATATTCGTATCAGAATAATCGGGTTCCGGAAGCGCGGTAAGGGGGGAGCCAACCAAAAAGTGAGCTGGAGTCAACGGCTCAGGATCCCCGGCGTCATTTGAAATGGAAAACAAGGGACGCGAGTTCAAACAGGCTTCAACTTGGGTTAAGACAGTGGAGAACTCTTCGAAGTTCAGGATCGTATTGCCTATGACGCGCCGCAAATGGAACTTAACACTCTTGACGCCACTCTCCCACAGACCACCAAAATGGGGGGCTGAGGGAGGTATGAACGACCACTTAATTCCGCGTGGACTGGCGAAGTTCTGAGCGGCCCTTTGAAATTCGTCCCGCTGGAAGAGCTTGTATAGCTGGTGTAATATAGTGCCAGCCCGTCGGAAATTAGTACCGTTATCGGAGAATATTTGATCGGGGATGCCCCTCCGGGATATGAAACGTTTCAAGGCGGCCAAAAAGGCATCTGCCGACAAATCTGAAACCAATTCAAGGTGAATAGCCTTGGTGGACAAGCAGATGAACAGAGAAATATAGGCCTTAGTAAAGGATTTGGACCTCTGCCCGCCTTGGCGTAACAACATAGGACCGGCGTAGTCTACGGCACATTGTGAAAATGGCTTGGAGGGGGTGACCCTAGGCGCGGGTAATTGACCTAACAGTTGGCTAGAACCAGACGCGCGAAAGCGAAAACAAGTGATACATTTGTGAATGACCGAGCGTATGTACGACTTGTCGTTAATAATCCAATACTTTTGGCGCAGCGAACATTGAGTAAGTTGTACTCCACTGTGGAGTAATCGAATGTGTTCATATTCAATAATTAATCGAGTAAGATGACCCTGCGGATGTAGTATGATTTGATGCTTGTTATTGTAACTTAGCTGAGACTGCTGAAGGCGACCGCCAACACGTAATATACCAGCGTTATCAAGAAAAGGATTAAGTGAGAATGTTTTACTATCAGTAGGTACAGGGCGATGTGCCTGTAATTCTTTAATTTCAACATTGAAATGCGAAAACTGGGCTTGGCGAATAAAAACCAAGAGCGCGCTGTTTAACTCATGCGCAGATAAAAAGGAGGTGCTTCTACTGGAAGCAGGAGACTTAGCGTTATGAATAAAACGCAGGCAGTAAGCAAAAACGCGTAGAAGCCTAGTGAGGGAAGAGTAATTTTCAACATAGTTTGGAAAGTGTGAAGTGGTAGCCAAGGCAAGCATGGCCTGTTTACGTACTTCCTTGTCCAACTCCGGATAAGCGTAAGCGGAATTGGGATCGAAGGGACGGGTAGGCCAGTCCGAAGGCTTCTTTAGTAGCCAATAAGGACCATGCCACCATTGCTGGTGGTTGTGTAACAAACGGGGTAAACAACCGCAGGATAGAATGTCCGCGGGATTATCATGAGACGAGACATGATACTAATTGCCCAGACTAGTGAGCTGCTGAATTTCAGAAACACGGTTCGCTACGAATACCTTCCACCTGGACAGCGTTTGATGAATCCAGTGAAGGGCAATCGTCGAATCAGAGTAAAAATATAACTCGCTAAACTTGTAGGCCACGGCATGGACGACCTTAGAAACCAACTGCGATAATAACAAACAGGCGCACAGCTCGAGACGAGGTAAGGAAATTTGCCTTAAAGGGGCAACTCTTGATTTTGAGCACAATAAATGAGACGAAATACTGTTATCGGAATATACCGTGCGCGCATAGATACCTCATGCGTAACCTTTTAACAGACGCGTCGGCGAACCTGTGTAGTTGGAATGAGATGATTGACGAACCACCTGAATCCTTTACAGCCCTCGGGATCCTAAAATGAGTGTCTGAAATTAATTGAGCGTAGAGCTCAGTCCATTTAATAGATAAGGAATCAGAAAGCGGGTCGTCCCAGTTTGTACCCGAAGACCAAAGTGTTTGCATAAAGTACTTGCACCAAAACGTGATAGGCCCAATTAAACCCAATGGGTCATAAATACCAGCGATGACAGATAACACCTTTCTTTTATTGAAATGATCAATTAAAAATTTCTTTGTATATTGTATACGAAGCTGTCCGCTAGAACGTCCCACTGAATGCCCAAAGTGCGGACTGTTTTGTCCTTGTTAAAGTCCAGGGACGAGTTAGTGTACGAAGATGTTATATTCCGGTCGTTAGACGACCACTTGTGAAGAGTGAAGCCATAGCGGCTTAGCAACTCAGAAATGTCGGTATTCAATTGGATTAGAACGGGTGAGCTATCGGAACCGGAAAGGAGGTCATCGACGTAAAAGTCGTTAGCAATGACTGAACAGGCCAGGGTGTACTGAGTACTATTCTCCTGGGCGATTTGTTTTAAACATCTCTTTGCAAGAAATGACGCACTGGCAGTCCTGTACATGACTGTTCTTAAAGCATAATGTTTGAGTTCCTTGTGGGGAGAGTCACGCCAAACAATTCTTTGTAAATTAGAATCACGCGGGGAGACCAAAATTTGGCGATACATTTTTTTCTATGTCTGCAATGAAAGCGTAACGATGTGTTCTAAATCTGGTCATAATGGCGAAAAGATCCTGCTGGATCGTGGGGCCGACCATAAGGGTGTCGTTTAACGACAAATCGTTGGACGCCTTTGCCGAACCATCAAAAACAACGCGAAGTTTAGTGGTGGTGCTCGTAGTCTTAAAGACGGCATGGTGAGGTAGATAAAAAATGTTTGATTTGTCAACTGACAAGTCATATGAATCAAGCGGAGACATATGGCCGAGATTTAAATATTCTTGCATAAAGTCAATATAATCCTTGTGTAAAGACTGGTTTTGCCTAAACTTGAGTTCAAGGGTTTGAAACCTACTAACCGCTCCGGTGAGGGAATCTCCGAGGCATTCTGTAGTGCGGGGTAGCGACACAACGAACCTACCACTATCATTACGATAGGTGTTTGCGATGAAGTGATTTTCACACTCCGAATCCGCATCTGATGGAGTACGGCGCGAAACATCCTCCAACTGCCAGAAGGCCTTGAGTTGCGATGAGATAGCATTATTATCGTCGAGGGCAATGAATGAAGAGACGGGTTTGGTCATGTCCATGTTGAAGGGTAGATTCCCGGCGAGTATAAACCCTAGTTTAGTTTCTTGGATTGTCGGAAAATGTGGCCTTCGAACGAATTTAGTCGGCTCAATTAACTGCAAAAAGTATTGTGCCCCAAGTAATATGTCAATTTGTGACGAATTATTAAATTGCGGGTCAGCTAAAAATATCCCTCTAGGAATTTTCAAGGAAGCGATGTCAAAGGATTCGGTTGGAAGATTGTTTGTGATTCGGGGCAGAACAGCGCAGTGGACATTTAAGGTGAAGTCCTTATAACGTGAGTTTAAGCGCACGCGCGTGCTAAAATTGGCCTGACATGATGAGTTATTTATACCCGCGATAGGCAGCTCGGATTTGTTTAGTTTTAGGCCCATGCGGCGGGCGAAACCCATAGTACAAAAATTAGCCTGCGACCCTGAATCCAGCAGGATTCTCACCGGGCGCCTTTTACCATGATGATCGATAGTAGTGCATACGGCGGTGGACAATAAAATTGATTTATTCGTCTGTAGCTTCAGGGAACATTGCTTATTGTTCCTGTTGCTAGACTGATTTATCGAAGCATGGAGCATAGTGTGGTGCCTTTTCGCGCATGCCTTGCATGAAAATTGGAAGGTCAACACGAGCTGTTATGGCCCGAGCGAGTACAATTCAGGCATAGTTTATTATATATTAACACTTCTTTACGTTGTATAGGCTGTAGGGCGATAAATTGCGGGCATTCAAGTAGTTTGTGACTACCACGACACAGCTGACAAGATTTATTGTTTGGAGGAGTGTGCACTAGTGACCCAGTGAACTCCGCGCACTTAGTTGATTTGCGATAAGAAGCATTATCGCTAACCTGTCTAAAGCCAGACGAACCGGTTGGCGCATTTATGTTTTGTAACAGCTGACGTCTTGAATTTAAAAACTTAATGAAATTATCATAAATAGGAAGTTGTTTTTCGCCTAAGGTTTCCTTCCACAACCTGCACGTATGCTCGTCAAGTTTTTGGGATAGAAAATGTACAAAAATAAGCTCGAACGTATTTACAGAGAGTTTTAATGAGTTCAGCGCATTTATGTTGGCAGTGAGCTCATCTATACATTTAGAAATGCTGAGCACGGACTCACGTTGAATGTGTCTCATGCCCAGGACGTTTGCTGCATGATAAGTGGTTACAATCAATTTATTGTGATAGCACGCCCTTAACAACTCAATGGCCACCGTGTAATTTTCGTGCGTGATAGGTAGCGATTTTATGACATTCAGCGCCTCGTCTTTTAATGATAAGTGCAAATAGTGAAGCTTCTGGATGCCAGTCAGGTCCGTTCGGACATGCACTAGCTCCAAAAACATGTGGTAAAAGTGTTGCCACTCGATTATATCACCTGAGAAGCAGGGTAGCTTAACAGGTTGCAATTGAATGGGAGGCGTGCTGAATGTAACTACCTCAGATGGACTTGCTGCCTTCCTGGTCATTTTCTCGGCATGGTCTATTAAATTTTGCAGCTTGCATTCTATGCTGCATAAGTCGTCTTCTGTTTGAACCCTATCGCTAGCATAAACAAAATCGGAGTCCTCAGACTCGATTTGTGTTTGGATCTCATCATATTTAGCCGATAGTTCCATAAGGTAGCGAAGCTTTATTTTTAATGCATGATTGTCATGCGTATCATGATCAAAATTGTCGGCATAAGTATTTATGCGCGATATAGAGGCCTTGATCGTGCCACGTTTCTTGATCAGCGCCTTCATATCCGCCATGATTGGGTATGAACAAATAAAAAGAACAAGAATTTAAATGATGCTACAAAGGCCAAGTTAATGCAACGAGATGAGCCAGACCAGGCAGGAAGTCCAAACCATAAAGTCACGCAACGACACGGTAATACTTACTAACATATCTTAACTAAATTTATGTGACAATAAAATCCTGAATTAGGCATTACAAACAATATAGCAGTAATCATTAATGACATGAGTGCTGTTTGAAAGATATGACTTACAAATAAAGAGAATATTAATTGAGTTCGCAAAAAATTATAAGTTCATATTCAAATTATTGAAAAATATTTTAAATTATTTTAAATTATTAGATCATATTATTATTTCTATACTGCTTTGATTAATTTAATGGTATTGAGAAAAAATATGCGAATTATGCAAGTTGAAACTAATGTAAAACATGAGTTCAGTCAGTTGAAATGGTACTTATCGGCATGTTCTAGAATGCATCGAAAGCCTGTCGGAACCCTCGTAGTCGTGTCAGGTACTCAAGCATGGATAATGTAGACATGGTCGTTGCCTGTCCGATGATGTCCAATGCGGTGGAATCCTGTTTAGATAGGCTGCTCTGGATTTTCCCAATGCTGCATGCCATGTGCTAGATATGCTGCAATGATGATTCCAATGTTCCGCTTGGCGAAATATGACGTCCCCAATGTCGTGTGATACGATTCCCAGAAGTAGGTGCTAATTGATGAGTTGTTGAATTTAAATTGAAGAAAAAGAAATGCTGATAGGCATGCTTAATGCACTAAACCATGAGATGAATTGTCCATGGGTTTAGTCACGTCCGTGAAATACAAATCCGGGGTCGGAAGACCATATGTTGTCGCTGGACGAAAGTGCGGTCGCTCGCGAGCCGAAAATGTTGTCGCTTGTGGACAGAGAATGGCGGTCGCTTGTGGACCAAGAAATTCGGTCGCGTTGGACCAAAAATGTTGCCTGTAAGGCTGAAATAAAATCCGGCACGGAGGACCATATGTTGCGTGCTTAACGCTCTCGAAATTATCTTGAGTTAGTTTTGCAAGCTTAAGGAAGCTGGTAGGAGTCAGAAAGTGTTTTGCATTAATTAGTGGACTGTAAATTATGATTAAGTAACGTTTATTGAAATCATTCAGAAGCGCAGGCCCACGCAATTACGTCTCAGTTCATAGCCAAAATATAAGATGTGGCGTAAGTTAGCAGGCTATGTAATGTGTAGCATTGAAATTAGATCAAATAGAAGAACATAGAAAATTTAGGTTGCCGCGGCTTGGCGAGAAAGCAAGAGTGCAAACGCACTGTTCAAAGATTGAGTGATGACTGATTAGTCGCAGGGGCGTAGCCACGTGGAACACCGCTACGGTGACGTAAGTGCGCTAGGCAGATTGCGCGTGAGCAAGTACAATGTACAATGCATTAACACAGTTTGTCACCTACAAACCAGTTTGTCAACTGGTTGTGTTTATAAATAGGGGGTATGTTGTGGGTACCTTACAGTTGTGTGTTTGGCATCGTAACAACTCAACAATTCTAAGTGACTCACTCATAATAGTATCAGTTAGGTTAAATATATGAGTAATTCATAATGACACATACTCGATTAACTATAAACTTGGTGCAGTTATCATCTGCGTCTTGCATATTTTAAGCTTACGTGAAAAGAGAATATATATTGTTACGACGGTCAACTTGATCGTCGTAGGTACAGTGGAAACAAAATAAATACAAGACACCAATTAAGTCACTAATCACCAGCTTTAATTTTCACAGTTAAACAGTTCGTAATTAACACAGTCTCTTATAACAAATCAAATAAAAATTGTTCACACGCAATAAACAATGTCTACTAATAGAGTTTTGCACAATTATAAAACACATAACACAATAATTCTTCACTTTGACAAGCACTCAATCCACACTAGCGGAAGTCGCTCACGTAACTAACTGACATCCCGGCAGCTATGACTTTATATACGCTGTGCTGAGGCCGAGTACAGCTTTCCCTCCTTAACTGCATGCCGGCTGCTTAATGCATAGTTCCTGGAACTCACCAGAATCATCTACTTGAATGACGCACAGCTGCCACACTGGATTGGGCGAGTGGAGAAAGTTCTGGATTGTTCGGTACGCTTCTCGCAACACTGCCCCCTCCTTAAGCCTGTTCGTCCCGAAGTAATACTTGGCCAGGCGATCTAGGTGGAGTCCTTGTGAAAGATAATTCTCCCGTCCTTCGAATTAGATCTCGTATGATCCGAACATCAAGTTCCCAGGAATATGAGTCTTCCGCTCAACCGCTAGTTTTGCTGGAATCACTCCCGTTGCGTCATGTACTGATGACCTAAACACCACTGGCTGATCCACGTCTCATTGGATCTCATGCGTAACTTCATCTTCACCAACTTTTCCCCTGGGCGCTTCTATTAACTCAGGAACAAACAAGGGGTTTTCCTTGACACCCATAGTTGGCTTTCCAGTCACTTCTTTTGCTGTTTCACATATGTGTACTTCCTCTGCTAGTTCTTCTTCCATTTCCGTCTGGAATAGGAAAGGTTCCTCTTGACCAGACCTGTTGATTTCTTCTTCGGCCAACGCCACTTGCTTGATGGAATGGTTGGCAGACCCAGTCATTTTAGCCATGCAAAGCTTTATCTTCTCTTGGCCAACCTTCAGGACATTCTCTCTCAAGTCCACAACGAATCTGTAGGCATTCATAATGTCCGTGCCAAGAATCACTTCATCGACAATGTCTGCAACGAGCATTTGGTGGTTAAACTCGAGAAGACCCAGGCATACACATACGTCTATCTTTCCTAGCACATTGACGGGGCTTCCAGTCACAGTCTGTATTGTACAAGAGCTAATTTGAGGCCGTCGGTTGCTGATTAAGTCAGGGCGTACAATAGACACTGTACTGCCTGTGTCAACTGTAAATGATGTTCGTTTACCTTCTGCAAATCCATTAACGATCAGGTTTCCACTAGTCTTATGTAGCATGGAAACTATGTGCTGTTCTGGGGCATTACTTCTCCAATTGGTGCGATCACTCCCTTCTCTCTGTATTTTCTTCTCCCAACTCTACCTGTAGATGACCATGTTTCCCACAGTTGTAACACTTCTGTCTTCTGTTTTTATCCTTTGGTTCGAAAGACCGTTGTGGCGCTGTTGACTTTTTAAACTGTTGTTTTTGAATTGTCCCTTTATGCCGTCCGCCATGACGATACTGTGGTATTGGATCCGTTTGGCTACAACGTGATGGCATACTTTGATTAATGTAGGTCGCCGACTTGGCAGCTTCAAAACGGAGAGCATGAACAAGAGTGTCTGATTTATTATCATGCCGTGCCAGTCTTACCACTTGTTGTAATTGACTATCTCTGATAACCGTCAATAAACATAATGAGAGAAATCCACTTCCGGAAGTCCTCCGATTCTTCAGGATAAGCCAATCTCATCAGTCCGGTCGACATTCGCTTCAAACTCTTGAATGCTCTCCCCTGAACGCTGTCGCCTTGCTTTAAGTTGTTCACGGTACACTTCGCACAAATGCTGGTCACCGTACCGTAATTCCAGAGCTTTAGTTAATTTGGCATAGACGTTCTGACTGTCAGATGCCACTTTCTGTATTAGTTCTGTGGCAGGCCCTTTTAAAGCAAGAATTAGTGAAAGTCCTTTCTCTTCTTCTGTCCATTTATTTAAGCAAGCGGCAGCTTCAAATTGGCAAACATGAGTTGCCCAATGAGTGCTTCCATCAAATGTTGAGGCCTTTGCGTAAACTGGCCCTACTATAGTTAGATTTCTCTGATATTTTGAATCTTCTTCAGCATTTATTACTGGTCTTTCATTACCAACTATTTCTTTTACTAAATGTTCAACTTCCTTTTTAATTTGTTTTATTAAATTTTTAATAGAATCTTATAAATTTGACATACTTGTTTTCATGGATGACACAGATTTTTGAACTTCAGATATTCTGTCAACTTGTTTATTCAGCTCACCTCGTAACAGGACGAATTTTCCAGTGATATCATCTTGTACGAACGCCTTAACTTCGTCTGATTGATGACTAAAATCTTCTTTTTGTTGTCTCTCTGGTCTTTCATTTTCATGCTTACGTTTTTCTTTTAGTCATTCTTCCATTAGTGTTTTCTGTCGTTCATCTGCCGCTTCTCTTTCCTGTCTGCGTTTCTCATCATATTGTTTTTGTGCTTCTGCCGCCTCTTGTCTGCGATTCTCATCCTGTCGTTTCTCCATTTGTAGTAGCACTGCTTTGAATGATTCCATCATCTGACTGGTATCCATTGTTTTCCGATTAATTGCGAATTACACTTATCCTGTACAAAGTGTCCACTATTTCCACTGTTAACCATTATGACGGTCCACTTGATCCCCGTAGGTACAGTGGAAACAAAATAAGTACAAGACACCAATTAAATCACTAATCACCAGCTTTAATTTTCACAGTTAAACAGTTCGTAATTAACAACACAGTCTCTTATAACAAATCAAATAAAAACTGTTCACACGCAATAAACAATGTCTACTAATAGAGTCTTGCACAATTATAAAACACATAACACAATAATTCGTCACTTTGACAAGCACTCAATTCACACTAGCGGAAGTCGCTCACGTAACTAACTGACAACCCGGCAGCTATGGCTTTATATACACTGTGTTGAGGCCGAGTACAGCTTTTTCTCCTTAACTGCACTCCGGCTGCTTAATGCGTAGTTCATGGAACTCACCAGAAACATCTACTTGAATGACACACAGCTGCCACACTGGACGGGGGGAGTGGAGAAAGTTCTGGATTGTTCGGTACGCTTCTTGCAACACTATGTATATACCAATGTGTGTGTGTGTGTGTGTGTGTGTGTGTGCGTGCGTGCGTGCGTGCGTGCGTGTGTGTGTGTGCGTGCGTGCGTGCGTGCGTGCGTGCGTGCGTGCGCGCAGTCCGGTTGTAGTATGTGTAGATGTGTGAAGCACAGGCATTCTTATGGGCTTACCTGGTTAAAAAACGTAAAGAATCCTGTATGAATATTGTAACATTACATAACCCCTGCTCAGTATTGATAAAACATAAAGAAGTATTCATAATCATAAGAATAATAAAATCAGTAATTACTCATTCCCAAAGTCAGAAATGGGTGATTAAGTATCATACTATGAAAACCTTTGTACCATAAAACACTGTAGCAATTGAAAACAATGTACTAAGTGTAATCATAAAAGTGCGGTGTGTGCAAAGTGAAACATAGTATGTTATGTGGAAATATTAAAAACTTAAAAGGACATCAATCACAATAAGTGAAGATGCAGTGTTGTAGTAATAAACTGTAATACTAATGATAAGTTGTTGTAGTTTTGTGTTGTTAGGCCACAAAGGCAATATCACTGTAATTAATATATTACTTTTGTTTATGTTTAAAGGAATCCATGGTTATATCAAATTAATAATGGCTAATTAAAATAAAATAGAGAGATGGAGTGGAAAACAAAATAGTGTAGAGTAAGAATACATTAACTGAAATATAAGTCCGAAATAAACTAAGTTAAACATCATTAAATTATAAAATACAAATAGCCAAGCTTAAGTAAAGATGTGAAGAAAAACCTTATATAAATTAAATTTAATTATAGCTAAAATTTGTAAAGGAGTATTTTTTCTAAAAGAAGAAATGAAATAATAATAATTAATACTAGCCTATTTACTAAAACTGTACCTAGGTTAGCCAATAAAAAACCATCAATTTCTTGGTTACTAAGAGTAACTAATCAACAAGAAATGGTTAATTGTTAAATAGTATTCGAAGTGAGCAGATGAAAAAAGTAATGTCCAGTAAATTTTAAAAGAATTTAATAACTATCATTCGGAAAAACCCCATACAAAATTAATGAAACGAGTCAGCACCATCCACTACATCTGAGACATCCATGGAACCACAATAATTCACGCCAGAAGATAAATGAAAACTGAAAATCCATCAAAACATCTTTTGGCCTATACTTCATAACTATAAATTTATTGGGTGAGATCGCTTCCTTTAATAAATTACACATCACTAATAAATAATGAACACTAGAACCAGCACCACATATTTCAATTTATAAGAAAACAAGGTGAACATAATAAACTTTATTTAATTAACCAAAAAACAGTAAAAATGTGTGTTCACTAGGAACTTTACGGCAGCCATCTTTATTATCTTCGCTTTCTGTGAGGACATGTAGTCTGTGCTCTGGCGGTTAAAAAACAAACTTGTTGAATCAGATTTTAAATAAACAATTATTAATTAATGTAAAGTATGATACTAATAAATATGCATTTCTGACTTTCTTAAGAGTTCAAAGAACCCTCAAATAACCCTGAGATATATAATTAATTAATTTTTCTTTCTAAAAAACTGTAATTGAAAACATCTGTTGTGTTATATGTAATGTAAACTAATATCGAAAAAATGTTGTGATTTCGAAAAATAATCGATTGTAAACTCATGATTTGGAGACAATAATTTCCATTGAATTAAAATAAATTCAATAAATACCTTGCTTTTAGGTAACTGACTGTGTATTATTTCTGGTAGATAGCAGTTTTGGTTACAGGAAACTAAGGAAGAGAAGAGTAAGAATAATAGCTCCGTCATCAGAAATTATGAATAACTACACAGAACATAACCTGAAATGGGTTCGTAAATAGAAAACAGCTGATGCAACGCACGGAAAAATTTAAACGACTAAATCGTATACAAAGAGAGTAATTCTCTTTCTCTCTATCACTCTCTCTCCTACCCAATTTCAAACAACGGCACTGATATAATACCTAATAAAGAAAACTTGGTCAATATTTTTTCATAATCACATACTCTCGATTAAAAATAAATAACATTTTTTTTGGATACAAACGTATTACGCATAACAGGTAAATAGACGTAAATTCCGTGGAAGACGTTATAACGTAAGTTTCCGGGGGAGACTTTACAATATTTATCTGTACTTACAACATGTCTAATATGCAGAATTGCGATTTTGGAAGAGGGATGATTTGTGTTTTTGACAGACAGACAGTTGTAACATTTTTGCTGTTATCAGACCATCTTAAAAGATATTATTTTCCTAAAATACTGTATTAAAATAACTTGATTTTTCCTTCCTCTTGAAACAGACTTTTGTTGTCTAGGATTAAAAAAGATTTCACAAAGCTAATGTAAAGAACTCATTCCTTTATGTAATGGTAAACTGCAGAGATAGTCCAGCATCATTAAGGAGCATAAGTCCATATTCTAGTGTGATAAGAGCTGGTAGGAAACATGTAGTTTTTTATGACTCAACAGTAGATGATTACAGGACTAAATAACACCGAGATATGTTTATTAAACATTCTTATATTTAACAGCAACAAATTTTGATGTGTGTACTGTTTTATATATTTATTGATTGATTTATTTAACTATTATTCACAAACATAAATAAATAAGTGTACTGTTTATATTCAATTTTTCATATGCATTGTTTACAATTAAAAAATAGATATTATTTCCTTAAATCTTTGCGCTTTCAAAGTGGACTACTTCTGTTTTATAAACAAAATTTCACACTCTTAAAATATCCACATGGTAATGTAATATATTTATTATCATTTTTTAACAGGTGGAAAAAACCAGCTGTAATAAAAAGATTGTATGTGTATACAATAAACATATACTACATTTACATGTATAAATTCAAGGTAAATGTGTGTGCGTGTAATTTTTGTATTAAGGGAGACTTTGGAAAACTGATGTTCTCTGCAGGAGAGCCTGCACTCCTATGGTGTGTGGGTCTCGCACCCACCAAAACCACAAACAGAGGTGCCAACCTTTGAAGTGAGTTATCAGTAATTCCACTGTTAACGCCCCTCCCCCCAAAATTTTTCGAGTCAAATCCAAAGCATGATCCTCTCCTCTCGATAATGACACCCCCTTCCCGACAGCAATCTATTCTAAAGTATATAATATTACACAATAAAATATGCAAATTACCTGTTAGTTCTGTGACAAAAAATTCTTTGTAGCTTGTTTTGCACCCAGCAGCTGCTTTTCGGTGTAGGTTTTCTTGAAGCATACTTCCCCCTGTGATGACATTTTCGTCTTCTGAACCAAAAGCGATTCCAGTGTAGATGTGCTTAATATAGGCCTGAAGTCTGTCTGATTTTTCCTAACAACACTGAAAACTCTTTCTGTGGGAGAGTTACTGTGAGGTACACTTAACACTGCAAATACAACATTACTTAAGGTTTTATACTTCATTTGTCCACTTTCATTTTTAAGCTCTGCAATGTTGCCCCAGTTTACATCAATTTTAGGTCCATGTACAATATATTCAGGGAAAGTACCATACTGGTTAACTGCAAATTCCTCTTCAAGTTTGTCATGTTCACTTTCCTTGACCAAACTTGGGAATCTTCGAACAAAATATTCACGAGATGAATAGGAAACCTTCATTCTAAGAGAGATGTCTACAACTTCGGCATGCTGAAGAAATTCATCATCAAGGGGACATTTCCTGATAATGTAACTGCAAGCTGCCATATAAAACTCTCTTACAGAATTATAAAACATCTGTTCACAGTCGTTCTCTTTCAAGTATGCCCTGGCTTTTGCTCCGATTACCAAGTCCTCGTTGCCTTTCTGGTACTTCCTCTTCTTGAATTCAACACTCGAAAGGGAGGTAGATTCTGACTGAATAGAACATGGCTGAACAAATCTGACCAATAGGTCAGTTAGAAGACCATTAAGATTCCTCCTAAGAAGATGTATGGCTGGAGCATCTTGTTGCAGAAATAAATTCACTGAGTTAAAGGCAGGAAGTGTACTCTGAAGAAAATAGCAAAACAGTTTTGTGTGTGGGTCCTGTAAGAAAGATATTACAGTTTCAAACTGCTTGGTGCTCTCATTTTTATGGTTGGGGTCACTACAAAACATGAGTGTCAAAGCTTTCCACTGCTCAAGAACTCGATTAATAGACTGAAGAAGCGAGAGCCAACAGGTACTGACACATTTCAAAATTTTGTGACCCTCCGTGCCACAAATAGCCTGATATGCTTTCAACGTGTTTTGCCTTTTAGAACTCTTATCAAGGTAGTAATATAACTGAACCAAAAAGTTCTCTACATTGACTGGTAATTGGGCTGCTGCTTTTTGCCCACAGATGTGTATGAGATGACATGAACAACCTGAAACATAAACAGAAGAATGCCTGTCCTTCACAAATTTAGCAACACCTTTATTTGCCCCTATCACTGTGTATGCATTGTCAGATGAAAAACAAATGCAATTTTCCCATGGAATAGCTAGAGAAGACAATTCACTATTGATAACAGAAAAAATTTCCTCACCTGTGTTGTCAGTACTCTCTAACAATGACAATAGAAGAGTCGATATTTGGCCTATCTGAGCATTAAAGAAAGAAACAACTATAGGATAAAGTTTTACTGCATTTGAATCCGTACTGCCATCAGTAGCCAAAGAAAAATGCATTTTTTGCAAAAGTTCACTTATTTCCTTTTTTGTCTCAGATGCCCGTGTATTGAACTAAAGCAAAGGTTTTAGTTCTTGCACAGCCATATTTCTGCAATATTTCAGAGTCAGGGAACATTGCTCTAAATAAATTTCCTGCATGGTCCAAAACAGATAACGGGATATTATGCTCCAAAAGAAATGATGTGAACAGCAACTCGGCATCTGTCACCGCAGTTTCATTACTTTTTACGAAGAATGATGAAACAGACTTGTTTCATAATTTTGCTTCACTGTATGTGTTATGTTTCTTGGATTCTATGTGTATTCTGCAATCATCTCGTCCACTGTGAGCCACAGAAAAATCACACAAGCACACACTGCAGAACACGTGGTTTTCACTAATACGTGAAACAAGTAGGCATGGCCATTCCTTTGTGTAACCATCTCGACATTTTTGTAACACTGCTGTCTTCTTAGAAGTAGATGCAATTTGACATTTGTACTGCTTCACTTTACAAAACCAATCACTTCTTTTAGAAACAACAACTAGAATAATTAGAAGTGTAACGCGCTAAAGTACTTCGGCGCAAACAACAAAGAGACACCACGTTCACCAATGACGCGCACTGGAGTTGAGCTCCTTTATTCACAATGAATTTCACAACGCTCATGGGCAGTGCTGCGATAACAAAAGAAAGTGACGATCTAATTAGTAGCCAACTCACAAGCATTGAAACGAGGAGGGTTCAGCAGTAATGCTCGAAAGGATAGACATTTTTTCTTCTTTCCTTTTTTTTCATAGAAATTTATTTTTTTTGTGATAATGTCGCTTTCCGTAATAATCTCCCCTTTGACCGTAATGAGATGAAATGCGTAATAATTACAGACAATCCGTAATAGTTGGCACCTCTGCACATGGCATGGATCCTACTCAGAACTGCTGTTTCACAGTACTTCAAGGTGGCGCCATTTGTTCTTCGTCCTGTAGACGTTAGTCTGTTTTAAACCTTCATTGGGTCCGTGTTACCCACATTTTCTACTATTCTGTCAGCGGCCCTAGTAAGATCATTTTCTGCTCCTTCTTTTGCTTTACTACCTTCTCTATGTAAGCTGCTACCTGATCCCAGTGGTGTTCGCTCTGCAGTATTAGTCCGATGATATTTTCCAGCGAGATCTGTCCCACTATATTTTTCAGGGTTTGCCTCTCCTCTTTCCATCTGTCACAGGTGAAAAACATGTGGTGCACATCATCTAGTTCCTGTTTGTAGAAAATGCAGTCTGGTCTGTCTATTTTCCCCACCCTAAAGTTAAGTCCGGAACAGGCTGTGACCAGTTAAAAATTGCATTATAGAATAATTAATCTCTCCTTTGTAACTTTATTTTCTCTGTTACAAATTAATTATTTTGTAATTGAATTATTTTGAGATTTATCGGGCGCCATGTTGCCACACTGTACAACAGAATATGTAACTTACTTTGAGGTCCAGAATTCGGGTTACACGAACCAGGGTTGTGAAATATATTACCTGAAATAATTACACTCAAAATAAAACGTACCATTGACCTTTTATTTTTTAAGATGACTTGAAAATTGACTACATGTTACGCCATGTGGCGTTTAGCAAATATTACACCCTTAGCATGTTAACCCTCCAAAAACAAAATGTATTATAATATTACATAATAAACATGATAAAATGTATATATATATAGTGGCACAACCCAGCACTTATTAATATTGAATAATATCCTCTCTCTCACTCTCTCCCTTTCATTCTCTGGTACAATTTCGTTATGAGCTCATTTTGATAAATATTTAATATTTGATTAATTTTGAATATAAAAAGTTTATATTTTATATGTTTGATTGGTTTTTAGTTGTACTTAGCTGTCACAGCATTGAAAAACGTATCATCGTGGATCTCACACTCCCGATTGTAGTGTCCCATCGTGATTACACGCTTTCTATGTTAATACACCCAAATACAGCTAATATGTTAATCATCGCCAAATGACCAAAACTGTTATTTAATAAACTTTTGGTGGTGTAAAAGTTAGAGAAACACACTTCGTGAATTTGCCGGCCGGCTCTCTTCACTGGCGAGACGAAAATGACAACGTTTCACCACTGAGCGTTGCAGAGGTGGGGCAAAACTACGTCACTGGTTCTTTTGTTTGAATGGCCAAGCCCCGTTTGTTTAAAAAAGTATGCATTCTTTTGGCTGATGTAATCATGGGCTAGGCTTGTTGACACGTTATTATGACGAACTGTTTTTTGCTATTTTTGTGGTTTTACTCTGACCCCGACACAAATCCTGTCCGCTCAATATTACGTTATTGAAAATTCTCACTAAAACTTCACCAATCTTTTATATGGTATTTTAAAATAAAATACAATAATTAGGATTTACAATAATTATTTCCCAAAATTGTTATGGTACCAGAACTGTACCGTTACAAATACCCCCTCAATGATAGATTTTATGCCGAAGCATAAAGACTTTCATTGACACATTCGTACTTCCTAAAGGGATCAGCTAGGATATGTCGCCACAACCCCCTTACTTTTTATGTGAAAAGAATACAATAACTCACCCGTGGTCCGATGATGGAGACAGTACCTGCATGACCTTACTGGACTTCTCCTACGAGATCCCAACACCATAAGGCCAATCAGGCGCGTAACGCTCCTGCTCTGACGCGCTGGCCAGCTCAGGACCGCCGTCACAACATCACCAAACACTGAAACAATAAATCAAAATATCAAAATAGTGGCTTGGTATAATGCTATATCCCTAACTGATCTGTTTCCACTTAGCTATGTGCTGGTTTGTGTTAAGAAGCACTGGGTTTGCTTCAACTCAACAAGAATTATATAGAAGTGCCATTCTTTGTTCAAATTCCTATGCTAATACATAATAAACATAATACAAACTAATACACTCATCATTAATATTGCAAGTATTACAGAAAAATAACCAATTCACATTTACGCTTGATTAAAATTTACACACCCTACATCTTTAAATTTGCGTATAAAATTGTAAAAATTACAATTTCAATTAATTAATAATTTTAATTAAACTTTTATTAATTAGCCATCAATTATTTATCGTTTACTACCATTTAATTCTTCACAATTTCAAATTTATTATTAATATTCATATTACATTATTATTATTTCATTTCTTATTACCTTTCTACTATGAATTTTCTACTTCATTGATTAGTCTGGGTGACTCCTGTATTCACTATGCTTTGACTTTTATATAGGCACTAACATTTATAATCTTACTCACCTTTCTTCTAATTAACCACTACTAACCAGATTGACATATTATGACACCAATCTCTCAATTATAAACACCTTCACTAATTCCATTTAAATCCTCTGGCACCGCTCGTCTTTGTAATAGGATGTGTGTTCCCTACTTGGCCATATACATTCATAATTTTTTGCCCTTCCAAAATATCGGCAAACACTCCCTTAAACTACGCTATTACCTGCCACAACGATATACGTTGGTCACTCCTTATCACCTCACCCCCACTACAAAATATCATCATCAACAAATATATGTTTACCCTTTACTTTACTCACCTCTCTACATATAATCACTACTACTGTGTCCCTAAAATATCTAATACTCTCTTTGTGTATTATTTTCTTTAAAATTCTTATCTATCTAACTCCCATTAACTTTCAAATGCCTTTATCACCCAATCTCTATCCCCTTTTAAACACTTTACATTTCTGTGACCATTGGCAACTGCATTAGAAAATTCATCCCTCACCTACTAATAACAATACATCTCAATATTCAAATACATATTATATGCTTAATCATTTATTATTCATTAGAAATTTTCTTCATTACAAATTAATAATTCAACTTCATTACACAAACTTTCTTTTATACCAAATTAATTGAGTAATTAATCTTTAATTATTTAATTTAATTATTTAACCATTACTTTCACTTGTTTAGTCAAAACAAAAACATGTTAATTGTTATTATTAAATCAATTAAACTATAATTTACTGTTACATACATGGTTTGCATAACATTACCTGTAATACACAACATCAAGAATACACAAATACATTGACATTAATACACAAAAAAATATACAATCCAACTTATTATTTTATCATTGATCAAAATCAGTTCATATACAATCCATTTCAAAACCACTGTTCACATATATTAATGTTCATTACACAATAAAACAATCTACCCTCCATCATTGAATAACAGTCGAATCTTAGGTCTATACAACTTATTTTTTATTAAATAAATGATATTATTATTATCAATATAATATTTGTTTAGAATTTTATATTCTTCTATAATCTCATTTGACTTAATATGTTTATTCCATATCAATTTATCATGTACCATGTCACTATCGGGTATGGTTCTGTCTACCTCAGTATTATCTGTCATAATCATGTACGTTATCAAGTCATTTCTATCATCATCATAATTATCTACTATGACACCCATTACTTCCCAAGGTAAGTAATTGTTATCATTGTTATCACCATCTACTATTATTGCTATCTCAATTTCGCTATAAGGTAAGTATTCACTATAATTATCCACCATCTCTACTCCTAACCTTTCTACAAATTCTCTATACTTTCTATTTATCTTAAAAATCTCTATTACTCTCTTTCTCTCTCTCTCAATATATTTCTCACCATAACGCCAAGCTACACTCTCTCTCTCCAAATATGCAGTGGTCACTAACTCATAATTACTGCACCACCTATGAGGTACACAAAAAAACCAGGGAACTCTATTTGTAGACCTATCGTCTCCCAAATATAAATCTAAGGAACTCATGTCCTTGCTAAAAATACGTGAAGACTTTACTTCACCCCCTACTACAACATCAAGGGAAAATTCTACCCCCTGCATCCCTTTTACAAATATACTTTCTCTCAGCTCTCTGTCTGACTCAACACACACAAACATCTCATTATCACTCCCAATATTCTCATCATCAATTTCTAATACCATGTTCTTAATTATATCATCATTACTACCCCCACTATTCTCTACCCCACTTTTATTCTTGTAATTCTCATCTTTGGTATATCAAATATCTCGTCTACCAACGTTACTGTTTGTTCTTTCATTTTATCGAAATGTGTATGCATTTCATCGATTCTTTTGTCTAACTTAAAATTTCGTCTTTTAATTTCATGTTTTATTTCGTCAAACTTTACATCTAGCTTGCTGAACTTCTCATCAAATTTATCAAACTTCATACTTTGTTCATCAAATTTATGTAATAGTAACTGCATCATTGCAGCTGTCTCATCTGTTTTATTTTCCTGACTACTTGAGATGGAGGTTATTGTTACTGTCTCTGATTGTACAAATGCAGTCGTACTTGACTCGCCAATATGACTAATTTGTGTTAATGGAACATCCATCTCACTAGTCAAATTTTCATCAGTTGTACTGATTTCTGTGGTTTTATTGTCATTGGTACTCATTTTGGTTATTATATCTCTAACACATATATGTCTATAACCTCATAACTTAACCCTACCTTATGCACGTGTTTATGTACTTTCGAAATTATTTCAGGTAATATATTTCGATTTTCTGGTAGGTATACTCCACATAAAATTAAATTTTATATCGAGTCCCTGTTCGGGCGCCAATGTAACTTTATTTCTCTGTTACAAATTAATTATTTTGTAATTGAATTATTTTGAGATTTATCGGGCGCCATGTTGCCACACTGTACAACAGAATATGTAACTTACTTTGAGGTCCAGAATTTGGGTTACACGAACCAGGGTTGTGAAATATATTACCTGAAATAATTACACTCAAAATAAAACGTACCATTGACCTTTTATTTTGTAATAAAAGGACTAGATTACTCAATGTGTCTTCCAATGGAGGTATTTATAAGAAAATTCAGGAACTTTTAAATGGGTTGTATTATTTGTGTATGCTGCACTGTAACATTCAGAATTGATATACTTCCCAGCATCACTCTAAAGCACGTTTAAGAACTTCAAAATAGGATCAATCTCAAATTGTAATACATTTTTTTTGTAAAGACCGTACTTAATTGCTGAATGTAAAATTATGGTCACCCTTTGTTCTTTATTTATTACAACAGTACCAGCACACCCAGGACAAAAATATTTTAAGTAAGTATTAAATAAAGCAAGTTTAGAAACAACAACAATATACACAGAGAGTGTAAGCTTAACAGGGTTCACAAAAACTCAAAAGAATGTGTAACAAGCAACAAGCCACTGGTTGTCTTTCATGCCCCAAAACATAAAATTTGTGCTCTTTCATTTAAACCTGTTCCACTAACCTACAAGATGATAGACACTACAAAGTTTAGTAAGGCTGTTAACATACCTTTCAAACATCAATTATCACAGCTGGATCAGGAATTTTTGTATGCACCTTGTGTTTTGGATTTTCCATTAGGGTTTCAGTAAATGGTGTGAATTTACTGTTTTGGGGCCAATGTAATAACTATGTATAGCTCAAGTGAACTTTTTTTGCAACATTTTTTTATGTTGATGGATACTGGAAAATACTCAGTACTGAATATTTTCGTATTGCAGTGAAAAAGAAAAAAGTAAAGCTGATAGGTTAAATATATGAAAAAAATATGTTTCACTGTATCTGAGTCTAGATGGTTTCTCAAAAATTTCATTTAAATCCAAAGTACATTATTTTAAATAATTGTTTCGTCTCAGTTTCAGAAATTTTATTAATTCTGTTATAGTTTGAGGTGATAAAATCCTAATTTTCATGTTTTTAAACAAACATTTTATATTTATTTATTATATTTAAACTTAAAAACCATCTTAAAAAATTTGTCTGATTCCATGCTGTTTGGCCATGGTCCAATGCTATACACATTAGCAGATGTTTCAGCCATGCGATTGACAGCCATCATCAGTGCAAGTTGAGCTTCGTCTAACATAGATGTCACATGTTAGTGACCACAGTACTGTGGTAATGGCATCTGTGGTCAATAACGTGTGACAGCTACGTTAGATGAAGCTCAACTGCACTGAAGATAGCCATTAATAGCACGGCCGAAACATTTGCTAACATGTATAGCACTGGACCATGGCTATACTGGTAGGGATGGTGGGAAAGTCATGGATACAAATCAAATACATCAACATTTCTGCATTATCTCTGTGACTTGATGTCTTGTTTCTAGTTATGAAACAAAAATTCTTAGATAACACTAGGATTATTAATTAATAAAATAACACCTAAATACAGAAACATAAAAAGGTGTTAATAATGGGGCTACTGATAATACAAAATTATGAGACGGGTCTGCAAGCTGAGTAGGTTACAATTTTTGAAAATTGTCACTAAATGTTTAAATTAATCTAAAAATGTTTAAATGTATTTTTTAAATTAGATTCAAACTGGAATTTTTTTCAATCAACTAGTATGAATTATTTAATCATTAAATGAATGATTTATTAGTTTATCCATTACTAAACATGGCAAAATACAACTAACTTAAGTATGGGTGAGATCAAAGACTGCATGTCTGTATAAACTATTATAGGCCTATATTAAATTAACATCCCTCCATATATGTTATTTAAAGTGCACGTTTTGGTCCTTGTTTAATACAAGGATGTACTATTTAATATTTCATAAAGTAATGTATCAAATTGAGTAACTGAATTAAATTTTTATGTAACGAACTACAAGGGTAAGTTAATAAATATCCACAATTTTGTTATAATCGTATCTAGGTTGGCAGTACCACTAACACCAACAGATGGTGCTGTTGTCTCTGCTTGTGGACTGTTAGACCATCCACTGAAACAGTCAGCTGTGGATTGTTGCACGATAAATATGGCTGCCCCTCTCTCTGTTTGCACCCAAGAAGGACAGCGTGCAGTGATCCAGTTTTTGTGGTCTGAAGGTGTATCACGAGCTAAAATCCGTAGAAGACTTTCAAAACAATGTGGGGTAATGTTTTTACCACAGTGAAATATATACGAACAGATCGAAAACGGTCGGACAAGCGTAAAGATGAGGAAAGATCAGGATGCCTAACCTCTTCCACTACTGATGCCATTATTGAAAAAGTTAATGCCATGATTCAGACCAACTGAAGAGTAAGTATCGATGAAGTGGCATACCATCTTGTGAATTAGTCATGGTTTTGCATATTAAAATATCCATAACAGACTCGGCTTTCATAAAGTCTGTTCAAGATGGGTCCCAAAGCAGCTCACTGAAGAGCATAAGCGAAATCGTGTGGTCTTCTGTGAACACTTACTGGATGAAGGTGATGCTTTTTTGAAATGAATAGTCACTGGAGATGAAACATGAATCCATCACGTTGAACCTAAAAGCAAACACCAGAGCATGGAATGGAAACACCACGAATCTCCAGTCAAAAAGAAATTCAAGAGTCAACCCTCTCCAGGAAAGGTAATGCTCACAGTATTCTGGGACTCACAAGGGCCAATACACCAACAATACTTGAAGTAGGGCTCGACAGTAAATAGTGATAGTTACAGTGAGATGCTATCCAATGAAATGAAGTGTGCAATTCGATCCAAATGCCGAGGCCTTTTGTCGGAACAAGTGCTTTTGTTGCATGACAACGTACACCCACATTCTGCCTCCCACATAGTCCAAACTTTGAGAAATTGCGTTTTGAGGTGTTGGAGCATCCTGCATATAGACCCGATCTTGTCCCGTTGAAGTACCATCTCTTTGGTCAACTTAAAGATGATTTAAGGGGCTGTCGATTCTCCAGAGGCCAAGAAGTGAAGGAAGCAGTGCATATGTGGCTTGCTGCTCAGCCGAAAAACGTTTTTGCTGAAGGAAACAGGAAGCTTGTGCAACGATGGACCAAGTGTACTGAAAAGCAAGGTGACTTTGTTGAAAAATGAGCTGTCAGATTTGTACTGTTGTTATAATAAATTATAAAAATTGTTTGCAGATACTTATTGACTTACCCTCATACATGTTATGTAAGCATTGCTGAAGAGTTATTAATATTTATTTAATACAAAGTAATTATTTCAAATAAACTTAAACTTTTTATGAACTTGAATAAAATATATGTCAGAATATATGATTTATGTTATTTAAAACATCAACTTACCATAGTCTATTTTCAGTATGGTGGGTTCACATAAATGGACAGGGGGATTTCTAACAAGGGAGAAAATGTTATGAAATTGTGTTTTAATGGGGACTGTGAATTGGTTACAATATACTGATTGTTAAACATGGTTGGGAACCCTGGAGTTTTGTGTTTTATGACTTCCAGGGGCTTTGTATGGAAGATTCTGGCACCTCATTTGCATCCTGACCTTACAACCATGACTAAGTTTTCAATAAAATTCTTGTTAGTACACAAGAAAATTGTATCCTGCTACTACACTATCAATTTATACATCAGTAATACACTTACTTTGAATGAGCAATAACCATTAAAGCTGATGCAAGTTTGCTTTCCAGAACTGACTGAGTTACACCTGCAGGCACATACACTGACATGTTTGCCAAATGAACAGAACAGTGTGTTCCACGATACAACTGTAACATAGTCAAATTACTTTTATCATTAGCTACATAAACTTGACTATTAATAAACATTTTTAAAGTGACAGAATATTTAAATTTAAATAAAATGTGAGGCATTTAAGTGTGCATTTTTTTTTAATTTGGCAAAAAACACCAAACATAATAATGATTTATTCTAATCTAAAGAGATACATGTACATATAACATAAATGTATTTTTGTGTATTTTCAGCACATTAAGCACATACACAATACAGTGTATATGATACACATTATACTATTTTTCTACATACTCATCAGTGACTTCTACATATTTTTGTTGTTTTGATTATTCATCATCTTTTTTCACAGCACTACACTTTATATACTAATGAAACTTTCAACTTGTGAAACTTACTTGTCTTTTCCTCTCGTACGCGTTTCGGTGTGGTGTTCGCCTTCGTCAGCTTTGAGACAGACTGCCATTAATTTGTAACGGTTTCTATTTGGGAGGTATAGTGGGGGTGGTGTGTGGAGGAAGGGGATTGGTGCGGGGATCCAAATTATTGTTACCTTTTTGTATAATTGTGTCAAAAAGTGTATGTGATTTATACTGTAATTGGTCGTTAAGTATGTTGTTTGGTTGTGTTGTGTGGTGTTTGTATATTTCATATTGTTCTGCTGTGTTAAGTTTTCGACCTTTGGGTAAGTAGGGGTGTAATATTTCAAGATTAGTATCTATGTTGGTGTAGCTGTGGTTTTTTGTGTGTATGTGTGTGGCAAACGTGGAATGTATATTGTTGTTGGATAAAGCTTTTAGGTGTTCAGAGTAACGGGATGAAAAAGATCTTCCCGTCTGGCCTATGTAGAAACTATTGCAGTTATTACAATTTAATTTGTAAACACCTGTTTTGTTGTATTTGTCTATGTCCGTGTTTGTATCATTGATGTGTTTTTTGATGGTATTTTTTGTTCTGTATGCTATTTTGTATTTGTGTTTTCTGAATGTATTGGCGATTTTGTGTGTGTTGGAGTTATGGTATGTGAGTGTGATGTATTTAGTTTGTAGTGTGTTGTTGGTATTTTGTGTTTTCTTGTTTTTGTTTATGATGTGTTTGTGTAGTTTGTTTATTAAATTAGGGTTGTATCTGTTTTTCATTGCTATGTATTTGATTGTGTTGAGTTCGTCAGTATAGTCTTGTTTACTTAATGGTATTTTAGTTAGTCTACGGAGCATCTGGTTGAAGGCCACATGTTTATGTTGTGTTGGGTGGTTTGATGTGTTGTGTATAACCATGTCGGTTGTGGTTGGTTTTCTGTATATTTTGTACGTGTGTGTATTGTTAGTTTTGTTAATTGTTAGGTCCAGAAAATTTATACTATTATTTTGTTCAATTTCCAGTGTAAATTTTAGTTTGTGGTGTATTGTGTTTATGTATTTGTGAAAGTTTTCAACCTGTCTTGTGTTGCCTTTGAATAAAAGTAATATATCATCTACATACCTGTGCCAGTAAATGATTTTGTTGGTGTATCTGTTGTTGTTTATTATGTGGTTCTGTTCTATGTTGTGTATATATATTTCTGCCAGTATTCCAGATATGGCGGATCCCATCGGGAGACCATCTGTTTGTGTGTATATCTTGTTATTGTATGTAAAGTAATTTTGCTCAGTTATTATTTTGGTGAGTGTGATGATCTCTTGTATGTGTGTTTTGGGCGAGTTGTTTTGTCTGAGTAAATGTTCTAGTGTTTGTATGGTTTCATGAATTGGGACATTGGTGTATAAATTGGTTATATCAAAAGATGCTTGTGTTGAATTGTGTGGGATGTGGATGTGTTCAGTTTTCTTGACTAGTTCGATGTTATTTTTGATAGAAGTATTGTTACTGAGATTAATGTTTTCTCTGATTATTTTGTCTAGGTGTTTTGCGATTTTGTGGGAGGGAGCTTGTGTGTTGTTTATTAATGGTTTGTGGGAATGTTAGGTTTGTGTATTTTCGGTAATGCATTTAGTCTAGGGGGGTTAGGTTTGATTTGTTTAAGGTATTTGGTGCTTTCTGGTTTGATTATATGTTTTGTGTTATTTACAAATTTGTTAATTTGTTTTTGAAATTTTAGTGTGGGTCTTTATTTATTTCTGTTATATTATTTTCGTTGAAGAAATTCTCAATTTTAGTGTTTGGTTGATGTTTGTCCATTATGACGTTTATGTTCCCTTTATCAGCTTTTAATATTGTTATGTTGTGTTTAAGCAACTTTTGTTTTACATTATTAAGCGTTTTTATTTCATTGTTGTGTCTTTTTGGTTGGTGTCAACTCCACCACACAACACAACCAAACAACATACTTAACGACCAATTACAGTATAAATCACATACACTTTATGACACAATTATACAAAAAGATAACAATAATTTGGATCCCCGCACCAATCCCCTTCCTCCACACACCACCCCCACTATACCCTCCAAATAGAAACCGTTACAAATTAATGGCAGCCTGTCTCAAAGCTGACGAAGGCGAACACCACACCGAAACGCGTACGAGAGGAAAAGACATGTAAGTTTCACAAGTTGAAAGTTTCATTAGTATATAAAGTACATATTTTTATATTATGCCACCAGTTTTCTTATTCAACTGACAAAGAAGTGTGCTTCAGTGTCTCAAACCATTTCCTAACACCATTCTTCAATAATCCATCACGTTCAAACTTCGTTAATATAAGCTATTCCTTTTAAATGTAGGAAAAAGAGATAATCACTTGGTGCAAGGAGTAGGATAGTTGGGTAGTATGATGTAGATGGTCAAAAATGTTCCAGTCAAATGTTTGCTTCATTTGAATAGTGTAGTTGCAGCATAAGATCAAAGATCAAGTATTAATGTGCAAAAGCACAAATCCCACTTAGCAACAACTCAAGTCTTTATTTCTGAATAATCCATCTACATATTACTCAATGTCTCAATAACTGTCGACACTAAAGGTATTAAAACCCAAAAAATTTAACGTGTTTCCATGTATAAGAAAAGTAAGAAGCCAAAACCATTTCTGTGCCCCAGAAAATAATGACCATGACATTTCTGGCAGATATTTTCTTGCTTTTGGTTATGTGTGCTGCAACTGTGACTACTGTTTGAAGTAAGAAATCTAGGCCTAAGTGCAACATATATGTTCCATTACATCTATGAACTGTGAATTACTGTTATATACCTCTGCCAAAACTTAATGTCCCAAATATTACAGCAAATTTAGCTCAAAAAGTGTAAAATATCCCTAATGAACTTTGGCAGAATTACTGTCTTCTACAAAAAAAAAAGGAACGAATTACAGCACACACCTCACAGTACCAAATTATCTATTGTTTCACATGTTCAGAGTTATTCATAAGTGGTATTAAATAAGAGCCCGATTATTACACAAGCTACTTACTGTGGATGTGCAACTGGTGTACTTTAAAAAGAAACCTGTCTTTAAAAAAATATCTCGCAGGTTTATAAATTCTAACTTCAACCAAAAAATGATTATATTAGTTACAAAAATTTACCTGACAAACAGGCTCTGGTTCTGTTTTGGCAGGGCTACTGGAATCAAGTGGATGAGTTGAAACAAGCCCTAACCCACCTGTATTTATTGGTCCACCTACAGCAATTCCTCCAAACTGATCATTTGGTGACACACTGTAAAACATACATAACATGCTTACACACATGATACTTATATAACATAAAAATTCATAAAAGGAAACATAAATGTAAGCTGTGTCCATGTGTAGGAAATACTTATGCTTCAAGCCTGGCACACTTTGGGTGAACCCTAAATTTTTGACAAGGCTGACTTTGTATAATCACTGAAATTTTAACCAAATTAATAGACAAATGACAATAAGTATAATGAAAGACAAAGAATAGTTGTAATTATCCAGAAATATCAAATAATTAGTGACTATTAAGTTCCATAAAGGATATTTTTATGTCATAATCTTTATGATGTTTTAATTAAATATGTATTTATTTTTTCTTTACCTTTTATAATTCTTTCATATAATTCAATGATAAAGCATTCTCATATTTTTACTATACATTCGTCTAGATGATACAGACTGAAGAGCAGATGATACAGAATTCAAATCTTTAGATTTTATAATCTTTATTTACTTACATTCTTTATAGTCTACTTAATATTCTTAAATCCTTTTAAATAATCTTCTTCAATCTGATATATACACAAAATGAATTTTTTATTTTATGAAATTTTTTTATTTGAATTAAGTTATCAGCATAAAAGAAATTACAATGTTTATTATAAATCAACTATTAAAATTTATAAAGGAATTTTATTGTGGACATTTATAATAAAAACTTACAGACATTTGGCAATGCTGAAGCACTCGTCCAACACAACCTTATAAGAAATCTATTGTAGGTCTGTGATTTATATACAGATACTGCTTGATGAACTCAGTACAATTTATTAATATATTGATACAGAAACTATCAATGCATTACTGCTGATGTGAACAGCCAGATTTTAAAAATCTTAATGTAATGAAAAATATTTGGTTCTTGTCTAGATAACCAGTAGCACCTACAAATCTGCTAACTCTATTTCTAAATTCACATATTTTAACCTAACCTAACCTAACTTACACAAAACAAACTTAACTGTACTTTAGTGCAGTGTTCAATTAAGATAGTCACTTAAGGAGATATATATATATATATATATATATATATATATATATATATTGTAACGTTACATAACCCAGTCCCAATAAATGATAACTTAATTATACTACCATAAAGGTCAGAAATGGGTAAACTATAACTAGCTATAAATTAAGTTATATCACTAAACATTATAAAATATTATTGAAGTGATATACAGTGACAAGTGAGTTATAGTGTACCCAGTGCGTAAATAAGTGAATGTGAAGGGAACTTCTTACAGACTTGTGCTGTAGATGTGGGAATTATGGATTATAATAGTAGACTGTGATGCTACTAACTAATTATGTATTTTGTTTAGTTATTGTATGATTTATATTGTGTAGGCAACTAAAATTTAGTACCTATGTTTAATTTTATATTTAATAAAATAATTATGTTATTATATAAGATAACCCAGGGTTAAAAAATAAAAGAGTTAAATATAAGATGATAATAAAAAAACAAAATAATACTGTACGAGGAAAATGGCAGAAGAAAATAGTGCAGTGTAAGAATACTATAAGAGATTAATAAATAATATATAAATTCATTTAAAGTTAATAATAATATTAAAGACTTACAGTGGAACTTGGTTATAACGTCATTGAAGGGACCAAAAAAATAATGACGTTATATCCGAGTGACGTTATAAAAGAGTCATTATAAAAGACCCTTTTTAATCACTAGTAAGGAAGGAGAAATAAAAAAAAAAAGATCTTAGCATTATTATTATTAACATTATTCGTGATATTTATTCTAAAGTTTACAAACTGCATTTCATTTATACAAACAGCATGAAGAATATTTTAAAAGATCAAAAAGAAAGTACATGTAACTTACATTTAGGCTTACTGTCGAAAGTAATCCGTAATTTTCTTTTGAACGCTCCTTTCTGAAAAATAAATTCTTTCTGTTGTGCTATGGAGATGCTGCGCTGCATTGAACGTGTCGTCAGACGTCTCTCTAAAGCAGTAAAATCGTGAAAGAGTTTTGGCGGCTCTCATTGCTTCCTGTACTGTCGGACAAACGATGTCGGCATCCTCCTCTTGCTCAGCATCTTCTTCAACACTATCTTCTGCTTCTATGTTTTTTACTTCCGCGATAATTTCTGCGTCACTCAACACTTGGAATGTTTCTACTTGGTCTCCACTGATGCATAGGAATCAAGTTCATTTCCAAATTCATTTACGTCGAATTTCTTAATCCACTCCGAGAGCGGCAAGTCGTCGTCTTCGTCATCATCGGGTAAATTTTCATGTACGAGTTGTGCTTTACTAAAGCATTTTCATTTTGCTATCGTCTTCTGTGTTACACTCTTCCAAGAGTCGTCTAGGAATTGCATTGCATCTAAGAGTGAAACTGTGGGAGGTTGCGCCGTGTCCATACAGAAAATAATTTTTTTTTTTAAGTTGCTTGCGGTAGTGACACTTTAGGCTTCTAATGACACCTTGGTCCATAGGTTGCAGGACACTCGTACAGTTGGCCGGTAAGAAGACCAGATTAATGTTTGTCAAATTTAACTTTGGATGGGCTGCACAGTTGTCAACTAGAAGTAGAATTTTTCTGTTTTTCGATGACAAGTCTTTATCCCACTTTCTTAGTTCATCTTCAAAAATACTAGAAGTCATCCATGCATTTTTGGATCCTGTTGGTCCTGTTACAGTGCTTATCGCTTGCATACAATGTATGTCTGTAGCCATGGGCGTAGCGCGCGCACATATATACGTTTATATGAAATTTAGAGTAAAATATATGAGAAATTTTTGACGCTATAACAGAGTAGTACAATATTTAGTGACGTTAAAACCGGGAATTTTTATAATGTTAAAGATATCAGTTTGACCGGACTTATGACAAAATAACGCTACACCCGAGTTGACGTAACAGCCGAGGCCGTAATAACCAAGTTCCACTGTATATCTAAAGTTATAAGAAAATAAACGAAAAACTGTTATATAAATCAAATTGGGAAATAAACCAAAATTAAAAAGAATTATTTTTCTATAAATCGAAAATAAATTTATAATAATTAAAAACAGCCTATATACTCAAAAGTAAATAGCAGCACCAATAAAAAATGATATAGAAATTATGTGTTACTAACAGTAACAGAATAACAACATATTGTTTAATCGAATTTGAGATTGAAAACTGTTCGGTTGAAAAGCGTAATGAGACCAAAATTGTATTAAAAAACCTTTGAAAACATTGGAAACAGTACAAAATTATAACGAAAATTAACTCACAGTATACACATTATGTACCACTCCTTTAAATATCAAATCTAACTTGCTTTACCCCATAACGAAGTGTTAAAAACCATTTTCAAGATCAGGCCTAGCCAAGCCGTGCTTCGAGTTTTCAACGAGATGGTATCTGATAGACGTTCATGAAATTACAAAACAACTAGGAACACCACACGAGAAACTGCTTCACGCAAGTAAGAACTTCAAGGAAGGAGGTAATATCAACATTTCTTTTAATATTTAACCAAGAAAACCTCAAACCAAATCGTTGTGCAGTACAGAAATTTCTAAAGTGTTGTCATGTGTTTAATAAAAACATAATCTGCTCTCTCGCGGACAAATCCGGAACTACGTACTAAGAGAATAAACAAAAATTCGAAATTGATTATTTTTATCTTGTACAGTGTAGTATATAATTATCCATTTCTGACCATCTCATAACACAAAGAACTTACCCTTAACCCTGGGGAAATAAATAAAACGAATTATATGTTGATTGATGTTCAATAAAAAATAAAATTGTAAAATCATTAAAAACCAGATTTTATGATAATTCCATGTTTACCCAATTAAATCGATATCATGAATTAGTGATTGAAAGGATCGATTGTAATATTTGTATATTGGCGGCAGAGAAAATCAATATTATACAAATAAATACTATTAATAATTTATGTTGAATAATAAAATGTGTCTTTTTTATTGTAGAGGGTAGTTGTGGTAGATTTCAGTAAACTAAGAAGAGGATTATCCATCAGGTAGTATTACGGAACCGTGTCGTTTGGTTAACCTAATATTTGAAGACTAATGTCAAAATCAGCTGATCTCATGAACGGCGAATATTTGAAAAATTAAGAAATTGTCTACTCCGGGTGTAAACAAATGGTACTCGCTCTCTCTTCCAAATAAGACTAAACAACTTCCTTAAACTCGACCAAATCACACACACTCGATTTCTGTTTCGTTTGGGTAACATTACAATCAAATTTATTTAAACATTGGTACTTATAATTCATAAGTGGCGATCGCTAAGAGGTGCTCTGACCGCTCCAAGACTGTCAAAAGACGAACGTCACACACACATTTAAGTGTTACGTTACAAATGACGTACTAACATTGGGGCTGAATTAAATATAACTCAGTAATTGTAATACAATCTTAGAGAGGTCGAAACCTTTGATACCAGCGGTACGTTACAGAATGGCGTTTACAACAGTGGGGCTTAATTTAATAAGACGAGCACACAAAAGGTCACGTCCAAAGACTCCGCGGAAAGTACCTCTGAGGCGTTACGTTATAAAAATGACGCTAACAACGTGGGGCAAATAAAACAAAGTTTCCATTAAGTAAAGTACTATTTAAGGATCAGAGATACCATTATAAGCGGTTACGTTACAAAATGGCGCTCAACGTAAAAGGGCTGTAATTAGAAAAGAATTTTGGGATATTCAATAAATTAATATACCAAAAAACCTAATTATCGTCGGCAGTTATGAGAAAACAAGAAATGCATAATACCAGAGGCAGATCGAAGAAGAGGGCAGAAGAAAAGGAGAAGGAAGAAGGTGGACAGGAACGAGAGATAGAAATATTTACAGACAGTGAAATGGAACAACCGATGGGTGATAAAGAAGAAACTGAAGCAATTATGAACACGGAAAAGGAAATAGTGGAAGAGAATGCCCAAGGGGACCAACCAGACAAAGCGGAAGTCAGAGAAGAACCCAATTGGCAAGACATAATGACATTTATGGCTGAACAATTTAGGAAACAGGAGGAAACTTCAAAGAAACAAAACGAAATTTTGAAAGAACAAAACAAACCAATGACAAAATAGATGAAAATTTTAGAAAACAGGAGGAAAACTTAAAGCAAACCAATGAGGAAAATAAAGAAAATTTTAGGAGACAGGAGGAAAAATTTGATAAAATAGATGAGAACTCAAGGAAACAAAATGAAACCTTGAGCGAAAAATTTGACAAAATAGATGAGAATTTTAAGAAACAGGAAGAGAACTCAAGGAAGCAAAATGAAACCTTGAGGGACCGTTTAAAACAAATTGAGAAAATAAACGAAGAAAGTTTAAAGCGGATTGAGGGTAAGATGGAGAAGTTCAATAAGGAGATATGGGAAACTTTCGGAGAGAAGTTTGAAAATGTTAATACACTTAGCCAAAAAGCAGATACATACAAGGAGGAGACAAATAAGCAAATGGACAGTGGTTTTAATAATTTGGATGAAATGTTAGACAGCACTTCCGAAGGTATTATAGTAAGTCCAAACACAGAAGAGAGTAGCAAGGAAACAGAAATTAGAGAAGACCAGAATGCATTGCTATCTGAAAATAAGAATAGAAAGGACAAGGAGAAGATCCAAACCATGGAAGAGAATATCAAGAAAATACGGAAAATATGGAGAAAGAAAATATTCAATACAAAAGAAGAAATGGAGATGAGGAAGGGTGGATTAATTAATATATTTAACCCTCCCATTAATAAACAAAGGGAGTTAAATAAAGTTAGAAATTGTAGACAAAACTCAATAAAAATATCAAAGGTAAGCTACCATAGAATAATAACAAAAAACTTAAAATAAATTTAAATATCATTTAAATATATTGACGATCAAAGAGTATCTGACCACATCAATTATATTTTCAAGACGGAGTATACCAACAGAACATTATGTAAATAATACAGAGGTCAAAGAGGATGGAATGATAGAATATATGAGTGATTACGTTAGGTTAGAGGAGATACAATACTTGTCAATTAAAAAGGATCTAATTATCACCGAAAACCGTGACTTAAATGAAGACTTTGTATCAGCCGAGTTACAGTACCAGATACACGAGAGATATTTAACGAGGACAAAAATCATTATGGACACTGCAGTAATCCGAATGACGAGTGCTGACGAATTAATGGACCATGGTTAGAAGAAGAAGTAGTCAACCAGAAAAATGGGACTGATTTTCTGAAAACCAACCAGGCAACCAATTGGAAAGAAGAAGTAAATAAATAATAATAAAATGAAGAGACTAAAACCCCAAAATTCTAAAAAACTGTAAGAACAACTTACTCAATATGATTTAATAAAAAGTATGTAAGTACAACTTACTTAAGATATTTTGAAACCATTTAATTTAACAAAAAATAAGAACAGATTATTAAATAATATCTATAAAGAATTGATTTAAAATGAAATAATAGGAAAAATAATATTTTATGGTAACAAACAGAAGAATAAATAAATAAATAAAAACAATTGATGGTAATGTGCTCAGTTAAGAAAGTCAAATAAGAAGAATAAAAAATAATTTAATGACTCCAATGAAACTGAAGGAGGATAATAATTAATACAACAATAATTTAGAATTTCTCGGAATTGAAGATTATATAAGAAGAAATGATACGGAGAAATATGTCACAAGAAGGAAAGTCAAAAGGATTTTTAAATAATGCCTATCAATAATGTTATATGCTATTAGTTGGAGGAGGAGGAGGAGGAGGAGGAGGGGAAGGGGGAGGAGGAGGAGGGGAGGAGGAGGAGGGGGAGGGGAGGAGGGGGAGGGGAGGGGGAGGGGGAGGGGAAGGAGGAGGAGGAGGAGGAGGAGGAGGAGGAGGAGGAGGAGGAGGAGGAGGAGGAGGAGGAGGAGGAGGAATATATAAATAAATGCAAACAGCTACAGTATGAAGAATCCCAAAGGTGTTTAGTATTAGTCGCTAACTGACTACTTATAATCTTTTTATTTTTTATGTATTGACCGTAGAAATGTTCCGGCAATAATTTTCCTGAGCAGGGTTGATGTTCCCCTGGTCTCAGAAGGTGTAAGGATGGACAGCGGAGTTATGGACCCAAGAGTGGCCACCCGACTGGTACCACCGCACAGGATAGGGAAAAATGTTAGGGAAATTGAATATTTAAGGGATAATAATTATAAAATAGCTGAAAAGAGTGATATTAGATTCCAGAAGTATAGATGAAGAAAATAGAAGGAAGATAGCAGACCGAAGCTTAATTGATAAAGCGAATTTATAGAAGTAAATAGAAATGAGTGTTAAAACAAGTTTAATATGATTAGTGTGACCAGTCCTTATCAAGTAAAAGGTGGAAGTACCACTACCCAGAGAAATAAATCATTAATGAATTTGCCTCCAAGAGAGAGAGAGTTGAGTAAGAAAACAGCAATTACCACCAGTCTGAAATACCAGTAGGTATATAACCAGTTTGAAATGAAGGAAGATATTATGAAGATACAAAACCAGGAATATTATAAAAATTGGAGAGATCAACAATTTATTTTAGTAAACAGGTAAAACAAAAATAAATTTGTTCTAGTGGGGGGGCTTTATGTAACGTTACATAACCCAGTCCCAATAAATGATAACTTAATTATACTACCATAAAGGTCAGAAATGGGTAAACTATAACTAGCTATAAATTAAGTTATATCACTAAACATTATAAAATATTATTGAAGTGATATACAGTGACAAGTGAGTTATAGTGTACCCAGTGCGTAAATAAGTGAATGTGAAGGGAACTTCTTACAGACTTGTGCTGTAGATGTGGGAATTATGGATTATAATAGTAGACTGTGATGCTACTAACTAATTATGTATTTTGTTTAGTTATTGTATGATTTATATTGTGTAGGCAACTAAAATTTAGTATCTATGTTTAATTTTATATTTAATAAAATAATTATGTTATATAAGATAACCCAGGGTTAAAAAATAAAAGAGTTAAATATAAGATGATAATAAAAAAATAAAATAATACTGTATGAGGAAAATGGCAGAAGAAAATAGTGCAGTGTAAGAATACTATAAGAGATTAATAAATAATATATAAATTCATTTAAAGTTAATAATAATATTAAAGACTTATATCTAAAGTTATAAGAAAATAAACGAAAAACTGTTATATAAATCAAATTGGGAAATAAACCAAAATTAAAAAGAATTATTTTTCTATAAATCGAAAATAAATTTATAATAATTAAAAACAGCCTATATACTCAAAAGTAAATAGCAGCACCAATAAAAAATGATATAGAAATTATGTGTTACTAACAGTAACAGAATAACAACATATTGTTTAATCGAATTTGAGATTGAAAACTGTTCGGTTGAAAAACGTAATGAGACCAAAATTGTATTAAAAAACCTTTGAAAACGTTTGGAAACAGTACAAAATTATAACGAAATTTAACTAACAGTATACACATTATGTACCACTCCTTTAAATATCAAATCTAACTTGCTTTACCCCATAACGAAGTGTTAAAAACCATTTTCAAGATCAGGCCTAGCCAAGCCGTGCTTCGAGTTTTTAACGAGATGGTATCTGATAGACGTTCATGAAATTACAAAACAACTAGGAGCACCACACGAGAAACTGCTTCACGCAAGTAAGAACTTCGAGGAAGGAGGTAATATCAACATTTCTTTTAATATTTAATCATGAAAACCTCAAATCAAATCGTTGTGCAGTACAGAAATTTCTAAAGTGTTGTCATGCGTTTAATAAAAACATAATCTGCTCTCTCGCGGACAAATCCGGAACTACGTACTAAGAGAATAAACAAAAATTCGAAACTGATTATTTTTATCTTGTAAAGCGTAGTATATAATTATCCATTTCTGACCATCTCATAACACAAAGAACTTACCCTTAACCCTGGGGAAATAAATAAAACGAATTATATGTTGATTGATGTTTAATAAAAAATAAAATTGTAAAATCATTAAAAACCAGATTTTATGATAATTCCATGTTTACCCAATTAAATCGATATCATGAATTAGTGATTGAAAGGATCGATTGTAATATCTGTATATTGGCGGCAGAGAAAATCAATATTATACAAATAAATACTATTAATAATTTATGTTGAATAATAAAATGTGTCTTTTTTATTGTAGAGGGTAGTTGTGGTAGATTTCAGTAAACTAAGAAGAGGACTATCCATCAGGTAGTATTACGGAACCGTGTCGTTTGGTTAACCTAATATTTGGAGACTAATGTCAAAATCAGCTGATCTCATGAATGGCGAATATTTGAAAAATTAAGAAATTGTCTACTCCGGGTGTAAACAAATGGTACTCGCTCTCTCTTCCAAATAAGACTAAACAACTTCCTTAATCTCGACCAAATCACACACACTCGATTTCTGTTTCGTTTGGGTAACATTACAATCAAATTTATTTAAACATTGGTACTTATAATTCATAAGTGGCGATCGCTAAGAGGTGCTCTGACTGCTCCGAGACTGTCAAAAGACGAACGTCACACACACATTTAAGCGTTACGTTACAAATGACGTACTAACATTGGGGCTGAATTAAATATAACTCAGTAATTGTAAGACACTCCGGAGCGTACTCTCACATTTATAAGCGTTACGTTACAATATATATATATTGCAATGATACAAGTATTTCAAAACATTACACAAATACATGTACTCAATGCAACTATGAAGTGTATTACACTGGCCAGGTTGCAGGATTTTTTCTTATTCTCGTTGCATCAAGTATATGTAGTTGCACAATAATAAAATAATTTTCAAAGAGGAGTGAGATGTTGATGACATGAAATAATTACTTAAAACCGTTCCAAAATAATCATTCTATGATTTATTAATATTAATAGAAAATATACAAATATTAAAATTTCGTATTATGAAAATAAAAAAATATTCTCTTTTATAAGTTTACAAAAATACATTATAACCTTCTATGCTGTTCATGACATAAAAATAAACAACCATAAATATAATCTTACTAGCTAAACAGACATTTTAACCAAATTATCTAAACACTTTTTATTTCAGTGTGTCTGACTTTGACTCCAATTTTAAATAATAATAGCAACTCATTTACCAACAAAAATAATATTAAATCTCAAAAATAAAACTAATTGTTGCTATAAACAAAATAAAAAATATAACATTTACTTCCAACCTATTATTTATTTCTACTGACACACCCAAATTTTAACATACAACAGAAGATTAGTAATTTTAAATTTTCTTGTTAAATTAAATTATTTTCTCTAACTACCATTTAAATTTATGTACACTGATTATATTTAAAACTTTAAGTCTTTACTGTTCATATATAAGTTTATTTTTACGAGTTCTTTTCACACAAAAAAAAAATTGTTTATTCATCACCTGCGTACTACCAACGTTACTGTTGTGCGCGCGTGTGTGTGTGTGTGTGTGTGTGTGTGCATGTGTGTGTGTGTGTGTGTGTGTGTGTGTGTGTGTGTGTGTGTGTGTGTGTGTGTGTGTGTGTGTGTGTGTGTGTGTGTGTGTGTGTGTGTGTGTGTGAATCCTGAGAATTTGATGATGATGATTATGCTGACGCTGTGTTCTCTGTATCTATGGTTTGTTGTTTCTGATGGTCCAGAGTTCCTCCATAAGTCTTGGTGTGAGTGGTAAAGATGTTCGATCGGTCGGCAGGTCAGCAGCGTGACGTTGTGTGAAGATATCTTGAGTCTCTGAGATCGCCCCAAAATTGCCGATGGTATTTATACTGGACGGCGATTTGACAAGTCCAGGACTGTTTTCGACCTATTAGATATTGTCACTTCGTGCAAATCCTTTTAATTACAAATCACTTTTTGGTTCATTTTCGCGATTTCGTAAACATACTTGTAGCACGAGCAATATCATCGTTTTCGTAATTTTTTTCTGGTCGCTCACATATAACACACTTATTAATTACTATTTACTTACACTAGTAATTAACATTAAATTACCTAGCGTCTTTATTATTACACATTTCTGCAATACTTTTACATCATCATATTCGTTAAAAATTCCTTAATGTAATGGTGTTTTTATAATTGGGGTAAGTCTTTGTTCACAGGTTTAAAGTGTATTAATTAGTTTATTTTTATCCGGTTAAAACCTGATTACAGACAAACCAACAATTCGTACGCATCACCCCATCGTAGACTCTGCCTGTCGTAGCTTGCGTTCACACACACAAACACACAAGCGCTGTAGTCACTCACGGGGCAGGTGTACGCTTTCTGACAATTCTTAGCCTGCATAATATTGTTAAAAACTGTTCATCATATATTTTTCTATGCTAAATATTTGCAAACATACTGCCCTGGGCAAATATGCATTGTGTATATGTATGTATATGTATTGTTGCAATATATATAATATATTACTTAACTAAAAATGAACTTTTTTCATGTGAAAACTTACTAATTTTATTGGACGCGTTTCGGCTTAGTATCCGCCTTCTTCAGCTTTGGTAACAGGTACGAGTCTGTTACCAAAGCTGAAGAAGGCGGATACTAAGCCGAAACGCGTCCAATAAAATTAGTAAGTTTTCACATGAAAAAAGTTCATTTTTAGTTAAGTGTTAGTGCTGTGAAAGAAGAGATGAATAATCAAGACAACTATATAATATATATATTATATATTCTTAAATTGGTTTGTTTTATTAGCTATTCTATCATATAAATTCACATAAGAAAAAGTCCACACGGTGTCAAGCTATTCTATGGTGTGTTTTATTCCATAACTAGAGATTTTCCCAGCTTCACTCGGGATAATGATTATAAAAGGATTGAGTGAATATTTGAAACCTTGTTATGCCGAAAAGATATTTTACTTGTTAGACATATTAACAATGTTTATAAGTGAGGATCTTGTAAACAATAACAAAAATAACAAAAACTTCTTATATTACAATAATTAAATAATAATTTTTTTTTTAAATAATAGAAAGATCCAAAAAAATTAAGCATAATAAAGTCAGCTAAATTTATCTCCGAATTTTTACTGTAAAGCTTGACGGCACACTATGTTTTTCGTTTGTCTGTCCGGACCACAGACAAATAAATTATCTGGCGTGCCGACTCTTGAGCAAGCTACATATAATTGGCCATGCGAAAAACATGGACTTTCCAAGTAAATGCCTGCCACACAAAGTGATTGCCCCTGTGCCTTGTTGATACTCATAGCGAATGCAAGCCAGATGGGAAACTGCAATCGCTTGAACTCAAAAGGCATATTTGTGTCACTGGGTATCAACGGAATGCAAATAAATACGTCTTCTCCTGCGGCAGTCCCCGTAATGATCGTGGCTTCTATTACGTTGGGCAACAGATTCTTTACGATAAGTCTTGTTCCGTTGCACAGTTTTGGCGGGTCAATGTTACGTAATAGAATGATAGGGGATCCTTTTTTAAAGTCAACTTGTGTGGCGGCATTCCCGGGGGTTTCAGAGAATTTAAAAACTCCGTAGGGTAATAAACAGCTTGTTCAGTATCCATTACTGTATCAATGGATGAATACGTAGTAGAGTTGCCGGGAAGCATATCCTGTATGAGATCGTTAACATATTTAACGCTGTCGTTTTTGCGAGCTAAAATGGCCCTTTTGCACAGCCATCGGAGCGAGTTGTAATTTTCGTGTATATCAGGAAACACTTTAGTTATAAGTTCGTCGAGTGAAGAGACCATGTTGCAGAAATTTGAGGGAAACAAAATTAGACCAGTAGTGGGGTCTACAGAAAATTCTCCATTGCCAAGTAACACCAATTTTGTGCAAACTGCTCTGCACTTGTTTCTCCTCGTAAGTGAACCCGCATGTTTGTCTTGAGATTCATTTTACGCACATGTTTCCATAAGGCTGATGACTTAAGACAGGCGTTAAGTTCATTGGCTGGCGTAGACCGCGGAATTACTGGCAGGGTTTGTTGGAAATCTCCTGCCAGGAGGACAACAGCAATGCCCATAATTCGCCTATTACCCCATATATCTTGCAAAGTGCGATCAAGCGCTTCTAGTGCCCTTTTGTGAGCCATGGTGCATTCGTCTCCGGTTTGCACTGCTTGAGCACTTGCGCTTGACCGGAGCCTTTGCTGATGTTGCAAATGGGCTGTTCTGAAACCTGCAGATTCAATGGTAGTTTCAGAGCTGAATGCGCTGTTCGACTTCCAACTAACAGTGTAGATGCTATTCCAGAGGCCACCACAGCCAAGGCAATTTCATTTCTTTTGCGGATCTCAGCCAGCAAAATGTTGATCAGAAATGTTTTCCCAGTTCCCCCGGGTGCGTCCAGGAAACAGAGCCCACCATTTCCAGCCTGAATAAGACTTAGAACAGTGTCATATGCTTGCCTCTGGTCTGTGACACATAGGGGTTTATTATCTTCAAGAAACGTTTGGAGAGCATTAATGTCGTAGTTCCTTTCCCTCCAAATATCCCTATCTAGGGCTTCTTGACCATTCCGATTTGGCGCCTGTAGCCCAAGCTGCCAGAGAGTTTTGCCATTGTTAGAGATACATTTGTCCTCAAGATGTATGAGCGCTTGATTAAATATTTCTGCAGTGTAGTAAAAGTTAATAGTTGGGTTAGCCCTTTGTGCATCCCTGAGAATATCTTCACTTAAATTTTGTTTATATTATCCCAAAGACTTTGTAAATTGATGGAGCGCACATTGTGATTATAACGGTGAAAAGTTTTCTGAGTTGCTTAGGGAAACATGTGATAGACGCCTCTACCATGGTCGTGTCCCAATGCTAATCATTTTCAAGCAATTCGTGTTTCTGACATGCTTCTCTATAGCTTTCACACAGCTGTCCCTGGAAGGTTTTAAGATCATTGATTGATGTAGGTCCTCGCACAATGTGAAGCAACATTTTCAGGTAACAACACTCAGCATTACTGGGATGAATTGTGTAGACACAGCCAATGGCGTCAGTTGTGTGTACGTCGGGATGATCTGGAACTTGGGCTCCCTGCTTCCTCCTGCAGAAACTGACGCGTTCCAGGTGTAGTATTTTGGTACTTCGGCGTATAGTAAGGCCTTGGCAAATGGAATAGTATCTTGCTGGCACGATTGGAAAAATGCTGTTAATGTTGTGTTGGGCGGCCGTTCCGATCTTTCTTGAGCATTCCTTTCCGTAAAGTATACTCTCTGTCCGTTCTCTAAGTGAACGCTTAAGTGAACAACAGTTGGGTACTGTTCGTGGATTTGAAAATTGAAGAGGCGCCAAATGGCTTCATTACTGCTAATATATCTCCCCAATTGGTATTGAGTCACCTCATCTGCTGCATTTTCATCGGCCAACCCGAAAACGGCCATGTCACTGCCTTTGGTGACGTATTTGCAAATGTACTTAATGGATTTTACAGAGTGGCAGTACTCGACATTGATATGTGCATGAAACATTTTTGAAAGGAGAGGGCAATAAGGCACTACCCATCTGTTATCAATTTCGACGTCTCTGTTTTGGTTATTCACTTTAACAGTTGTCGTGAAGCCCCCATTTTCAGGTTTACGTCTTTTGTATAATGGGTAACCATCATTGCCTCATTGAGTCTCATCAATGAACTATTGTGGATAGTTCTTAATACATTTGCCGTCTTTCATGCACGGCGCCCTCGGGTTTAACGGACCGCACAGCCCATGAATCATGTTCTTTGAAATCATGTCGAATAGCAGTGGGTCCTTTTGAGGATCGGGAAGCTCTGTGGAAATTACATCATCTATTTGGGTTGGTCGGATTTTTTCTTTGAGCCATACCAATATGTGTGCGTGTCGAAGACCACACTTTTGCCATTCGACTGAATACATCCAACAGCGAGTTTCCCCAAATATGTGGCTTTTCATAATAACGTCAATAGTTTAATTAGCTTTTGCTTAAATACTCTCGCTGTTAAATCGTGGCGATCAATCGGCGACTGGCCTTCCATAAGCTCAACTGTAATCTCTGGCCACTTAGGGTTGCATGTAAAGGTAATGAAAAGATCCGGACCGCCATGGTTGTGGACATAGGACATAGCGTCTTGAGCATATTCGTGCATGTGCCTCGGAATGCCAGTGAATGTAGCCAGATAATATCAGCGACATTCCGGTCATTGGCCACAGCGTCCCGCAAGTGAATATAGTCATCAACTCGCAGTTTTTGCTGATTTAACCTAATATAAAGAAGCCGCTCACTTTCGACTTTAGTGTACATATCCACGATGAAAGAGCTGACGGAATTTTAAGATGTGGTTTGACGACCCCTCTCTCATCATGATGCAGTGCGCATAAAAGTTCATAGAAGAGACCTTTTTTTGAGTACTGTTTCCTATGCGGGGATCCGTTTGCATGATATTAAAGTGGTAACCGTCCTCGCCCCCTCAGAAGATAAGAGGATATTTCAGAGCATCATATGAACGGTGTGTTTCTGGAATCCGCAGCAAATTTTCGCTCCGTGTCTGAATAATTATGTCACGACAATCGTACTGCTCCTGACCAACAATGACTATGGCTACATCGTTAATGGTTGGTGCATTAAAGCGCCGTTCATGTTCACCGGATGGCCTCTTGTCTGCCCGTATGACAACTTTGTATCCGTCCGTAGGCATCCTTTCTAATGCTGTTTTAAACATTTGCACTAAATTTCTCTGCAAATTTAAAACAATGTCTTGTCGCACGCCAGTTATATTAGCACATCGTTGATCAGCCTCTAATTTTTCGTCGCCCATGAAGTAAACTTGTAAAAAATTCGGATTTTCATCTGGAAGGGGAAGAAAAGGTCCAGCTTTGTTGTAAATTTGGCCCTGTACCTTAAAAGTAGGCATAAAACCATGTTCTTCCACTATACATGACGCTCCAAACGATGTCATTTGTAAGCTGGAATTATATGCCCTTACATTTCTGAGGAAATGTTTGGAGTCTGCAGTGCTACCAGATAAGTAAGACAGCAGTGGCTCAGGAGGCACTTTAAGAGGCGGCAGTTTCAGTTTCCCATTTGAGCAACACATCCCAGGTGGTTCGCCTTTATATTTCTTTGCCTGACAATGGTTACATACGACATCCATCCATCCTATTACGACTTTAGGATGAGTATAGTAATTGTATCCAGCACCTGTAATTAAATCCCCCTAATTTTATATCAGAATGTTGACTCACAATTCTTGATTCCTCCGTTCTGCATCGAACTTGTTCTAGACGCAACTCTCATTCCTGTGGAGTTTCCCTTGCCCTTGATGCAGAAGCTGACACGGTCCTGGTGCAGGCGAAACTCTCTTTTCTCCGTTTCCCTCGCTCTTGACATAGAAGCTCTGATACGCTCTTGCTGTAGACGAAGCTCCCGTTGTTCAGGTGTTTCCAACGCACAGATGGCTTTTATTTTTTTGGCTGCAGGAGTTATCTGACCAATACTCTTTCTTTTCTTTGGTGGCATTTCGATAGGTTTGAAGTAATAGGTATCCGCTGACAGTAAAAAGCACATAATACAGTATGCTTATTGACTTAGAGAGTCGAGTTGTATGCTTTGTTTTCGGTTGTGTAGTGAGGTATGTTATGAATAACTTACAGCACTTACCAGGCAACAGTCAACAGCAGAGAACACCAAAACACCACTAACACCAAAAACATGAGTTCACCACTGCCCGCACTAATTGTATAAAACACTATGTGAAAGTTTCAACTTGATACAATGAATAATAACTGAGTTATTGCGGTTGTACAACCGCAATATTGGAGCCAGCGTTGTACAATGGAAAATTCCACACACAAGAGCATAAACGATCGCAGCCTACTTTGGCAACAGCTCAGGGTAGACTGTCACTGTGTCATCCGAGACCGGCCGGCGTCCTTATATACCCAGCCACGATGTTGGGGGGGCAGGGGGGGTGCGGGTGAGAAGGGATGAGGAAGGGGAAGGGCACGCAAGACAGCAGATGAAATATCAGAGCTGTGAAAATTGCATTTTGTAGCAAATTTTATTAGTCTGGTAGCAGGTCAAAAAACCTGGAAGTAAGGTCCGCCCAATGTTTTTTAGTAATTTCTGTTTCTTCAAGGCATACAGAATAAAAATCTGCAGTGTGCCACTTTGTCACCCTTGAGCTAATTTAAATATTTAATATGGCGGCCAAGATGGCTTAAAAATCATATATCAGCCATATCTTCGCGTATGGAACACACAGGATAATCATTTTGGTGTCTAATACTATGTTTTCAGGGTCAGGGAATACTAATAACGGATTATCTTGGTGATAAAATATACATTTATGTAATAAAAGATAATAGGATGTGGTTGGTGAATTGAAAATTACATATTTTTAAAGTTGTATTTATTACAAAGTAATTAAAGTAAACAATGGTTATCAAGACCAAAAACACAAAACCATTTAAAAGCATGAACTAATTATTATTCTCTTCATCACTTAAATCATCCACAGCATCAGCAGGTTCAGTTGGTACGAACTTTGTCCACGGATTACAACAAGTTGCTTTGCCATAGCAATTACAAAATGCTGTACATTTTAATTTGGAAAAGAAACAGCTGCAGCTTCCATTAGAGCAAGGATCTTTTTTTGCACAACCACAGCGTACCATTTGAAGTATCTTTTGTGGGGCCATAACTCCGCTTGGTACAGTTACAGGAATCAGGCTTTTATTGACGTCTTCTATCCAGCCGAATTATTTTGCCAGTTGTTGTGGTGGATTTTCCTCAAGCGCAGATTTCCAAATACACACTTGGAAATGTGCCCGTTTCACATGTTCGGCAAATGCCTCAGTAGTAGGCGGTAAGGCACACAGTTCCACGGCTTGTTCTTCTTTTCAGTTCCCATTTTTTTAAGCCACATTATGTATCTTATATCTAACATACTTCCAGTGATAGAAGACCCATAGGATGATGCTATAAATGCAGTAGATTCATCTATTATATCATGCATGTCAGCTCCCATTTGCCCTAATTTTGATAACTTTAATCCTTTTTGAAGAACTCTCACAACGGTTGGTTTTCCTATACCATAAAGATAGGATACTGTATCACATCCTGATAAAGCGTGGGCCGCCAAAAGATACTTAGTTATTTCACAGTGCTTCTGAACTGTCATTCCAATATCAATAACTTGACGCTGGGAGCCAGTTCCTTCCATTAACACGGTACAAGTAAGTGCGCAATGTTTGTAATAGTGAATAAGCAGAATAAAGACATCGGTGTCATCACTTCTAATTGTTAAAAGTTTATAACCTTCACCAACACAAGACACCATTTGACGTGGAATAATCACATCAGCTTCTTCGTGCGTTGTTCGTAGATCTGTTCTTAATATGGTAATCCCCTTGTATATTTCAACTGGCACTAAGTCCGATCTGGTAATGATAAGTTTGTGTTCATATGTTGCAGCATGTTTGCCACCATCTGTTATGAACTTTTCACAAATGAGTGTGATTAGTTGTATCTTGTTAAATGTAACAATTAATAAAACTTTATGAGATGGAAGGGGTGTGTTCAGAGTCGGTTTATGTTTACGACTCACTTGTTTACCAGCTCTAGATGTCCTTGTAACACTTTTGATACTGAAGTCTTGGTATCGATCAAATATTAAGTGAACATCGTTCTTTCTTAATTCATGAACAATATAAGTTACGAAGCAGCTGACAAAGTCATTCACAGTGGCTGATGAAGGATAATGCACTGTCCACAGTATAGCACAACCATCAATTAGGAGAACTGCTGGTAACTGATTTGATGAATGTGTTCTGTTTGAATGTTGCACTTGAATCATGTTTTTCAGAGTTGATTTAGTCTTTGAATCCCTCATATTATACCATTATTATCAAACATTGATGTAGGCACAGGAGATAGTTATGATGAAATATTTTTTTTCTTTATCGAGTTCACGTGAGCTTACTAAAACCATGAATCGGGAAAATATAAATTCTGTACCAAAAACATCTTTTGTTCCTAATACCAATTTTTTCTTGTCATTAGACATTGTTATAACCTTGGTGGAAAAAGTGTTATTGAATCCTGCACGCCAACTTTCTTCAAATTTAATCATGCTTGATAACCCACTTGTAACTGATGTATCAGCATTGACTAGGTTATTACACACTAAACCAGATGCAATGTTAACAATTCTTTCAGATTGATCTTCTTCTGGTTCAAAGGATCAACGCACCGGCTCAACATTTCTCTACTTTTTGAGCGGTCTTTCTCGTCAGCACTGATTCGTGCTGGCATCTCTTCTTTGTGTCTATTGATCATAACTGTTCTATCTCCAGTAATAACATAAATATCATGTACTAAGTTGCTGCAGATATGCATACTCATCGCCTAGCGTTTTACAGTACTTGGATTCAAGGTGATACCTATTATACCTCCTGGTCCCTTGCCATAGCGCATGAATGTCAATTCAATAAACTGATCGGACCATATTCCATTAAAGATTCCTTGTCGATGCCGCATTACATGTTCTCCTTTATCAAATCTGTCTAGCATCTCTTTCGGAATACGTTGCATCGATTGAAGATAGTATAAACCATATCTTGTTTATGTACATACATAGTTTATGTGGCCAGCAGCGAAAAAATAAGGAATCATCTGTTCGAAAGCCCAAAGGTGTAACGACCACTCTGCTTCTCTTTCTGCTCATATGAATGCCATCATAATATAAATGTTAAAGCAGAAATGTATATTTTATCACCAAGATAATCCGTTATTAGTATTCCCTGACCCTGAAAACATAGTATTAGACACCAAAATGCTTATCCTGTCTGTTCTATACGCGAAGATATGGCCGATATATGATTTTTAAGCCATCTCGGCCGCCATCTTGAATAATTAAATTAGCTCAAGGGTGACAAAGTGGCACCCTGCAGATTTTCATTATGTATGCCTTGAAGAAGGAGAAATCACTAAAAAACATTGAGCGGACCTTACTTCCAGGTTTAGGTTAAAAATGTCATTTAGCAACCAGACTATAAGGGCTTTCAGAAAATTACCTTCCACTTTGGTTGATTTCCTCACCGTTTTCGAGATATTCGCGAAAAACCGCAAACCTGTTCGTTAAAATTCTGCTTAATGGGGTGGAAAAGGGGTGGGGTAGTTTTTCAAAATAAAATGTAGATAAGAATTTTCCTCTTGTTTTGAACTGTTAGTGTGCAAAATTTCATCACAATAGGAACAGAACTGTAGATCTGTATAAAATACAAAAAGAATACTAATCATCACAATCACTCAATTCTTTGTGTGGGCATGCCTGTTCTAGGGGGCAACAAACTTATATTGGTTGTTCACTGAAATGATGTATCCATCCCATTTAAGTTCCACTGTTGTCAGCACACTATTATTCTGAACATATGGTGCTACCTTAGTGAATACATTCTTTGTGTTCTAAATTATTAGGAACTTGCCTGATGAAACACTTACATGTTTTTTGCAAATTCTACCAAAAACAGACATATGTGATTGGAATGGAATTTTTGCTTTGTAAAAAGTCTTTAAATCAAGACATTTTTAGAGCTACCTCCAATTTTATCTCTGCTCAATCCTGTACATAAGTGATACAAACTTCTCAAAGAGTATTATTCCAATTTATGATATATGAAATTGCACAATGTTCATACCAATTTACTGATATTAACTTGTATGACCAAGAGTGAAAGAATCATATTATTGGTCACAAATGTACGTTCTGATCTTTCTAGCCAAGTTTCAACATATATGATAACAATATACAGTGAAACCTCCCTTGTCCGGACACTTACCGTGAAATAAATTTTGTCCGCATAAGGGGAGTGTCCGGCTATGGGGAGTGACAAAGTTTTCAAAATTGTTTAACATAATTAAGGAAATGTTAAATGAAGTATGAAAATGCACTTTTACTTTTACTGTACTAATAATTAATTTATTTCTCAATTTAACATTTTTATTTAACAGATCCTTAAAGCAAAATATGAAAAAATAACAGTACATGGTTTATAATGTACTGTACTACTGTATAATAAAAAATACTAAAATACAGTATTATTAAGTTTATAAAAAAATCATACGACTGCAGTCTTTTACAAAAAATTATTGCCGTTTGAAAAAGTCTGTCAAACTAGTTTGTTTAGAGAATTTTAATTTTACAATTTGTTCTTCAGTGTGCATAATTAAATCGCAGATCATATTTAAACCGTTAGAATCATTCTTAAATTTGTAAAACATTTTAAGATCGTTTAGTCCTTGTAGCGTGTTTTGGTAGGTGTTAAAAGGATTATGTGTATCTTCGTTAGTTTCAATTTCTTCCTCTTGTTCGCTATCATCATCAACATTTGTTGCAGTATTGATCAGGTTGGAAATCTAAGGGCATATGAAAGAAAAAAGTAAACCTACTGTAAGGATAATCATTACACCGTAAACAAGCAAAATTTACAGTACGGTACTGCCTACATTGAACACGAATAAAGTAACATGATAACATAACGGCATCTCAACTGAGTGCTTGTGTCCTCGATAGCTAAGCTGGAGTCGATTTCAGGATATTCTTGCAAATTGCATGAATTAAATTGGCTTTCAAATTGTGTGAAGTCTTCGTGAACCTGTACTGCTTCCGTTGGTTCACAGTGGATAGGATCTTTGCAAAAAGACGCTTTTCTGAAGCAGTTAACAACGGTACTTTCTGTGACGGCCTTCCATGCTTTATCAATCCATCCTACGGCCTGAAGAACATCTATTTTTTTCACCAAATCTTGCTGTGTTGTGGTTTCACTTATGTTGGATATCAAATGCATTAAAACTAGCTTACGGTATATGTGCTTAAAATTTTTTATGATCCCTTGATCTAGTGGTTGTGATGTTGCGGTAACATTAGGTGGGAAAAAGACGAGTTCAATGTTTTGCAGCGTTAATCGTTGGTGACAAGCAGCATTATCGATGAAGAGCACTATTTTGCGATTTTTACGTTGCACTAATCTATCAAGTTTTTCTAGCCACGAATTCATGATGTCGCGTGTCATCCACGATTTACTATTGCTCGCCCACTCTACAGGAAACTTATCAATATCGAGTCCTTTAAAACACCGAGGTCTAGCTGCCTTACCAATAACTAAAGGCATCAATTTTTCTCCGGTCACACTGGCACACAATAGAATCGTTAAGCGTTCTTTAGCGACTTTTCCCCCACTACACGTTTCATTTTTTAGACATAATGTTTTATCCGGTAAGGCTCGAAAAAGCAGACCTGTTTCGTCTGCATTAAAAACATTTTCCGGCAAATAGGCTGACAGTAGATTTGGCAAATGTTGTATCCACTCGTTTACAACATTAACATTCACTGCACCTGCTTCACCCGAGATTGCCTTAAAAGAAATAGAATGCCTGTTTCGAAATTTTTCTAACCAGCCATTAGAAGCTTTGAAATCAATTTCCCCTAATTCCTTAGAGACTTCAAGAGCCTTTTCTTGAAGCATTGGTCCAGAAACGGGGATTTTTTGGGCTCTTACCCGCTGAAACCATTCAAAAACTACTTTATCAATTGTTGTACCCAGACCAGGTCCAACAAATTTTCGCCGAACATTATAATTTCCGTTCTGAAAATTATTTAAAATATTATCTTTGTTTTTAATAATTTCAGCCGCACAAGTTTTACCAATTTTAAAATGTTTTGCAATTTTACGAACACCACAATTTTCTCGCGTTGCGTACTCGATAATTTTTATTTTTTCACTCCGGCTTAAAACTTTTCGAGGGGCCATTTATAAAAAAAATTGGTGATAAAAAATTGTGAAAAAGTTACGTAATTACGTAATTTCAAATCTTCACTTTAAACTGTAAACACTGAAGTACTGTACTGTACTGACAAATATAAAATCACTAGTTAAAATAACTGCACTGTTACTTAAAAGTACGCTCGTAATGCGTACTATCGCAATACGCACACAGAAGCACTAGTTCGAGTGAGTGACCAAAGACAACGACCGACCAAAGTCAACTAAACTACGAAAATAGAATACAGTACCCCCGCTATTTACAGTTATGCACATTCAATCAAAACAGGCCTAGTTCTGGAAATACCTCCCCCCCCTATGCTGTTTAGCAACTTTCATAACAAAGAATGGTTCATTCCTGGAATTTGCAAAATTAAGCGTACAACAGTTACTGTGTATTATTTACAGCCTACTGCAGTCTAAACATAAGTCACGTTCGTTGCAAACAATAAACACAAGTTATTTTCGATCAATACCCATCCATTATTCCAAGAAAATAAATAAAATTATGCTGTATAGGCGTATTTCTTACATTACTGAATTGTAACTTAAAGTATTAAAATAAAATCCAGTCCAATGTGTTTGCATTTTGTCCGCAAAAGAGAGGTTAATGACACATAATACCATAACTCTTAGTGTCCGTGTCCGGCCAAGAGAGTGTCCGTCTATAGGAGGGGGGAAATACATAGTAAAATATAGAAAATTCCTTGGTTCCTTAAAAAGTGTCCGTATAAGAGAGTTGTCCACTTATCGGAGGTGTCCAGAAGTAGAGGTTTCACTGTACACAAATTAAACATATTATTGTTAGTATGTACATAATTACCTTGTCCTTTATCTTTTTTCTTTTTCCTTACCTAAGCCTTTCCTTTCTCATAATGCTGCTCCGTATGTTTCTGGATATAGGAATTCCCTGCTTCCCTTGTAGTCAATGACTGCAAGTATTTGTTTACTAAAATACTATACAGCTGTTGAATGACCTTTTACCCGTACGGTATTATTTGGTAGTCTGCTGTTGTGTGAAATGCCATTTGTCACACTTTGTTTTATTGAATCTTTTCATTCCTATTCATTGTTGTTTTTCTAGTGTTGTTTTTGTTGCTTTTTATTTTTAGTACAGTGTGAAAACTTTTAAAGTGTGAAAACTTTTAAAAGTGAGTGCAAAATGGAAACGTGTGGTGCTATCAATGGAACAAAAATTAGACAGCATTACAAGTTCTGAAAAAGGAGAAAGTGCATCAAAAGTAGTAAGTGAATTTAACATAGGGGTACAAATTGCATCCAATAACGACTTGAGGCTATCTATAAGAAAAACAACGAAAAGGATTAGTTTAGATGACCTCTCTTTTACGGGTCAGTCATAAACTAGCCCAAGGCGTTCCTATATCCCATGCAGAAATAACCTATGCTTGTTCAAAATACGAAAGATTTTAATGATGGACTTGGATTTTTGTTAGATTTTAATGCCAATTTGGGCTGGCTGCATCGTTTTAAAGCACATTATCAGCACAAGGTGGAAATTCAGTGGAGATTCAGCGGTGGTGACTGAATTTAGAAAAAAGTTTCTAGATTTTGTGAATAAAAATCAGTTGACGTTTGAATAAATGTACAATCCTGACGAATCCGGACTCAATCATCACCGTCTAACGTCAAAATCTCTAGCCACCAAAAAAGCGTTCCTTGACTCAAAATCAGGAAAGAGAATGACAATTTTGTGTGCTGCTAACACTGCTGGTATACATAAGTTAAAATTGGCAGTTGTAGGGCAAGCAAGAAAGGCATGATGTTTTGACGGAATTGGCATACATTTTTTGCTGGTCATTATCATCAAAAAGGCACTTGGATGGACAGACACATTTTAAAAATATGGTTTTGAACATGGCTTGAGCGCTTATCATCAAAAGGTTTACCGAATAAGGCAGTTTTATTAATTGACAATGCCCCTTCCCACCCATTAGAGTCAGATCTAATACCAGATGATGATGAAATGAAAGGTGTTTTTAAATGCCATTGTCACTAGCCTTTGCATGGACCAGGGTGTAATTGCGGCTTTGACAAATGATTAACGTTTTAATTTAATGGAAAAGCTCATTGAAGAAGAAGCTAATCTTATTACACTTTGGAAGACTATCACCATAAAAGATGCTATTTATTCATTATTGAAAGCTTGGAATGAAGTGAAGCAAACATCGCTGATTCATGCATATCATAAGTTGCTGAGTATGATGCTGATGACAATGATTTTAAAGATTTGAATATACAGAAACTTTTGTTTTTGAGATGCGATTAATTCTACTGCATTGTGCTACAGCCAGACTTTGCAAATGTCAATGACGATAATATTAAGGAATGGATTGAAAATTACAAAAATGATCTTGGATATCGAATTTTTACTGACGAAGAAATTTTACAGGAGATTAACCGGGAAACAAAAGTGAAATACAAAGAGGATGGTGACGAGTTAGTGCCAGAAGAACGTGTTACTTGAAGGATTGTACGCAGACCATTATAACATATTTCAACCATCAGGGGAATACATTGTACATTTTTGCAACTTCATAAATTTAACTCAAGGATTCATGGGTATTTTGCAAGCAGAAAGTTGGCGGATTTTTTTTATTGAGTATTATTAATGTAATAATTTTCGATGCACTGTAGTATTCTTGTGATTTATATAAGTTTCATTTTTTCGTACAGGCCTACACGTTTTTTAAAATATTTTTTCTTGCATATGCACTTAAAAATTTTAGTCTAATAAAATTACACATTATGTTAATTGAAATAAATTATATTTTATCAGTTTATAACTATTTTCATTATTTACAATGGTTAGTTGTTCTCATCCAGAAAAATATTTTTGTTCAAAATCAGTACCCATTCGTTCAGTACATGTAAATTATGCGCACAAGTATGTATAGGTTTGTGTACATGTGATGATCAGTTCTGATCCTTAGATCCTATCATGGATGCTACTATGCTGGCCATCACAATTTCAGGAGCCACAATGATATATGGAAGGATCAGTGCATTATAGACTATGGAATAATCAGTGCATTATGATTATGGAAGGATCATGTTTCTGACAACCATGCATTATACATCCCCAATTAACACAGATAATCAGGGTACTGTACTAATATTCCAACTTTTTGTAATTAGAAAAGTTCAAAATGAAAGTCAGTTTCACTTTGATCACATGCCTAATTTTCTCACTGTTTTCTAAATAACATTTACTACTCAATGATACAGAAATGTCCAACTCTGTTGGCAATTCATCACAATTAGTCAATGCAGATACTTGGGCACTGATTAAGAGGTTGAATTCTATTATTAAAGGGTGACAACTACTTTCCTGTTTGAATTTACTTCTGTGTTAATATAATTTTCTACTGTGTCAAAATCCTACAGTTCACGTAGTATAAACATTCCTGCTCAAACTAATCTGCTGTTAAGTTGTCATCATATATACTGTCAATGGCCATTCAAATGTATACCTTTCACTGCCAACATTCTTCTTATGTAACGTACTTCCTCTAAAACAAGGCGTCATGATACTGTTTGTCACATAACATAATCACAGCACGCATTGACCAAATAAAGTTGTTAGTCATCTTCTTTGACCAAAACTCACAATGACTTAATATTAATTGTACTTCACCATTGGGTTTTTTAGCTATGTGTTTAAATATATCATGTGATTAATGCAAAATACATCATGTGTTTACAGGAGTACTTTACTATGTTCACTTAATTCGCTCACGTTTATAGGTTATGTTTATTTTCGAAATTAGGGACAATATGGAGCAACAATAAAAACAATGTGTTACAACTATTTGAAAGATAATTTTGGGCAGCACACGAAACATTTAGGAGAGGTCAATCACCATAACACTTTTAACATTTACCTGGTACTCGTAATGTTATCAGAAGGTTGTCTCATATTATTTGATGCACTTAAACGAAGTATTAAAGTAACAACAAAGTAATAAGAGGAAGGCATTTTCAATCAGCCTTCTCTATATTCAGTTACGTTTAATTACCACATGTTGGAATCAATGCAATACATCACAAATGAAACAATTACTAACGTTACATACTTCACAACTTCAACGTGTTACACGAATAACAACACAAAGGTACTGGGACTGGGCTGCGGTTAGTGCTGCCGACGCTTGTCAGTCAAATTACTCCCCTACAGTCTAACTTTCGAGATTTCACACAAAAATACCCTAAAATACAAGTAAAATAATGTAAAATACACACAAATACGAGTAATTTATTAGACAAAATAATGCTGATACGCTCAAGCTGATAACAATTCTGAAGCGCTTATGCAGACGTTAAACAACCCAGGCATTTTTTTTTCTCGCGGGATATACTAATTTCAAAATAAAAGAGTGAAATACACAGTTGATCAATAAATTAAGTAAGGCTCGTGTCAAGCGAGACGTAAAAAGGTAAGATATATATATATATGTATTGCAAACCACTATGTTACGAGAATTAATTTTTTATAATTACCCGTATTCCCGATTAGCGCTTTCAAGCCTCTCGTCGTATAGGAATCCTATGTGATGAGGCGGGAGGCTTAAAACCCCTAATCGGGAGTTACAGGAATTAGTAGTTTGCAACGACATACAAAAACTAACTGTGAGAGATATTATTTAATATTGGAACTATATTGCCAAATACAGTTAGACAACACGTTGATTAGAAAAGACTTTATTCATCGAACTAACCTTGGTAGAATACATAATTCCGTTATAACAATAATACGCGCATGCGTATTGTACATACATTGTTTAACCATATTTAAATTGTACATATGATATATTTGACATTCCCCCTCAATTTAAATACCCTTAATTTACATTTGGAACAGTTTTGGTATGAGTACAGTTGATAAATATACTTAAATAAAAAAAATAAATGCAAAATTGAAAATTTTTGGTATCTGAAAACTATTTTATGTTGAGTTTTTCAAAAAACTTTGCAAACTTTATATTATTTAAGAATTTTGTGAAAATATCAGCTACATTATCTTGGGTTTTTATGTACTCTAATTCAATAAGTTTTTTGTGTACAAGATCCTTAATATAGTGATATTTTATGTCTAGTACATCTGCTATTCTCATAGCTTTCACACATGTTAAGTGCACTTTGGTTGTCTACATAAATTAAAGGAATTAAGACATTGCACTTCAAGTCCACAAGTATGCGTTAAAAGTATACCACATCCATCGCTGCCACTGCACATGCTATGTATTCCGCTTCAGCTGTTGACTGGGATACGCATGTTTATTTCTTTGTAAACCAGGATACAGGGTTGTTACAGTGATATATTATACATCCACTTGTACTCTTTCTGCTGGTGATGTCTCCTGCCCAATCTGCATCTGAATATGTGATTAATCCAGTATCTTGATTTTTATGAAATGTGAGATTCAAATGCTTGGTACCGTTTAAGTACCTCAATACCCTCTTCGCAGCAATCCAGAGTTGTTTAGTGGGTTTATCAAGATATCTACTTAAGACAGATGTAGCGTAAGCTATGTCTGGTCTACTTACAATTGATATGTAGATAAGTGAACCAAGGAGTTCTCTGTAAGGTAAGTTTTTGTCCACTGGTAGAGATAAGTCAACCTGGAAATTGTGTTCCATAGGTGTATCCATCGGTTTTCCATTTTCCAGACCAAATCTTGAGATTACTTTTTATATGAATTCTTTTGAGAAATGGTGATCTGCTCTTTATTTACATTGATTTCTGTGCCCAGAAAGTTGTTAATGATTCCTAATTCTTTTGCGTTGAACTCCTTTTTAAGGAACTCAGTGATTTTTAGACATTCGCTCTTGTCACCTGTGATGATTATATCATCAACCCATATAATAAGGTAAGCATTTTTGCCCAAGTACAAACAAAAGTCATTCTGAGATCTGATTAGACCATGATGTTGCACAGCCTCGTTAAACCTTTCATTCTATTTTCTGGGTGAAGAGCGAAGACCTTATAAGCTTTTCATGAGTTTTAGAGCATTCGTTGGACATTTTACTCCTCTGGGTGGTTTTATATAAACTTCAGTGTCTAGCTTGCCATTTAGGAATGCTGTAGGGATAACAAGTTGTTTAATTTCCCATCCATTTTGCAGTGCTACAGACAGTAAGATTCTGATGGTGGAAAGTTGAGCTACTGGTGCATAAATGTTGGAGGACACTTCCTCTTGAAATCCTTTTGCTACTAGACGAGCTTTCTTAGTGCTATCAGGCTTGATTTTGAAAAGCCACATTGTGTCAATAGCTTTGATGCCTTTGGGTACATTTGTTGCCTTCCAAGTTTGATGTTTTTCGAGGGCACTTATTTCCTTTTGTATCGCTTCTTCCCAACCATCTCTAGTACATATGGCATCTTCATAAGAGATTGGCACTCCTGCACAAAGACAGTACGCTAAGTGCATCTCATCTTCATTTTGACTAAAACTTTCATTATAATCCTTGTACAGTATATAATCTTTAAATTTCTCTGGAATAGTTTTAATTCTTTCACTTCTTTTTTCAGTGATGTTTGATCACCCTGTTGGACAGTATCGCTTAGACTGCTGTCTTTATGTGCAGGTGAGGTGCCAGTGACATTTTGAACCTGGATGTCTCCTTCGCTCATACTTTGATGCTCTTTATCACCTACACTGTCACCTCCAATTACCATTTGTGGGATATCTTCTAAGGCTTTCTGACTAGTATAGTTGATGTAATTTCATCAAAGGTAACATCCCTTGAGATTATAATTTCACTTGTTTTGGGTACCCATAGTCTATACCCATTTTTAGCATAGCCTACCATAATGCATTCAACTGATCTTGTTTCTAGCTTGTCTGCTGGAACAGGCAGTTTATATGCCCAAGCCTTTGAACCAAAAACCCTCAACTTGTCATAATTCACTTTACCTAGGTAGACTTCAGCGGGTACCTTATTTTCCTTCAGGGCAACTGTTGGAGAGCGGTTTAATTGGTATGCAGCACAACGTATTGCTTCACCCCACAAGAACTTAGGCAAATTTGTTTCAGCGAATAGTGTTCGTACTCTACTCATTAGAGTGAAATTGATTTTTTCGCTAACTCCATTCTGCTGCTGTGTATGTGGCAAAGTGTATTCGTTGACTATTCCTTTTTGTATACAGAAATTTTTAAACACATGTGATGAGTACTCTCCTCCACAATCTGACCTGATTCTTGAAGAGTAATATCCTCTGGCCTTTAACTCTTGGACATAATTCATAATATTTCTTTCTGCTTCATTTTTGTGTTTTAAAAGGAACACCTGGGTAAAATGTGAATAGTCATCGATAATTGTTTGATAATATTTTTCACCTTTCATGGTGTGTATTTTAAAAGGACCAGCCAAGTCACTGTGAATGAGTTCTCCAATTCTGTTTGACCTTGGTAGGGGTACATCCTTAAAAGGCTTTCGTTTTGCTTTACCTTGGTTCCAGGGACTGCATACTTCAAAATTGTGTGGAAAATTTAGTGATCCAAGACCTTGAGCATTGAGATGTCCAAGTCTTCGGTGCCATAGTAGATCCTTACTTAATGAAATGCAACAAGTTTCACTCATCGAAGGGTGTGCTATTGAAAATTGAGCCACATACAAATTTCCTTCGGATTCACATTTCATTTGCAATTTGTTATTTGAGATAGTAACTAATTTTCCACCACTATTGAATTGAACATCAAATCCCTTTGAACTCATTCTTTTCACTGATAAGAGATTGTAGGGAAACTCAGGTACAATAATAGCAGGTATCTTTATGAAAACATAACTGTTATTTTTATTGTTCAACACTTTCAAGCGAATTATACCTCTTTTTGTACCTTTTATAGTGCTACCATTTGTTATTTTTATTTCCATTTTATTATCCATTTCTTCAACATTTTCCATAAGCTTTTCCAAATTTTCTGATACCCAATGATTTGTGGCACCACTATCTAAAATGAATTTAACGGATCGAGTATTTCCTAGTAATTCTGAGGATAAAGCGCCATTTTTCTCAATATTTTCAGCGGAAATGAAATCAAATTCTTCTTCTTGATCATCTTCGCTCTGTGCAACATTTGACGTATGTCTTGTCGTCTTGCCTCTTCCACGTCCTCGAGAGTTTCCTCTCCCTCTCTTACCGCGATATGACGTCTGAGGCGTCTGTTGAGTTTGCACATCCTTGTTTGATGGACACTCATTTTTGAAATGTCCTTTGCCTCTACATGTGTGACATATTACATTTTCGTACCTCATCTGTGAGCTATTCTTATATTCACCTGGAGAGTAGAAAGAGCAGTTTCCGTCGTTATCGACCATATCATTGGAGTTCTCTTTGTTTTTGAGTTCAGTATCCATTAACCTTGTTTTTACATCAGAATACGAATATACTGTCGCGTCTTTATTCATTATCGTTTCTATCGATGTAATGACGCTCTCAAAGCTTTCCGGCATTGTCAGAAGAAGGTAACTCGTTTTGTCGGTATCATCGGTTGCAACTTTGCTTACGCCATCGAGTTCTTTTATGAGTTTTTCGAATTTATTGAAATGATCTTGTAATTTGCCATCGACGAATTTCATTTTCAATAGCTTTCGCATTATAAACATCTTAGATAATGCGCTTTTTCTCTGGAAGACATTTTCCAGATTTGCAATCATTTCTTTGGCACTTTGTTCACTCTCTGTGTATTCAGTATACTTATATGATATTGAATGTGCGATGATGCATTGAGCTTTTACGTCTTTAGCTTGGAAACTGGTCAAATCTGCACCTGTGAGTGCTGCGATTTCTGTGTCTGTTTTATCTAATGCTACGAGTGCACCCTCTTTATTCAGAACAAGACGTATTCTATATTTCCAAGTGGAAAAATTATCTGCCTTTAGCAGGGGAAAGGGAACCGCAGACATAGCCATTTTAGGTTAAGCACGTGAACTCTTTCACTTTGAGCCTGTATATGTAAACAAACTTTTCTCTGTAAATAATTCCGACATAATTACAACTAACACACGTCTATATATCTCCAAATTACTAGTGTCGGCCCATAACCTGTGAGAGATATTATTTAATATTGGAATTATATTGCCAAATACAGTTAGACAACACGTTGATTAGAAAAGACTTTATTCATCGAACTAACCTTGGTAGAATACATACATCCGTTATAACAACAATAATACGCGCATGCGTATTGTACATACATTGTTTAACCATATTTAAATTGTACATATGATATATTTGACACTAACAGAGTAGCGTTTTTAATTATTTTACCACTAACTAACGTGAGAGACCATTCTATAACTATATAGTTGTAAGAAGAGCGCTAAATTACCCTTCAAAATACTTCAAAACTAACAGTGTAGCGTTTTTAATGATATTACCACTAACTAACGTGAGAGACCATTCTATAACTATTAACTATATAGTTGTAAGAAGAGCGCTAAATTACACTTGGGTCTTTGTATTTTATATATATGTATTGTAAATTATATATTCGTACTCTGTGCTGCAGACTGACAGCGTGAAGCCACTCGGGCAACTTCGTTACTGTTCGTCCGCCGCTATTGTCTACTGGCTAGAGGTGGGCCGATATACCTGTAACAGGTATTTTGGAACGATATTTTTGTGGAAAGGATGTAACAGTGACTGAAAAGTTGAAATACCTGTTATTCGCGGCGACGCTGTTCCGAGTCGAGACACGCCGCCCTCGCTGTTCCGAGTCGAGGCACGCCCCCTTCGCTCGTATATAGACACACACACACAAAAAGTACGCAAGTATCACGTAAACGAATACGCCAAGGCCAAATACTAGGCGTACAAAAATACTACTTGTTCCTAAAATACTACCTGTTCCTAAAATACTAGGTATTTCAAATACTAGTGGTATCACCGATACACAAAATACTAAGCGTATCAGAGGAACGGTAGTATTTTTGGAACACCTAGTATTTTAGGAACAGGTAGTATTTTAGGAACAAGTAGTATTTTTATATCAAGCGTATTTCGAGTAGAAAGTAGTACGAAGCCACTTTTTCGTCCTGAATACTTCATTCTGCGCAAAGAGATGAAGCTGTTTTTAATAAAGGAAATAATTCATCCTGCTGTTACATTTATTCTCGTGTGATATGCAGATATATAATACAGATTATATGCTAATAAATTATATATTATACTAGTCACCAACTTGTAACTAAAATCGGTTGGTAAAACTTTGTTTTTACTCAAAAAAACTTTGTGTTCCGAGTCGTTAGTGAAATAGTTGTATTTAATTATATTGAGTTATAACCTATAGAGTGGCTGCTGTTGATAAGCTATATTATACTTTTTATTAATGTGATTTTAACTTCACTACACATCTCACATAAATGATGAGATTGTTGTAATGGACGTTTATGCACTTTATCTAGTCCTGTTCCTTAAATATCTGTAATGCATTTAATTTACTTTTGTTGTTGCTTATTTTTATAAGTTTTTATTTATCTATTTATATTTGTTTTATTACAATTTGTTTTTTATTTTTATTTGTAAACTTTTGTTTATTCTCATTCACTCTTGTGGCTTACTGTTATGTTTTTATTATACGTTTCTGATGTTTTTTCACATTATTTTTTGTGGTATTATGTGTAGGCCTACTCTAAATTATTTAATTGCCCCGAGTTTCGCAACTGATTTGTCTAACCAATGTTAGTTTGTTTACTACTAGTAAAAACTTAAATTGGTATTCCCAAAGGGAGATAGGCCTATAAATTCTCTTGTTTCTTATTTTCATTTAAACAGTAATAGTTTAATAAAGCCACAGTGTAAAGTAACATTGTTAATACTTTTAGTTTCAATTATCTTGTTGGTACATCCTCTTCATTCACTTATTAATATTTATATATATATATTTATACTTTCACTGTGAACTTACTTTTAGGTTTTGATTTCCCAGACATTTTGACGTAGTGTTCGTCTTCCTCAATGGGATTTAAAATACTGAAAGTCTATACATGGTAACGGTTATGGGTTGTGGGTGTGTGTGGTGGGGGTTGTTGGTGGGAGGGAATTGGCGCTGGGATTCAAAGCGTGTGTATGAATCAATGTATCGAAAAGTATGTGTGATCTGTAATGTAATTGTTCATTTAATATGTTGTTTGGTTGTAGTGTGTGATATCTGTAAATTTCAAATTGTTCTGCTGTGTTTAGTTTTCTACTTTTAGGTAAGTAGTGTAGTATTTCCATGTGTGCTCTATGTTTGTGTAACTGTGGTTTTCGTTTCCACATTTCCCACATATTTACAAAACGAAAACCACAGTTACACAAACATAGAGCACAACATGGAAATACTACACTACTTACCTAAAAGTAGAAAACTAAACACAGCAGAACAATTTGAAATTTACAGATATCACACACTACAACCAAACAACATATTAAATGAACAATTACATTACAGATCACACATACTTTTCGATACATTGATTCATACACACGCTTTGAATCCCAGCGCCAATTCCCTCCCACCAACAACCCCCACCACACACACCCACAACCCATAACCGTTACCATGTATAGACTTTCAGTATTTTAAATCCCATTGAGGAAGACGAACACTACGTCGAAACGTCTGGGAAATCAAAACCTAAAAGTAAGTTCACAGTGAAAGTGTAAATATATATATTATAACATCGCCAAATTCAGATCATATTTGATATCTATAAGTATGTAAGAAATACAAAAAAGTAATATATTTTAATAAATAAATAATAAAGAGAATAAAAATAGTAAATGAAATTAAGAAAGAAGAAGGAAGAATAGTAAACCAAAGGTGATTATTAAATAAAATTACAGACTAGACTGACAGACAAATGACTTTGACCCAACCCCAGAGATTGGCCAGATAAAAACCAAGATAAAGTGAAACAAGATGGAAGTGAAGGAGAAGAAAAATGAAATTAAAAATGGAACAAACCAACTATAAAGAAAATAAAATGAACCAAGGTGATAAAACACAGACAAATAGTGTAGAATAGGGAAGGGGGAGATGATACCACAAATATCATAAAGGAAACGAAACCAGTAAATAACCAATATAAAAAAGAAATATGAGTATTGTCTAAGTGACAAATGTAATTCATAATTAATAAAACACCATTTAATAAAAATACACTAACCCACGAATTAGTAGTATATGTAAGTAAGAAATCTAGAAAAAGACATGAACTTATTAGATATAAATAAAATTTGTAAGTGACAAAGAAAAATAATAATAGGGATTACCCACCAATAAACGCTTAAAATAAAAAGTTTAAAAAGTGCTAATAGTGAAAGTGTAAATACCCCAAAATAATGAGTGAATCAGTGATAAACACCAATTAATCAAAGGTGAAAGTGATGGGTGAAAAAGGATATTGTATATGATAGTATGATTAAAAAGATAGTAATAAATAAGAAAACACTTAATAAATCAATGATGAAACAATAAATGATTTAAGAGTGAGCTTATAAAAATTATATAGTTAAGGTAATTAGAAATAATATTTAGATTAGGGATAGATAAAGGATACGGTGTTATTCAGGGGAGAAAGCCCATGTAAGATAAACAGTTTGTGTTAACATGGAATGGAGAAAGGGATTAGTAAAGAATTAAGAAATTAAGAATGTAATTAATAAACACCCTATATTATAAGGGAAAATAAATTAAGTAAGTTTGAAAGAAGTGATGATGTTTCTCACTCAAAATAATAGTAAAAGAATAAAATGTATGTTAAACCAACAGTACCTAATAACTGGTAAAGAATTGTTCATTTTAATTTTATGGATAGGATATGGCTGAAGGAAGCTTACAGTCCATAGGCCTAGTTGTTATATTTTAGGTATTAAGATATAGAAAATAATCTTGACACATAATCAGAACACAAACAAATTCAAGACACAACAACCACTAAACGAATCAATTATAACAACAGAACAAAACACTTTGTAGTAAAATGAAATATAATTAGAATATAATAAGTAAAAATAATCAATGGCTACTTAGGCCTAGGAAATGTATAACTGTCAATAACAAATAATTGCAAATTGTATAAAAACAACCAGGAAACTAATAAATTCAAGGCGAGTAAATAGCCGAGAATAATTTGTAAATCAGTTTAAAGGAAAAATATTAGATTAAGAACTTAATTTAAAGGAGAAATGTAAATACCAAATATTAACATAAATGTACAAACATTGATATTTCATAAAACCATACATTATGTGGTACCAATTTAATCTTTGAAAGGAAATAATAACAGCAGTAATATTTAATATGTAGGGAAGATGACAGAAGAATATAATCAATAAGAAGATATACAGCTATTTTGAATAAAAATTCAAATTTGATAACAATGGTCATAAATCAGAATTAAACAATCAGGATTAATTGGTTACTATGACAACAGACGTTTGGTTACTAATTTACCATTAGATTTCTTTACTCGTAATGTGACGCTCTTGTTGAATAGATGCCAGATCTTGAACGATCAAAATTATTAATTAAAACATCAAAATAGTAAACGAAATTACCAGCAAATGAACCAGAAGGAAGCAGGCGATGGCTGAAACCATTTAACTGATGCCGAAGACGAATTAAAGAAAAAAGAAATGAATAAATTGCCGATTAACTTGAAAAAGATGCCCGAAGCCCTGAACAATTGAAAATTAAATATGATTGCAGCCTAATTCATTATTACCAGATCAACTGAGTTCATCCAGTCTACTGAAGTGTTAAGTATCAATTAAATTACCCAAATTTCCGAATAAACTCACGTTAATTATTTCTCACTGAAAGCTGAACTCTCACTAAACTGCACATAATTACTTTCAAAGATTAAATTAAAAAACTAAGACACTGAAAATTTGTCAACTGGTAAAGTTAACCTGTTATTAGTTAGCGATATTTTGTAACACTTTTACTACACTCCAATAAACAAGTTATAACTACACAGTATATTATTTAAGTTTAACTGATGTAAGGGTGTGTATTTTTATTGTTGTAATCATTAATAATCCTTTTTAACATAATCACAAGAACCCAGAATGATAATAATTTGTGTACAATTCCAACAGACGCCATTACTGAATGTCTGTTGTTATGTTCAAAGATCGATTTGTTAAACCCAGAGAAGGTGTCTCATAAAATTTACCGGTGCAAATGTATTACAAAAGAAAACATAATTTGTATTGACTGAATAATTAATCATTAACCAAAAATAAATAAGTACTGAGTGTAACCACTGTGTTATAATTTCATTAGGATGGTGGATAATAATTTGTGTACATTTTAGCAAATAGTTAGTATTGATGACAAGCGATTGCACAGCCAACGCAATGAACTACTGGCCCGATCCAGACGGCCAAGGCGAGGCGGGAACAAATTGAATTCTCCACACCGCCTGAGCTGCGCTTGTCATACAAACTCAAAAATTTTTTTAATTGTTTTAATAAAACAATTTGGCGCCACCCGGGATTTTTACACCCCTAGTGAACAACAGGTAAGAACATCGATACCTGGTTATTCGTACGTTCGCATCGGACGAAATCTGCGTAAGTTACGTTCTAAAGCGACGACGGATAGAGAAGACACGTTACACCCATCACACTTATACACATTTAAGATTAAACGGACATTCGTCTAATTACAAAATTGGCGACCAACTGGTGGGACTAGAAGAAGGGGAAATACGAAATTCTAGCGGCGATTACGAAAGGATATCAAGATGCACACAAGAGGATTGTCGAAAAAGTTGGCGAAGGAGAAAGAAAATAGAGGGGAAGAAGAGGAAGGAACATCGATTGAAGAGGTGGAGACAATAATAACCACAACAGAACCAACCCAAGACGAAGAAATGGAACCACAGGCTGGAGATAGGGAGGAAGCCAGAGGAGGAATGGATTTACAAAAATTATGGGAATTGATTAACGAAAATTTTAAGAAACAGAAGGAAGAAACCAATGAAAATTTTAAGAAACAGAAGGAAGAAACCAACGAAAATTTTAAGAAACAGGAGGAGAAATTTGACAGCATGAAAGAAGAAACGAACGACAATTTTCAGAAGCAGAAAGAAGAATTGAGACAAACCATTAACAAAAATAACGAAACCCTCCAACAACAGCTGAAGCAAATCAATGAAAAAACTAAGGAAGAGATGAAGCAGCAGGTGATACAACAATTAATGGAGTACCGGGAAGAAACCAAACAACAGATCACCGAAACAAATGAGAAATTAGAGGAGACGTTGGAGAGACTGGAGAAGACCAACGAAACTGTTTCAGAAGTCCGTGAGGAGGTAATCAATAAAATAAAGAACCTCGAAGGAGAAACCAAAAGGAGAATTGAGGAATGTCACGAAGAAACAGCCAAAGATGTGAACAGGTGAACCAGGACATACATCAAATCCGTGAAGAGAACCAGAAGGAGACAGCAATTATACGAACAGACCTGGGAGAAAGAATGGAAGGAGTGTACAGCAATTTAAATAAAATCGACAGTAAAGTGGACAAAAATAAACAAAGAATTGAAGAGATGCATAGACGAGAAGAATTATTACAGGAAGAAGTGGACGCCTGGCGTGACCGGTCATGTAACCATAATCAAATATTTAACAATGACAGTCGAGATACTATCAACTTCCGCAACTATAAGCGCAATCCGATAGAGTTTCTGAAAAGGGTGGAAGAATTAATAATAAAGAATCGCGAAACCCGATGGACAGTTGTGAGGGGAATGCTAGACGAAATGTTCAAGGAAACATATGACAACTGGTGGACCGCCACAAGACCAGACATCCAGAGCATCCAAGAATTCACGACCCAATTCAAAGCGAAATACTGGTCAGAGTCAACCCAGAACATGGTCCGTAACAACTTAAGTAACGGAAGGTATGAAAACCAAAACGGACAATCCCTAACATCATACTTTCTGGGAAAAATCTGCATGGCCAGGAATTTGGAACCACGCATTCCGGAAGAGTGTTTAGTCATACAATTATCTTACCATTATGACGATGCGATCCAGAAAGCCTGTATGTACAGTCAAGTCAAGACAATTCAGGACATGGCTAGTTTATTAGACAGCCATGAACACGAATGGCAGTACCGTAAGAACAGATTCATGAGTTTCCAAAATAGTAAACTAAACAAAGGGCCATCCCCACCAAACCAACAAGGTGATAATAAGCCACCACCGAACAACACCAATAACTATCAAGGAAATCAACGTGGGAATAATGCGCCCAGGAACTATCACCCAAACAATAACAATGGTAATTTCAGAAACGATTACAGAGGTAACTACCAACGGAACGGTCCCAACAATTATTATCGTCCAGGAAACGGTAACAACAACAACAACCGAGGATACCGACAGCAAGTGAATTATGTGAGATGTCAAGCACAGCGGAGTCCAGGAAGAAACTACTCTCAAGCAAATAACCGACGAACGTACTATAACCAGGTACCAAACACAAGAGTCCACACATTCGAAGAAAACGTCGGGAATGATGGTGATAACACAAACAACCGACAGGAACCATCAACGAGCCAACAAATAAACACAAATGAAGTCAGAAACCATGAGGCCAGCCCTCATTTAAACGAATAAGGTCAGTGAGAACTGTGAACAGCCCATCACTGGACCAATCTCTTGGGGAATATAAGACGACAACAGACAAGAAGATCACTATAATATGTACTAACTATTTAAAAAATATAAGGGACGATTTAATCGAAGAAAATGATAACCTGATGCCTATCAGAAACAGCGAAATAGTGCCCAAATAAATGGAATCCTATCAACCATAATGATCGATACAGGATCTAATATCTCTCTGATCGACCAAGTAGAATTAAATAGACTACAGCAGGGAAGTAGTATACCCATATCAACCCTGCCCATAAACAATGTAACTATCATTGGTGCTACCGGCCGACAAAATAAGTCCGTCAGGAAACAAGTATCCTTGGAACTTAATAGCAAAGATATGATAGTAACAATGCCATTTCTTGTTGCCAGCGGCCTGCCATTCTCGATACTTGTTGGGTGTGATGTACTCAGACAATATTCTGCCATAATTAATCTGCAGCTAGGAGAAGTATCACTAGCCACAGAATAAGGGATATGGACGGCCGATCTAGTAAATGGTAGTAACCTACCTTTAATAACAACCAGCTGCACAATGATCCAAAACAATTATTGCCAACAATCACCCGGAAGAATATTGAAAGAATGGAAGGATGAAGAACTATGGTCGAGCAAGCTGGAGGAGATCAGAAACTTCCAACGAGAAGAACAAGACCCACAGATTAGTGTACAACAAGCAGAGGAACTCATAAGCATATACCACAGATATAAACACATTTTTTTCGACGCCCCAGGCAAGGTAAAGGACTATCAATGCCGGATCCGATTTAAAGAACCCGTTGACTTCAAGAAAAAATCTTATCCCATCGCATACTCACAAAGGAATGCAGTGAGGGCAGAAATCAATCAAATGATGGAAGACGATATAATCGAATTAAGTCAATCACCTTATACAAGTCCAATAGTGGCGATACCGAAAAAGGACGGAAAAGTGGGAATCTGCCTCGATGCAAGAGAGATCAATAAAATGATAGTGAACGATAGAACATCCCCAGGTGAAATCGAAGAAATTCTTACGAAGTTCCACGGTACAAAATACATCAGCGCGTGGGACACAGTATGTGGATATTGGCAGGTGGAGCTACATCCGAACAGTAGAAAATACTTAGCTTTTCTGTTCGATGGGAGGAAGTATCAGTTCAAAAGATTGCCATTTGGACTGATAAATTTGGTCGCAGTATTTGTTAAATGTATGGACCAAATACTGGAACAAGATGTACTGAATTTTACAACCGTGTATGTAGATGACCTGCTGATAACGTCATCAAATTGGCAAGAACACTGTGCTAGAGTGGAGACCGTACTAAGAAAGTTATCAGATAATCACATAACCCTCAAGCTGGACAAGTCAAAGTTTATAGCCCGCAAGGTACAATTTTTAGGATTTAATCTAACAGAGGAAGGCATCTCTCCTTCATCAGAAAAAGCTGAAGCGATACAACGATTCCCCACACCAAAAAACACAAAACAGCTTCAGTCTTTCCTTGGAATCTGCAATTATTATCGTAAATTCCAAGATAATTATTCCAAGTTAACAGCACAATTCAAAAAACAATTATCAGTTAAGGATAAATGGACTTGGGGGTCCGAACAAGATGAAGTATTTAACCAAATAAAAGAAAAGTTTTTAAACACCGTGATTTTACACCATCCAGACTTCAAAAAGCCATTCTTCATGAATTGTGATGCGAGTGACGTCAGTGTAGGTGCTGTATTATACCAGGAAGATGAGAAGGGGCAACATATGGTCATAAGTTTTGCGAGTAGGATTTTAAACGGATGCGAAAGAAACTATCACGTCACGGAGAAAGAACTACTTAGTGTTGTGTTCGCCTGCAACAAATTCAGGACTTACATTCTGGGATACAACATAACCATGAGAAGTGACCATAGATCCATTTCATTCCTCAAGCAGTGTAAACTCAGCCACGGAAGATTAACCCGATGGATATTGTTGCTACAAGAATATCATATTAACTGGGAATACATACCAGGGAAGAAAAACACAGCTGCTGACATATTATCCCGTATCAACATCCAGCAACAAACTTTCGAGGGAGAGAAAGAACATTTAGTTAAAGTGTATAACATTATCAAAGACAAAATGGATCTAGAAAAAATAACACAGGAAATAAGATGTCAAAATGTGGACCCAAAAATAATGAGTATCCGGGAGAGAATATTAAAAGGAGAAGAAACCATTATACAATATTATAAAGTACATAATAACCTGCTATTTATTAAAAGTCCTGATCTCGGAGAATGGAAACTAGTAATCCCATCTACAGCGGAAGAACAATTGATACTAGACTACCACATTAGATACGGCCATATGGGGTCCATAAAGGTGATAAAAGCTTTAGAGGAACAAGTTTATATAAAAAATATTTATCGAAAGGTAAACAAAACTATCCGAAAATGTAATATTTGCCAAATGGTAAAGTGCAACAATTCGAAAAAAGAGGGTATGATGATACCTATAATATCAAGTCAGAAATTAGAAAGGGTATGCCTTGATATATGTGGTCCGTTACCTCACAGTGGAGGAAGACACAGATTCAGATTCATAGTCATCATGTTCGATCACTTCACCAAATATACAAAGTTATACTCCATTAACCGTGCGACAACAAAGAAAATTATTGAGATTATCTTAACCAAGTTTATACCAGAAGTAGGGAAACCTATGGCAATAATAACCGACCACGGGACCCAATTTAAGGGAAGTCTATGGAAAACCAAACTCTGGGAACATGATATTAAAACTTACAAAACATTTGTTTATCATCCCAGCAGTAACCCAGCTGAGAGAGTACTTAGAGAAATGGGTCGAATACTGAGGACCTACTGCCATGATAAACAAAAAGAGTGGCACAATTACTTAAAATCCACTGAAGAGTTTATAAACCTAGCTTACCACAACTTCACTGAAGCCACACCATACACAATGATGTTTGAGCGGCCACCGACTAGAGAGATAACTAATATGATTCAATTTCCCACCAACACCGAATATCAATTCGAGAAAAGAAAATTTTATAACAGAATAGCCAAAAAGGTAGAGCAACAAAAGAATAAATACTCTAAGAACCAGAGAAAGACTATTAAATACAATGTAGGAGAAAGGGTACTAATAAAAAACAGAGAATTACCCAGCTCCATAGAAGGCATTACAAAAAAGTTACTATTATTATACGTGGGACCATACACTATAACAAGAGACAAGGGCAATAACACTTATGAGATCGTCACTAAGAAAATAAAGGGTGTATACAATCAGGCATCAATTAAGAAATATTATGACGATCAGCAATGACTGAAAAAACTTAAAATAAAAAGCAACCGAAATACTTTAAATAAAAAGAGATAACAAGACAAATGAATAAGTTTGCAAATATCATAAAGAAAAAAGTTGTAAGATGAATTTCAAAATTCAAAAAGTTATGTAAGGCCAACTTACGCAAATATTTCGATAATATATTAGACCAATTATAAAACGGAGGAATAAAGTTACAAAAAATTCCTACAAAATAAGATTAACCTACAAAAAATCTTTAGCCAACATATGAGGCAAAAAAGCAAAACATACTATAAAGGAATAAGCTACAAAACTTCCTAACTAGTAAGAAACACTAACTTACTATGATATTTAAAAAATTATGAAAAAAAAAACAATCAAAATGATCAACTTCCACAACTATTTAGAAAAAATATGGGAAGTAAAATAAACAAACCAATGATCAAAAAAACGAAATAAATAAAATAAACATTCTAAGAGTTATAATATGAAATGAGATGAAACAAGGAGTAATTAAAAATGAATAAAAATGTGAATTGTATCAATAAAAACCAATGCTTCAATTATTATCAAATAGTATAAATAAAGAAAGATGAGAAATATATGACTGGAACTGAGCAATAATGAAATACAAAGGTAAAAGATTCCCAACAAATATTATGATTATTATTATTATTATGAGTCACGAGATGACTATATTGAAGATTCATTAATTGAGATTGACTGTTGAATAAGTCCAGCAATCATTTAACTGAGCAGGGATGATGTTCCCCTGACCTCAGAAAAAGAGTAGTTTTGAACGACGGAGTTAGGTAAGCCAATAGAGCCCATCCGAATCGATTTCAGCTACAAAGTAGGGATAGTTAGGGAAAATAAGAATTATAGGGAATAATTTATGATAAAAAATCAATAAGCCAGTTCGTAATAAGAAAAAATAATGAAGAAAAGACTCAGAAGATAGGAAGTGGAAGATACAGAATTAAACATAAAAAATGGACAAGAAGCCTGAGAATTTAAGAAGAAAATGATACAATACAATTGATAATTTCATCAAACTTAGAATCACGTTTTATAAAATGATCAATTTTGGTGGAAGGGCATTATATAACATCGCCAAATTATTCAGATCATATTTGATATCTATAAGTATGTAAGAAATACAAAAAAGTAATATATTTTAATAAATAAATAATAAAGAGAATAAAAATAGCAAATGAAATTAAGAAAGAAGGAGGAAGAATAGTAAACCAAAGGTGATTATTAAATAAAATTACAGACTAGACTGACAGACAAATGACTTTGACCCAACCCCAGAGATTGGCCAGATAAAAACCAAGATAAAGTGAAACAAGATGGAAGTGAAGGAGAAGAAAAATGAAATTAAAAATGGAACAAACCAACTATAAAGAAAATAAAGTGAACCAAGGTGATAAAACACAGACAAATAGTGTAGAATAGGGAAGGGGGAGATGATACCATCAAATATTATAAAGGAAACGAAACCAGTAAATAACCAATATAAAAAAGAAATATGAGTATTGTCTAAGTGACAAATGTAATTCATAATTAATAAAACACCGTTTAATAAAAATACACTAACCCACGAATTAGTAGTATATGTAAGTAAGAAATCTAGAAAAAGACATGAACTTATTAGATATAAATAAAATTTGTAAGTGACAAAGAAAAATAATAATAGGGATTACCCACCAATAAACGCTTAAAATAAAAAGTTTAAAAAGTGCTAATAGTGAAAGTGTAAATACCCCAAAATAATGAGTGAATCAGTGATAAACACCAATTAATCAAAGGTGAAAGTGATGGGTGAAAAAGGATATTGTATATGATAGTATGATTAAAAAGATAGTAATAAATAAGAAAACACTTAATAAATCAATGATGAAACAATAAATGATTTAAGAGTGAGCTTATAAAAATTATATAGTTAAGGGTAATTAGAAATAATATTTAGATTAGGGATAGATAAAGGATACGATGTTATTCAGGGGAGAAAGCCCGTGTAAGATAAACAGTTTGTGTTAACATGGAATGGAGAAAGGGATTAGTAAAGAATTAAGAAATTAAGAATGTAATTAATAAACACCCTATATTATAAGGGAAAATAAATTAAGTAAGTTTGAAAGAAGTGATGATGTTTCTCACTCAAAATAATAGTAAAAGAATGAAATGTATGTTAAACCAACAGTACCTAATAACTGGTAAAGAATTGTTCATTTTAATTTTATGGATAGGATATGGCTGAAGGAAGTTTACAGTCCATAGGCCTAGTTGTTATATTTTAGGTATTAAGATATAGAAAATAATCTTGACACATAATCAGAACACAAACAAATTCAAGACTTTTGTTATAAAAACTCCATTCATTAATGGATGCTCTGCCTTAGTAACGATATTGTCACACAGCTCATTCCTCCAAACTTTTAATTTGTCCATTAGCATATGCAGAAGTGTCGATGCTTTATTTATACAAAGCATAATAAAGTATTTCAACACATTATGCACAAAGTATATTTTTATACACTAAAAATTTATCCAAGTATTTTAACAAAGCCAGAAAGTTTCCAGGATTTGGGTCGCTAGTAATTGACTCTCGATGTCCTATCAGTGCCAGTTTTTGTTATGCAAGAGTTTGTATTGTGGCAATGACCCGTTCGAGGATTTCTTTCCATGTCTTAACTGCTTTACTCATTTGTTCCTGAAGTAGATCATCAATAAGTCCCCCTTTATTTAAAGAACGTTCCAATTCCTTCCATTCAAAAAAGGCAGAGCGATGAACAGGACTATTTTCATGATCCTGAATATGGGGATTTAACTTTTGCCACTACAAAAACCCATTTCTACTATTGAAATGGCTTTTTTGATAGTTTTGTGGAAATAAACTGCAATAAAAGCAAAATAGAGACTTTTTAGTTGGAGAAAAACACATCCAAGTGCAGTTTACCTTTTCGCCATTTTGCAAGGTTTTGTCAAACCTTGTTTGAGGATCGTCCACCTTCATCTTCAGGAAAATGGCTGTCCTTGTTCCTCTATTCACCATTATATCTCGGAAGGATTGAGATTTCTCGCTTGGCAAAGCTCCCTTATCTTGTAGAGTAGCACCGGGAACACGGTCTACATTGTTGCTAGTAATGTTCTGTCCTTCATCTCCTGTAATTTCAAGTCTGTACAGTGCAATATCATCCATGGTACTAGAACCAACTGAATCTTGTAACCGTACTTTGACACTTTCACAGTTTGAAGTATTCACGTCATTGACTTTCTTGTATTTATCAACAGCCTCATCGCTAATAACATCCATTTTATGATCGCAAGTTGCTTCCTTATTAATTGTAATATTTTGACACTCAGAGTTTGATTTTCCTTGAATAAAAGACTTCATAAACTCTTTGGAACTTGTAGTTCTTAATCTTATATTCCTGTAGTACTTAAGGAATTGTCATATCGAAGAAACAAGTTGTTTGTAGTTTTATAAACTGAAAACAATTTTTTCAAGTCTATGCTCACTTTGCTGCCCTCCTGGCTATGCCACCCGGGTGGCTGCCCCCTTGGCCCCCCCTAGCTACGCCTCTGTCTAGTAGAAACTGCTGTCTCTCTTGCACATTACTCCGTCTTATGTGCAAATTCTCAGATTTCCCTTACAAAAAGTACTTCCCCCAACAACTGCACTGTATTCTGAATGATGAATTGGTTTCTTCCTGAGGACTAGACCTGGAACCAGCAACCACAAAGATGTTGTCATGCCATCAGCTGATCTCTATGAACATTCTTTCCTGTGACATTGCACTGACTGACAACAACACCTTCAGGACAGAGGAAAGATTAAGTTCAGGCAACACAAACTTGAACTTCAATCAGAGTTTAAATATACATGAACACCAGACAAAAAAGTTCCCTTAGATCAGAAACAACTGAAGATAAGGTTTCTCCTTTGGAACAAATTATACATAATTATAAGTATAATACTACTGACTCGGAAGTAGGTTTATTTTTTATTGGTTTTCTTATTGGTCAGAGCCTCTGACGAAGCTTGTAATGAGCAAAAACTGGTTCAGGCTATAAGGTAAAAATTTTACATTTTTTACCAACAAAAAACTTAGTGTTCCGAGTTAGTAGTATTATACTTATAATTAGTTAATCAACGGACACGTCATGGACAACAAAATCCAAGAAATTATGCATAATGCAAAAACAAACTAAGTTCTCAACAGAACAGCAATTCATGAAGAATGGATAAGCCAGAGGCATTCAGGATCAGACCTTATGAATTTCTAAACGATGGTGCATTCAAATAGAAGAATAGTTTTCACTCCAAGCACTTTTTGCATGTTCACTGTAAGGTTTTATTTAGAAATTGTTTCACAATTTTTCTAAACTTTATCATGATGGCATTGATCATGACTTAGATTGTCACATTATCCAAATACATCACAACTCCTTCAAGACCTTCTGTTGTAATGATCGTGATAAGAGAGAATACCAGAACAAAATTCCCAAATCCAAATGATGTACTGCTAAACTGGTATGTTTAAGTAATAAACTTTTATAGTACATTCACAAACAGAAACTAAAACTGCTGCACAGCAGTATATAAACAATGATTAGAACAATGACTGTTATTATGTGTTTCTGATCTGAATATGAGCTGAAAGACTCAAAAGCGCCAATCACGAGTTGTCTATATTATAACGTCTTATTTTATATGAGGTGTAGAATTATACTATATGCCCCACGTTGTATGCATCACTTTTATAAAGTAACGCGGGTATTATCGAAAGTATCGTTTATTTGTTAAGCTTTCCTAATTAAGCCCCACGTTAGTACGTCATTCTGTAACGTCCCTCTCCTTATTTGTTGTAGTGTTGTGTGTCCACGTACATATAGGTTTAGGTAGGTTTATATCGTATCATTACTTATGAATTATATTTGCTAATGTTCAAATCGGTTAAAATTTATGTTTACCAAAAAAACTGAAATCGAGTATGTGTGATTAGGGAGAGTTCAATGAAGCTGTTTGACTATATTCAGAAGAGAGAGGACCAAAGATATTATTCCTTGAGTATACAATTACTTATTTTAAATATTCGCCGCTCATAAGACCAGCTGATTTTGACGTCTGCCTCCAAATTTTTTGGTTAAATAAACACCAATCGTCGGTGATACTTCCCGGCAGTTCGTCCTCTTCTTGGTTTCCTGAAACTCTGTAACAACTACCCTCTACAAGAAATAATACACGTTTTATTTACTATATATCAAAATATTCAGGGTATTTATTTATTGAATACACTGATTTTCTCTTCTCCCAGTACAAAAATATTATAATCGATTTTTTCTGTCAACACCACATTGGTTCGATCTAATTAGGTAAACATTGGAATTATAACAAATTATTTTTTTATCCTTGATTAAACATTAAACAATAAAGAATTCATTTATTAATTTCCCCAGGGTTAAGGGTAAGTTCTTTGTGTTATGAGACGGTCAGAAATGAATAAATAAAATACTACGCTTTACAAGAAAAAAATTAATTATATTTGTTTTTTCCGTAGTATGTAGTTACGGGTTTGTCCGCTAGAGTACAGGTTATGTCTTTATTATAAACACGAAATCAGTTACTGAATACTGAAACTGCACAAAGATTCGTTATGAGGATTTCTTGGTTAACAATTATTAATAAAGTTTGTTTTACCTCTTTCTTGAAGTTTTTACTTGGATGGTGCTGTTTCTAGTGTAGGAGTTATAGTTGTTTTGTAATTTAGTTAAATTTTTCTAAGATACAATCTCACCAAAATCTCGAAGTGCCATTAACTAGGCCTCACCTGTAGCTAGGTTATTTCAAATTTTCATCGAATAAAGGACGTTGAAGTTGATACTTGAAGGAGTTCTAACACAAGGTGGATACTACTCGTTAATTTTTATTAAATTTAGCACTATTTCCAAAAGTTTTCATAAGGTTTTTTCAAATTTTTTCTGGCATTACACTTTTTCCAAAACGAACGGTTTTCAATCGTTTTAACAATTAATTAATATTTTGTTAGTTGGTTACTGTTAGTAACCAAGAATTTTTATATCATTTTTTATTGGTGCATCTATATACTTTTGAGTATATAGGCTGTTTTTAATTATTATAAATTTATTTCTTATTTATAGAAAAATAATCCTTTTTAACTTTTGTTTATTATCCAATTTAATTTATATAAGATTTTTCCTTCTATTTCCTCTTAACTTTATACATAGGTCTTTAATATTTTTATTTCCTTTAATTGTATTTATTTATTATTTATTAATTTCTTATAGTATCCTTACACTAAACTATTTTCTTCTGCCATTTTACTCATACAGTATTATTTTATTTTTATTATTATTTTATATATTTAACTATTTTATATTTAACCATTTTATATTTAACCATTTTATATTTAACCATTTTATATTTAACTATTTTATATTTAACTATTTTATATTTAACCATTTTATATTTAACCCTGGGTTATCTTATATTCAAACACAATTATTATATTAAATATAAAATTAGACCTAGGTACAAAATCTTTGTGGCCTACACAATACAATTATACAAAATTCAAATAAAACACATAATTGGTCAGTAGCAATATAGTCTACTATTACAATTAATTGTATCTCCATCTACAGCATAAGTCTGTGAGATGCTCCTTTTAAAACCACTTACTTTCTCACTGTGTACACTATAACTCACTTTGTACCCTTTATATCACTTAATTATAGTTTATAGTGTTTTGTAATACAAAGTAATCTAGAGCTATGTATATTATACCCATTTCTGACCTTTATAGTGGGGTGATTACGTTATCATTTTTTGGGACTGGTTTATGTAACATTACAATATAATTAAATACATATGTACTGTTGGAGTAAAACAGTTCTAATTCTGTTGGTAAACTGGTGTAGTCTTCCACATGCTTCAAATGTTGTATAGGGCCCATCCTCTTCCTGAATGGAATTTGGTGATGGGCACTGATGCAGCCCACAGAACTGAATTACTGGATATCTGATAGGAAGGAATTCTAATCATGACTTCGTCTATTTGGGGTGTTGCAAAAGCATCCAACACTGTGAACTGATTATTTGTGAATAATTAACTTCTACCTTATGCTGATGGTTCTCAAAAGACATAACTAGGACTTGGGCACACTGTGGAAATATGCTTTCTTAGTTATTCATTGTTTTAATAAATGTTAGATTTTACTTTTAATAAATTTGAAATCAGAGCTAGTATAATACAAGACTTAATTGATATTGGTTGACAGGCAGATGACTGAGTATTGAATAATGGGGCAGGTTCAACATTAGCTGGAGCTACACTACAAAGATTAAGAAGGGCTTCTTCACCACCAAACTGGACCCGTACATTAGAACTTTATTTCACATTTCAGAATATGATGACCTGTGATTGTGATCTGGTCTATTATTTGGAAGAATACTTACAATGATATTTTAATAATCATAACTTTCCATGACTCCGCAACAATGTTTTCAATCTTTTTATACCAGAGGAAGATGTCTCTCCTGCTGACGTGTACAACATAATGTAAATATACATTAAAATAAAAATTGTTTTATCACAAAAGTGCATATCCCCCCCCATGTCAATCCATCTTGGTTAACACAACTAGAATGATTAGTGTACTTCAAACTAATGTTCAAGGGATTACATGGTACCACAGGCAGTGCCAAGGATGTTTATGTACCCTATCCTTCAGGACAGTCCACCCAATCCCAGATTTCTTAGTATACACAAAGTGATGCTTTTATGCAGATGGATATTTAAATTCTGTTAAAAATTTAATGTTAGTAACAAAGTCATGTTCTCTGATGGACTAAGCTAAACATTTTTAAATTTCACAAATCAAACATAAAATCAAATTTAATGAAGAAATTTGTGTTAGTGGTTGAAATCACAAGCAGAATGATCACTGTTGCACACCACTATATAAAAATTATCCCGATTAGCGCTTTCAAGCTTCACAGCTCATCGTCAGATCGGCATAGACAGAAATTATGTGAAAACAAACCCTTCACCCCTCTCACCCCACCATGCTCACACACAACAAGCTATAATATAAATGTCCCTTCCCCACCCCCTAAACCCTGTCCCACCATCTGCACAGTTGCATATTTTTCTAGCAAATTCCTTGTGTTTCAGTGTTGTGTGTGTGTGTGTGTGTGTGTGTGTGTGTGTGTGTGTGTGTGTGTGTGTGTGTGTGTGTGTGTGTGTGTGTGTGTGTGTGTGTGTGTGTGTGTGTGTGTGTGTGTGTGTCCTTTTAAACTTACCCTCTTCCTCTCCACACACGTGGGTCAGTCACACACTCTTATTTTAAAACATCCAATTAGTACTATGCAATATAATTCTTAATCTTATCTATCTGTCCTCTACCATTTACTTCTTAATTATGTTATAAAATATTTCTTCATTATCAAACTTAATTTTAATATTAATTAAATTGTCTAACCCTTTTTCTCTTTCCTTCAATATTTCTAACTCCTCTCTAAGCTTCCTTTCAACTGTGTTATTTACTACTTTTACAATTTCGTATTCTTCCAAAGGATTAACAAACTTATGGTTGTCTTATATGAAATGTCTTGCATATAACGAATTGGTTGTTCTATTACCTTCTCCACGTTTGTGGTCAGACAACCTGCATACAAATTTTCGTCCTGTCTCACCTAGGTACACTTTGTTGCAGTCTTTACATTTTAATTTATAAATTCAAATATCCTTTATAAATTCTTTAAGTATTCTTTATGCAATAAGAATTATATTGCATAGTACTAATTGGATGTTTTAAAATAAGGGTGTGTGACTGACCCACGTGTGTGGAGAGGAAGAGGGTAAGTTTAAAAGGCTGCACACACACACACACACACACACACAACACTGAAACACAAGGAATTTGCTAGAAAAATATGTAACTGTGCAGATGGTGGGACAGGGTTTAGGGGATGGGGAAGGGACATTTTTATTATAGCTTGTTGTGTGTGAGCAGGGTGGGGTGAGAGGGGTGAAGGGTTTGTTTTCACATAATTTCTCTCTATGCCGATCTGACGATGAGCTGTGAAGCTTGAAAGCGCTAATCGGGATAGTTTTTATATAGTGGTGTGCAACAGTGATCATTCTGCTTGTAAAATCAAATTTAATGATTTAGTGGAAGCAATATATGGTAGTCTACTGACAAGCAAGATAAAAACTATTGTAATAACTATTGGCGAAGCTAGTAGTTAATGAATGGGTAGGCAAAAATCATATCTTACATTTTTTTTTTAAGGAATCACTAAAAGGATGGTGGTTCAAATCGGACGCTGAGGTAGAGTTTGCTGTAAGCGAATGGTTCCACAAACAGCCGTAAGAATTTTACTAGCAGGGAATCTACAGGTTGGTGCAACAGTGGAACTCATGTCTTAATGTTAATGGGGACTTCTTTTAAAATCGTTGAATAAAAAATGCTTTACAGCTCTATACGTGTTTCTATTGAACAATCCTTGTATTAGTCATACACAACAATACAACTGATTGAACTTCAAATTTTTAAACTTGATTAGTTTCTATATATATGTTTAATGTTACAAATAATTCAAATGACAATCTTGATCATCTGTTAGTTCAGCGGAATAACAGGGACACTTTTAATAACCGCATAAAATAAACACACTTATAAACAATACAGTGCGCTTTAACTTGAATGTTTGGACCACAGAAGTGAGGCATGCCTCAACGCTCTATGTGTACAGCACGGGACAATCCCCCCTCCCTTCACTTCCCTATCTCTCCTGCACATTGCTTACATACGATGTATACAAAAAACGCTGAGGCAAGTTCAGGTTGCCTCATTCGCTTTAAACGAGCTATGCCGAGTCTCACCTGTCACCATCTAGCGGTCGCTCAGTAAAGCACGTTTCGGCCTAATAAATTCAACAGTCGCGGTAACAATGTATAATCTTTACATTATGTAGTTCATACGTATTTATAATTTTTATTCTACAGAATTTTTTAGGGTAGGCATTGCCTCAATTGCCTCCATGTAACTTCGCCACTGGTAATAACTGATGTTCTAGAAATATCGACTTGTATGATATCTCATGTGTATACACTGAAGTGAATATTTTACAATACTGTCTGACTGATATTATGATGAAATTTTGGGTAGGAGTTCACTTATGCTGCCTGGTTCCAGGTAAATATGAATTTGTAACATCTGTGTTTTTGCATTTCAACTGGTACTATAAACAAACTATGCTACTAAGAAATACGCTGCTTTTATTTTATTGTTACAAAAAATTTGAACAATAAAATTGATAAAACTCGTAAAATAGTTTTTAATTTTGTAATATTCTGTTCTTTGATTAGGTTTGCACTGCTGTAAAAGCAATAAAAATTTCATAATACAGAAATAATATCTTAATTGTATATTACTAGTATAATATTAATTGTATAATACTAGTATACAATAATATAGAAACAGTACAGATGATTTTATTCTGGTGAGAAAAGAAATTCTACCTTATGCTGATGGTTCTCAAAAGACATAACTAGGACTTGGGACACTATGGAAATATGCTTTCTTAGTTATTCATTGTTTTAATAAATGATAGATTTTACTTTTAATAAATTTGAAATCAGAGCTAGTATAATACAAGACTTAATTGTTATTGGTTGACAGGCAGATGACTGAGTATTGAATAATGGAGCAGGTTCAAGATTAGCTGGAGCAACACTTTAAGAAGGGCTTCTTCACCACCAAACTGGACCCGTACATTAGAACTTTATTTCACATTTCAGAATACGATGACCTGTGATTGTGATCTGGTCTATTATTTGGAAGAATACTTACAATGATATTTTAATAATCATAACATTCCATGACTCCGCAACAATGTTTTCAATCTTTTTATACCAGAGGAAGATGTCTACTATCTACTGTATACTAGAATGCTGTAGAGGTTTCTAACTACTTGAAAATATTGTTTTTGAAGAAGAATTTGGAGAAGCTAATGTGCATTAGATGTAAAGGCAGAAAATGACGATCAGTTCCTCTAGCTGTGTACACCCTACACGTGGGCTGTACAATAATATGCAAAATTAGTGATATAGCAAATAATATGTGAAATTAGTGATATAACAAACAAACAAACAGACAATTGTGGCAACTTAATTAAGTTGTGGCATTATCTCTCACTCCAGGTTGGCAACTGGGTAAGAAAGTGGAAATGAAATTCAGTTACCTTAGCAGAAAATATAGGTGTGGAAAACCATACATGACTTCCATGTTCTATGATTTATATTTAAAATCATTTACTTGAATTCAGTTTGATAATTTATAAAAATATATCCCCCACCCTCAAACTATTTTTACTGTTTACACATATTTTTGTTAATATTGGGTTAACCTTTAATACAATGTTATTTTTGAGTCACTTTAGCTACAAAAATTAGGTACTTTATTCTTATAAAGAAACTTAAATATGCAGATAATCATCCCTCCTCCTCAATTGATCCCCATTAATGATATTTACACTTTCAGGAGTAATAGTTTTATCATATGTAATTGCTAAGGTGGCTGTCCAGAAAGTAACTTACGTTTCAGTGTGGGCGGCGATGGGGTAGGGCTAGCGCTGCCATCTTGGTGACACTGGGTGGCGTCACTCAGTATGCATCCAGCTGGGGCCGGTATAGGTCTGTGTTGTGTTTCTGTGCTTCACTAATAATTTTTAATATGAGTGCTGCGATTGAAAATCCCGCGAGCTGTGAAGTGCGCTCAGTAATACGATTTCTGCAAGCAGAAAACTGCAGACCGGTGGACATTCATCGGCGACTGTGCGAGGTGTATGGGAAGAATGTTATGAGTGAGGGAGGAGTAAGGCAGTGGTGTCTTATGTTTACAATACATTTTAAACACCAATGTGGACGATGATGAGGGGAGTGGCTGGCCGAGTGTTCTTACTGACAAATTGGTGGAGAAAATCAACAAAAAAATCCATGAAAATCGCTGCTTTATGATTACTGAGCTATCACATGAGTTTCCTCAAATTTCACGTAGTTTGCTTCATGAAGTTGTCATGATAAAGCTTGGTTACCATAAGTTTTGTGCGCGATGGGTCCCGAAAATGCTTACAGAAATGCACAAAAACCAGCGGATGGCATCAGCATTGTCATTTCTTGATGCCTACGACAAGGATGGTGATTCTCTACTGGACCGTATTGTAACGGGGGATGAAACCTAGGTTAGGTACGTTAATTGTGAAACCAAAAATCAATCCATGGAATGGGGCCATACTCGCTCGCCCAAAAAAACCAAGGAAGTGTTTGCAGATTTATTTCAACTGTGTAAATAAAAAAATTTTCTTTGGTTTTTTAATTTATTTATTCTAAAACGTAAGTTACTTTCTGGACAGCCCTCATATCTTATCTTTCAAAATTAAATATTTGTACTTTACTTGATATCAGCAAAGTAATTTTGAAAAATCATCCCTTCCCTTCAACTACCCTCTCCATTTATAGATATCTCATTTACCATCTTACAGTGAATTAATATGACTTTATTTTTGGGGCACTTATTTATCAAAATTAAGTACTTTGCTCTTGTTAAAACACAAAACAATGCCAGTACTCTACCCCTCCCCCTTAACTGAACAACCCCATTTTTTATATTTACACTTTTATCAAGTAATAGTTTCATTATATATAATTGCTAAGGTATCTTATCCTTCAAAATGAAGTAGTTTGTTTGACAACAGAAAGGTAATTTTCTAAAAATGACCCCCTCCCCCTTCAACTACCATTTTTATTTATAGAAAACTATCCCTCCCCTTTCAACTACCCTTTTCGTGTGTACAGATATTTCTTTCTAGACTGGATTATTATGACCTTCTTTTCAGTATACTTTATTTATCAAAATTAAGTACTTAACTCTTGTTAAAACGTAAAACATTGCAGGTAAACTACCCCTCCCACTTAACCAAACTTCACCAAAATCAATAGGCCTTGAGTCCTCTACAACTCGGACACTTATCCAAAAAATTATTTGATTCTGTTAGAATTTGTGGCAGTTATCATTCACCATATAAAAAATCCACACACAGACACTTTTTGGAAAATTACTTTTCTTCATGTTTTGAGAGTGGTACAATCAGAATCAGCCCTTATCTTGAACGCAATTTTTTTTTTGCCATCACCATACTCCCATTTCATTACGGAACTTGGAATGAAATCAATCATGGCTACACATAGCATTTCCAGTAATTCTGCTTTTTTATTTCCCTGAAGATACTTTTTAAACCATTCTATAGGCATAAGGCTGAATTGTTCATGATTATAAATGAAGTATATATTCTATAAACTGAGAAAAATCACAGACTAAAACCAGCTTTATGCAACATGAGAATAGTTCATTGAACAAGAACTATATAGCATTTTGGTATCCTCTTATGCAACAAAAATTGATGTTGACAATGCTTCAGTTGTGTTTAGGACAATAGATGAGAACTACAAAAGCAAAATACCACTTATAGATACAGAAACTGTGGCAGATGTGCTTTGTTTTATAGATCTATACAATCTAACATACAGAGAGGACTTAAAAAATCTGTAGACAATGAATATGAAGACAATTTAGTGAAGCTAGAGATGTAATGTTGACAATCATAATAACATCGTTCAATGTAATGGAGTCAGATGTCTAATGTCAATGAACCTAGCAATAACAAATAAAAATTACATGTCTTCATAAATATATTTCTTTTGTAGATTTCAGTCACTAAACTTTTATTTTTCTCCTTAATACATAACTACACAATTAAGAAGATGCGATATAACTATTTTCTCACTGTAACAAAAAGTTTGGTTAATACCCGTTTTAACTAGTCATATCAAGTTTTAATGAGAAAACGTTTAGTGAAAACTAGAACTATCTAACAAATATGTTAGTTAATACTAGTACTAACTAGGTACTAGTATACTATAGATAACTGCATGGAAGTAGTACCGTCAAGGTCACACCGCTTACTTACATCGTTGCCACTAAGCAACAGTTTCACTTTCTTCCGAACAATGCTACACCAGTAAGTAGGCCTACTTAATGTAAAGTATATAACAAAGTGATTTTTAAATTAAATATTTACTTTGTTGCTGTCAATGAGGCTTCCATTAAAATCACAATTAAAATAATTTTTTGTACTTTAAACTGTTGAAAATTTTAAAATCAATGACAATAGAAGAACGAAAAAACAACGACACATTTTGAAGGTTCATAGATGCCTACTGCAGACATTTTATAGATAAAATTTAATGTTATTTAAAGTAGAAAACATGTTAAAACTTACGAGTATCACACAGTTGTTCTGATTTTGTAAGATAGTGAAATGTGTAACATGACATAAGGTAGTGAAGATCCAATTGTATTTAATTATAAAATAAAAAGCTGAAGATAAGAATAAGAGGCAAAAACTTATAAACTTAAAGATCAATAACCCAGTAACCCAATAAATGACAAATGACTATTAACCTGACAATGACCTGACACAGTAGATCGGATAAAAACCAAAGGAACCAAGAGACAATGAAGAAGCAGCCGAGACCTAAGTGCAATCAAATAATCCCAAATAATGACCAGTATATTGTAAATTAAATAATGAACTGATATTTGTAGTATATGAGATGTAACTAGGATAATAAGATTAATGGAAGGTAATAATATCACATATATCTTGTTGATAAAAGAATGTACTTATGTAATATAAGGTAGGGAGTTAGAAACTAACCATACCCCAAACTAATATTAATGATAATAGCCAAAGACAATAAACAATGCTTTGAGCCAAATAAAAAGCAATATTTAAGTAATAACTAAAAGTGATCAGAGTGATTTGGAAGTAAATTAGTTATTCATGACCATAATCACACAGTGATATAAAGTAATCAGACAAATCGTGTGAATAAACAAGTGAGTAAGTTAAAAATGTGTGTAAAATTAAATAAGTGGTGAAGTGCTAGGTATAGCATATAATGGAACAAAGTGAGAGTGATAATAATTAAAGAAACCTTCTATGAAAGGAAAAGTGCAGTGGGGGTGTAGAATAAAATATTATATAAGCAAACTATAATAAACAGATAAACAATTTTTGATAAACTGTACATTAGTAAGAGATTAAACTAATTGTGATATTATAAATTTAGGTAATAGGATGTCAGAATTATAAAATAAGGTAAGAATTAAGTTATTAGAATGAGTAGTAAATTAAGAAGGACAGACACTGTATTTAAGTGAAGGGATTAGTAGATAAGACATATCATGTAGGAACAGTTTATCAGTAGAGTCAGCTGCATGGAACTAGTATCGTCAAGGTCACACCGCTTACTTACAGCGTTGCCACTAAGCAACAGTTTCCCTTTCTTCCGAAAAATGCTACACTAGTAAGTAAGCCTACTTAATGTAAAGAATATAACAAAGTGAGAAAGTTTGTAATACATGCATTAGAGTACATTGTTACATTGTCAATAATTCTTAATAATAATTACATCACAATTAATATATTGTTAATAATTAATTAACAATTAATTTCCGTATCTTATACATAACATTCAATTCGACGCGTCAGCTATAGTTTGTTTGAACGAATTTTATACGCATCCTGTGTCTTAAGCTTGCCCCATTTAATTATTGAAGACACCGCACTATTCGTGACTCAGAAAAATATTCTATTTTTATTTCCTGCGCTGCTTATTAATTAAGTAAAAAAATTAGAACTATACTATAAGATGTTACATGCACAAGTAGCATAAAAATAATGGTATGTATAAACGTGAAACGAATTGGATTTCTTAAGAAAATAAGGATAATTTTATAAACAACAAATACAAATGTCTCATGAAATAAATTTAAAATTCCTTATTGGACTAATTTTATAATTAAAATTTTCCTTATTTTATGAACTATAGAATTCCTTATGACTATTATAAATAAGCAGTATGTTGAAAAACTCACCTTAAATAGAGTTAGTCACACAATTATCACTTTGCAAAGTGATAGCACAGAGCACATTCATAACACTCCTGAAGAAAACACGCACACACGGTTTTTTATGTTTCAATAAAAATAGAAAATACTACGCTTCGCTATAGACACGTTTACCACCTATATACACTTTTTAACACTCCTGCCTTATTCGTCTTCGGATTCACTGGACTCAGGTTCGCTGTCACTACTCACACGTAAGTGTATGATGAAGGGCTCCACTGTGGTGTCTCTCGTGCACTGCTTTGAGTAATCGGCTTCTTGTAGTGCCTCCGCATGTCTTACGCACTTCTCCCAGTCTTCCTGAGTTATCCTGTCCAAAGCTTCGTGTGCAAGTTGTTCAATATCGGCCAATCTGAAAGTCGTATTCTTGTTTGCAACATACCGTTTAACTTGGGCCCATATCAGCTCGATCGGATTATACTGACAATGATATGGTGGCAGGCGCACTACTGTATGTCCCATTTCATTTGCCAGTTGATCCAATTCGTACGTCTTCTTGGCCGTTCGGATCTCTTCTTTAGAAAGAAGTTCATCCCTGGTTTCAGCTGTGGAAAATGAAATTCTCTTCTTACGCAGCCACTCCATGATATCCGCTTTACGCCAGTTTGAACATGGTGGTTTATCTATTTGTACAGAATGATAGCTGGCATTATCCATCACGATGACAGAGCCTTCTTCCAAGGAGCGCAACATACCAACAAACCAGGTCTTAAAAACTTCAGCATTCATTTCTGTGTGGTAGTCAGATGCAGCTGAATGCTTACTGCCACGAAAGACAAGTTTGGCACCTGCTATGAAACCTGTACTTGCGGATCCAGCATGTGCAATAATCAGCCGGCCACCTCTACCAGTAGGTACTTTCAGCCCACCGTTCCCTCTGGAGTCTTGCCAGATGTATTTATTCGTATGATTCTGTGATATCCAGGTTTCATCCAAATAAATTATAGGCCTGTTGTCCTCCGTACGATGTATATGCATGGTTCTCAAAAACTTCGCTCTCAAGGCAGCAATGTCTCTGCGCTCCATTAAAAATGTTCGTCCATCGTTGCACTTCTTAAATTTAAAACCAAGCACTTTCAGAAGGCGAAGTACGGAGGCTTCTGAACCAGAATAATTGATTTTCTAACAGAGATCAGCTCGAATTTTGCTTGCAGTGGGGTATTCCCCTCGGTCGTAATATTCTAGTACGGTCCTGCGGACTATTTGTTTATTAAAATCGTCCAGTTCAGTGTTTTTGTGTTCCCGTTTATACCCTTTCCTTGGAGAACTGAACACAACACTCACGCCTTGATCATCTGCCGAAGCAACGGTATTGCTAATACGTTGCACCGACTGTTCAGAAATGCCACAAGCTTCCGCTGTCAATTTTCGAACTTGTGCAAAGTTTATGTTCCTCCTGGCTTCTTCATTATACGCAAGATTTTTAAAAAACTTGTAAACGTTTGCTATGATGACTTTACTTTGTTTTCTAATGTCCTCTCGGCCCGCACGTACACCACCGCTGCTTGTACTCGAACTAAATGTAGGATACTGTTCCTCAATATCACTCATAATAAATACAAATTATTGAAATAAACTAATACACACACTGTCTACAATAAAGACGTCAACCGTTCACATGAAACGCACAAAATGTCTGTCAACAATACTAAGGACGATAAATATTTTGGATGTTCGTCTCTTCCTCACCTCGTCCACCCAACCTACTTGGAATGGGGTACTGTAACTGAAATGGGATTGGCTTTTGTCACAACAGCGACAATTTTGTTTACAGAAATTGCTCAGTCCTATTTATCTTTGTGCAACGGAAGAAAGGTAGTAGCGCGGGCAGTAAACATACACATTTTTGAGGGGATTATAAAATGACAAAGGCATTCATAAAAGTGTCAGACAGCAATATTTACCGAAAAGACATGCCGACAGGGTATACGCAATGTGCATACCAAATGTGTACATATACCTAACAGAACTTCCGAACCATATGGCTTAGGAATGACCGTGTAGAGAACAAAAACAGATTCATTTACAAAAGGGAAAAGACCGTGAGTATGAAAAAATTAAAGCGACAACAGCAGGCAAGGTCAGCGTTCTCAGACAACTGTCAGTCTGTAGGATAACCGCCCATGAAGAAAACAGTAAAACTTTAATAAGTAAGTGCACTGTACGGAAATCACAAAATAACTGACCTAATGGTACTTCGTAAAGTTAGGGTGTGTATTGCTAAAAGGTTTAGATTCTAATATAAGAAAAACCAGCGCAGTATAAATAGTAGTTTCAGAGAACTGCAAATCGTAACAAAAAAAAAGCCAAAGAAACAGAAGAAACGCAAAGATAGAAATTCTGTAGATATTTACGCGACAACAAAAAATATGTTGCCGACTCACACAAATTTTTAGAGCTCAAATACTGGCGCCCAGAATTTAACTGAGTAGTGTTACCCACAACTAATTATTCCTGATAAAACAAATTCATTTACGCGATACGCATAAATAAATTTGAAACGAAGAATATAATGTGGATGTATGAAATTTGTTTTCGTAACACTGCTAAAACGCTACACACTGTACTAGCCGGCAACAACGCTGGGCGAGGGGCGTGGAGGTGACAGGGAGAAGCAGTGAAAGTGAGTGACCTTGACGATACTACTTCCATGCAGCTGACTCTAGTATTGTAAGAGTTTTATTATTGTTCAAAAACCATAGAATGTAGTCAATTATAGGATAAGCAAGATAACAGTAGAGAAAAGAAAAGGTAGTTAAAAGTTATTTCAGGCTAGAACCTGACAAGGAATCTTTCATAATAAGAATTAGAGTTAGGAATACTGATGTTTATTGTTTGTTTTGTTTATAAAATTGTATTAGAATTACCAGATATGTTATTAAGAAATGTTAGGTGGGAGTAGAATAAAATCTAGGCTCTAGGCCAAACTGTTGAATATAAATTTAGTAATTTTGAGAATAAATAATAATCCAAAGTTAAGGCAGAATATGCCAAATGATTAAACCGATTAAGTGAGTATTCCTAGTACCAAAATATATGAATAACAACTAATTTTGAATAAAATATATGTAAAATATAAATATGGAAAATAGTAAAAATGTAATTAGCTATTCAAAAGTGGGCATGAGGGATATCAAAATGATCATCATGAAAAATTAGGAAGAATGGTACTCATGTAATAACTCTAGCTATTAGTATAAGATAGTAATCTTCATTTGAAGATATTTTGGTAAAATTAGACTAAAAAGACGTTAAAACATAACAATGACTTAAGTTAATAACCAATGAAAATTAGCATAATTTATTAGGTAACCATAGCAACAAGAATTTTATTGCCAAAAAACCGTTAGATTTTCAGTAATGTATTATTGACCAACGCTGAGAGTGGATCGAGGAGCTCTCATATTAAAATTTTTATTATTAAAGTAAATTCGAACCTAATTTAAACCAGATGGAGATAACAACAATAGTCCAGGGAATCCTGAACAAAATTTCGTTTAATAAAAAATTAATTAACAAACCATAATTATCTGAAGAAGACGGAACGACGCAGTGAAGAAGAGAGATGATAACGGACACCAAATGAGGATCATTGGAACATCTTAATAGAAGAAGACGGACGACAACCGAAGGAATACGAGGCCTGAGTCAGCGAGGAGAAACATCGAGACAAGGGAAATAAACTTCTGGAGAGTATAAGAAGACGACAGCCCCGGAGTTATCCATAGAAGAAGACGACATCAGGATCTTCAGCAGGAAAACCGATGAGTATAAACATTATCCCATAATCGAATTCACAATTTTTTGGTCTGAATTAATAAATAACTATTTCACTTCACTGATCACTATTCCGATTCAAAAATAAATGCTTTGTTAAATTCACTATTTAAACTTTAATCGATTAGCAATTATTAAAAGTAAAATATAATAAATAATTGACGAACCTTTTGATAAATAAATTTGACAAACGAAAACTAACCCAAAATTTCTTTACAAGTTTTCATTGGTAATTACTTAATTGAATATAATGAGATATTAATTTGTTTATGTAATTAGGATTAAGAATTGTTATAACTTTGTGTGTGTTAGCCGTAAGGATATATTTCTGTAGCCGAAAGGACTTTAACACCCCTGAGAAAAATCATATATAACTGTAAATTAACGTCAAGTAGACTTGTATACAAACACTGAACTCAGCAAGTACCAACCGAACAAGTGTAATAGCCGGTGCAGAAAACGAATTTGATGTACTATAAAGTAATTGAAATATTCTAAAAGGTTAATAAATGTTCTCAATCTGCAATTCTGTATGTTTGATTCAATTAATTTATAATAACAACTAAGAATTATTGAAGTGAAAGCGTTAAGGCAAGACGCTAGCCGAGTCAACACTGCAGAAAGCCGTGCGCCAATCAGGCGGCGAGGCGGCAACATTTGAATGCAGCAGAGCAAAATACGGTTTACCCGTAAACGACAGAGAAGATACATTTTGACACAATTAACACTAAATAACATTATTATTAAAACTTTACAACCCACATAAACGTTTAGTTACAAAGTGGCGCGCCAACTAGTAGGGCTAGAATAGTTAAGGAAACATACCTTTAAACTCTACAGATTCTAGCGGCGACTACAGAAATGGAACGGGAAAAAATCGGCACAAGACAGACCGTACTACGCGAAAAGGAGGCGGAAGAGGAAGCAAGGAGATTAGAAAAGGAGATCGAGAGAGACGTCCGAATGGAAGAAAAGGAAATAACTTCAGTGGAAGATGTAGAAGAGTTATTAACTCCTATGGAAATAGATAAACCCGCACCACCAGAGAATTTGACCTTACAGGACATGGTAAGGCTAATGGGCGATTTCAGTAAAACAATAAATGAGGACAGTGAGAGAAGGAGAAGAGAAGACAAAGAAGAACTGAATAAGAAATTTGAGTTAATTAATGACAATTTTAAGAAGCAGAAGGAAGAAATTAAGGAGGACAATAAAAAACTATTACAACAAAATAACGAAGAATTGAATAAGGAGTTTGAGTCCTTGAACAAAAAATTCGACAGGAATGAGGAGAGTAATAGAAGAAATATTGAAGCATTGAATGAAACCCTGACACAGAAAATGAAGGAGGAGAATAAATTGATCAGAGAAAAAATAGAGAAGAGTAATGAAAAAACCAGCGAAACCTTGAGACTCATGAAAGGGGACATTGAAACGCTGAATGATAAAATTGAATATAACCAAGATACATTACAGCAACAGTTGACGGAGTACAGAGAAGAACTGAAACAAACTGTAGTGGAAACGGAAGAGAAGATAGAGAAAACCAGCGAAGTAGTGATGCAAGTCCGAGAAGAAATTTTAATCAAGGTAAATGAAGTTGAAGGCGAAGGTAAGAGGAGGGTTGAAGGACTCCAAAAAGAAACTAACAACAAATTAGAACAAATACAAACCAGAGTAGAAGAGAACTATAGCAGATTGGACGCATCAGTAAGTGAAGTGAAGGACACCACAACCGCCCAAGAAGGGAAAATAGCTGAATTTAGGGCTAGAGAACTACGCCTACAAGAGGAGATCAACGCATTGAAGGATCGACCAATCATGACCTCACATGTATTATGGAGCGAAAGTAGAGAGACAATAAACTTTAAAAACTATAAACGCAACCCAATTGAGTTTATAGAACGAGTGGAGGAGAACTTAGCCTGAACCAGAGAGACAAGGTGGACGGTAATCAAGAGCATGATAGATGACATGTTCAAAGAAGTCCATGATAATTGGTGGACGGCGGTGAGACCAGATATAAATAATTTCAGTGAGTTCAAGAAATTATTCAAAGACAAATACTGGTCGGAGGCGACTCAGCACGTGGTGAGAAACAACATAAGCAATGGCAGATTCGACCCTTACCTAGGACAGTCACCAACCGCTTACTTTTTAGGTAAGGTAAGCATAGCGAGGAACCTCGAACCCAACATCCCGGAAGAATGCCTAGTGACGCAATTGGCATATCACTACGACGGTGAGATCACAAAAAGCCGTTTAAGTGGACGAATTAAAACTATACAAGAGATGGCCGCATTATTGGGAGAGTACGAGCGGGAGAAACACTATGTCTTGAACAGACAGAAGAACTCACCAAACTACAGAAATTATGACAACCGGAATCAACCAAGTGGGCCACAAGGAAACCACACCCCGGCCAATCATCCGCCATCCAACCCCAATAATTATCGAGGGTTCCATAACCAAAACAACAATAATAATTACCCAAGAAACCATAATCAGAATTACCCCAATAATAATAACAATGTAAACCATCCTTACAACAGGGGAAATAACCAAAATGGAGGTGGTTATAACAGACCAAATAATCAATACCATAATAATAACCAGTCGGGACCGAATCAACCACACAGGCGACAGGTAAATTATGTCAATGCCCAAAACGACAGAAGACGTGGTTACAGAAGAAGGAGCAGGAGTCCGGAAGAAGATAGGAGAAGCAGGGAACGAAGGGGAGACGCGCCCGCAATAAATAAATCAGCCAAGCAATGACCAGGGAATCCAGTATGTTCGAATAAACCATATCCTGGCTGAGGCCGGGGATGACCAAGAGGGATATCATGGAAACAATGAACCCAATCCAAGTTCCAGGAATGCTGAGGGAAGGAACAGACGGAACGAAGATGAAATAGAACCATATGAATATGATCCGTACTGTGACGATCCAATAGAGAGATTTAACACTGCTTATAACCTACGGAATCCTCCGGAAAACCATATTGGCAGAGCAGCCCGAACAGCGGCCAGTACCGGAAACGGATAAAACTAAGTCAAAATACTATCCAAAATGGGACTGATTTTAAGTAAACTGACCATGCAAACCAATTAATGTATAAATGAGAAGATTAACTTACAAGAAGAAAAAAGAGTGTATATAACAGGGTCCATTGTATAGTAAAATAAATACCCTATCTCATATTGAAAGATAACAAAAACAATACCTATGTCATAAGTGAGATCACAACTAAAAAAATAAAAGGGACTTATAACTAGTCTTCTTTAAAAAAGTATTATGAACCAGTGTCAGAAAATTAAAGAGAATTTTGAAAGTAAAAATTATCAAAATTGAAAAATAAATGTAAGCACTACTTACAATAAGTATTTGATTGGAACTATTATTATTATAAATGAAAGGGAATTTAGAAGAAAGATAAACTAAATTCAAAACAAAGTAAGGCTAAACTTACGACCAAGTGTGAAACAAAATGTGTAAACACATGTAAATTTGAAAATATGTATAATGAAATATCATAAAAATTGAGATATAAAATAATTAAATGTTACACAAATAATGATGACGTTACATAACATCATTAACAAACCCTATCATAAAAGGGAGTAATAAAAATTAATGTTTCACAAAAGAAGAGACAAAACAATCAAATAAAAAATTACACTGACAGATTAACTGAACTATCAATGAAAAAATCTAAGTGAGCCAAAACCAGCTACAATGTTAATTTTAAATATCAATGAGCATTAAAGTGATGACAAATAGAATCAATACCATATAAAATAAGCTAATAAAACAATGCAAAATGCCTATTAAATATCGCCATAAGCTTAAACAAAGGAATCCAAATAAGTTATTGAGATGAAAAAGTCATGAGATGTATAAAAGAGAGAATAATTAATCCCAAAAGTGTTTTATTGCATTAATATTATGTGAGTCGGAAATGAACGACTATTATTATAATTATTATGAATATTATTATATGATGATTTTATGTTGGGATACGTCCAACAATTATTTATGTTATTGAGCAGATAGGCAAGGCCTCTGAACTCAAAATGTGTATAAATGGATAGCAGAGTAATAGAGCCACACGTGCCCTCTGGCTAGTACCAATTTATATGAAGGAGAGAGAAGAAAAATTTTAGGGAAATAGAACATAAAAGGGAATAATAAAGAAAGAAAATAATACCAATTATCATATTATGAACCATGACTTAATAAAGAATGAATACAGAAGAAGTAGCGATTGACGAATTCCTGAATCATAACAACTTGATAAAATAAACTATATTGATGATTTCAGAAAAAATCTAATAATCTTTTGTTTCGAAATAATCAATTTTGGTGGCGATGCATTATGTAACATGACATAAGGTAGTGAAGATCCAATTGTATTTAATTATAAAATAAAAAGCTGAAGATAAGAATAAGAGGTAAAAACTTATAAACTTAAAGATCAATAACCCAGTAACCCAATAAATGACAAATGACTATTAACCTGACAATGACCTGACACAGTAGATCGGATAAAAACCAAAGGAACCAAGAGACAATGAAGAAGCAGCCGAGACCTAAGTGCAATCAAATAATCCCAAATAATGACCAGTATATTGTAAATTAAATAATGAACTGATATTTGTAGTATATGAGATGTAACTAGGATAATAAGATTAATGGAAGGTAATAATATCACATATATCTTGTTGATAAAAGAATGTACTTATGTAATATAAGGTAGGGAGTTAGAAACTAACCATACCCCAAACTAATGTTAATGATAATAGCCAAAGACAATAAACAATGCTTTGAGCCAAATAAAAAGCAATATTTAAGTAATAACTAAAAGTGATCAGAATGATTTGGAAGTAAATTAGTTATTCATGACCATAATCACACAGTGATATAAAGTAATCAGACAAATCGTGTGAATAAACAAGTGAGTAAGTTAAAAATGTGTGTAAAATTAAATAAGTGGTGAAGTGCTAGGTATAGCATATAATGGAACAAAGTGAGAGTGATAATAATTAAAGAAACCTTCTATGAAAGGAAAAGTGCAGTGGGGGTGTAGAATAAAATATTATATAAGCAAACTATAATAAACAGATAAACAATTTTTGATAAACTGTACATTAGTAAGAGATTAAACTAATTGTGATATTATAAATTTAGGTAATAGGATGTCAGAATTATAAAATAAGGTAAGAATTAAGTTATTAGAATGAGTAGTAAATTAAGAAGGACAGACACTGTATTTAAGTGAAGGGATTAGTAGATAAGACATATCATGTAGGAACAGTTTATCAGTAGTATTGTAAGAGTTTTATTATTGTTCAAAAACCATAGAATGTAGTAAATTATAGGATAAGCAAGATAACAGTAGAGAAAAGAAAAGGTAGTTAAAAGTTATTTCAGGCTAGAACCTGACAAGGAATCTTTCATAATAAGAATTAGAGTTAGGAATACTGATGTTTATTGTTTGTTTTGTTTATAAAATTGTATTAGAATTACCAGATATGTTATTAAGAAATGTTAGGTGGGAGTAGAATAAAATCTAGGCTCTAGGCCAAACTGTTGAATATAAATTTAGTAATTTTGAGAACAAATAATAATCCAAAGTTAAGGCAGAATATGCCAAATGATTAAACCGATTAAGTGAGTATTCCTAGTACCAAAATATATGAATAACAACTAATTTTGAATAAAATATATGTAAAATATAAATATGGAAAATAGTAAAAATGTAATTAGCTATTCAAAAGTGGGCATGAGGGATATCAAAATGATCATCATGAAAAATTAGGAAGAATGGTACTCATGTAATAACTCTAGCTATTAGTATAAGATAGTAATCTTCATTTGAAGATATTTTGGTAAAATTAGACTAAAAAGACGTTAAAACATAACAATGACTTAAGTTAATAACCAATGAAAATTAGCATAATTTATTAGGTAACCATAGCAACAAGAATTTTATTGCCAAAAAACCGTTAGATTTTCAGTAATGTATTATTGACCAACGCTGAGAGTGGATCGAGGAGCTCTCATATTAAAATTTTTATTATTAAAGTAAATTCGAACCTAATTTAAACCAGATGGAGATAACAACAATAGTCCAGGGAATCCTGAACAAAATTTCGTTTAATAAAAAATTAATTAACAAACCATAATTATCTGAAGAAGACGGAACGACGCAGTGAAGAAGAGAGACGACAACGGACACCAAATGAGGATCATTGGAACATCTTAATAGAAGAAGACGGACGACAACCGAAGGAATACGAGGCCTGAGTCAGCGAGGAGAAACATCGAGACAAGGGAAATAAACTTCTGGAGAGTATAAGAAGACGACAGCCCCGGAGTTATCCATAGAAGAAGACGACATCAGGATCTTCAGCAGGAAAACCGATGAGTATAAACATTATCCCATAATCGAATTCACAATTTTTTGGTCTGAATTAATAAATAACTATTTCACTTCACTGATCACTATTCCGATTCAAAAATAAATGCTTTGTTAAATTCACTATTTAAACTTTAATCGATTAGCAATTATTAAAAGTAAAATATAATAAATAATTGACGAAGCTTTTGATAAATAAATTTGACAAACGAAAACTAACCCAAAATTTCTTTACAAGTTTTCATTGGTAATTACTTAATTGAATATAATGAGATATTAATTTGTTTATGTAATTAGGATTAAGAATTGTTATAACTTTGTGTGTGTTAGCCGTAAGGATATATTTCTGTAGCCGAAAGGACTTTAACACCCCTGAGAAAAATCATATATAACTGTAAATTAACGTCAAGTAGACTTGTATACAAACACTGAACTCAGCACGTACCAACCGAACAAGTGTAATAGCCGGTGCAGAAAACGAATTTGATGTACTATAAAGTAATTGAAATATTCTAAAAGGTTAATAAATGTTCTCAATCTGCAATTCTGTATGTTTGATTCAATTAATTTATAATAACAACTAAGAATTATTGAAGTGAAAGCGTTAAGGCAAGACGCTAGCCGAGTCAACACTGCAGAAAGCCGTGCGCCAATCAGGCGGCGAGGCGGCAACATTTGAATGCAGCAGAGCGAAATACGGTTTACCCGTAAACGACAGAGAAGTTACATTTTGACACAATTAACACTAAATAACATTATTATTAAAACTTTACAACCCACATAAACGATCGGTAACAAATGTAAGATATTTTTGCTGGTTAACTTGTGTTTTACTGTATTTTTTTTATGTAACACTTTACAGTGAGAAAGTTTCTAATACATACTGTCACCGGACAAAAGGCTTTCCGCATGACAAATGGCGCCAATCGTACACTCTAGTGGTTTTGGTGGCCCTAAAAAGGACCGGGTGGCGAGAAGGCTGATGTTGGTTGTGCCGTGCAAAGATGTTCGGCGGCTGCGCCCGCTGTTCGTGGCATACTACAGTCCTCCACTTCTTTCGGCACCGGTTGTACAGTCAGCTGCTGGCCCAGCGAAATCCATCGCTGGCGCAGAACGGAAGTGCAAAGACGCAAGGACGGTGGCAGTTCTATTCTTCGGCTGTTCCTTCCGGCTGACTCCGCCTCGATGTCGTCCGAGAGAGGAGAGGAGATGAAGTGCATCCGATGAAGTGTGCCCAAAATTGTCTGCTGGCCCGGGTTTTATGCACTAACCGGGATCACTGATTGGCTCGCTGTGTCCACTGCTGGTACCGGAGAGCAGATGTTCGCATACCGCTGCTGTCACAACTCCACCGGGTCTTGAATGCTCTCTGGTAGCCAGCCTACTGCTCTTCTCCAGATGTTGTGGAGGTGTCTGTTGGGCGCCATGTTGATTGGTGTGCCGGCTGGTAGCTCGCTGGCGTGGCTGGATCTTGCATCCGCAAGATGATCATCGCCCCACGTTGAGCGCCACTTGTCACCGGACAAAAGGTTTGCCGCATGACAAATGGCGCCAATCGTACACTCTAGTGTTTTTGGTGGCCCTAAAAAGGACCTGGTGGCGAGAAAGCTGATGTTGGTCGTGCCGCGCTAAGATGTTCGGCGGCTGCGCCTGCTGTTCGTGGCATACTGCAGTCCTCTTCTTTCGGCATCGGTTGTAGAGTCGGCTGCCGGCCCAGGGACGTCCATCGCTGGCGTGGAATGGGAGTGCGAAGACGCAAGAACGGCGGCGGTTCTATTCTTCGGCTGTTCCTTCCGGCTGATTCGGCCTCGATGTCGTCCGAGAGAGGAGAGGAGATGAAGTGTGTCCGATGGCGTGGTGATGAAGAGTGTTCAAAATTTTCTGCCGGCCCGGGTTTTATTAACTAACCGGGATCGCTGATTGGCTCACTCCGAATGCTGATGCCGGATTGGCTCGCTGTGTCCACCGCTGGTACCGGAGAGCAGATGTTCGCATACCGCTGCCGTCACAATACATTAGAATACATTGTTACAAATTGTTAATCATAATTACATTATAATTAATTAAATCCTTAAATTTTTAGTGACTGTCAATCAATGAATGTTTTAGTGGATGGTTAGTGAGGATCTGTCAATAATACAAATTTTAGCTATTTTGCATCGATGTTTCGACAATATTTATTGTCATCCTCAGGACCTGTGTATGAAATACAATAGAAATATCAAACATAACGAAACAATTATATATTTGGGTGAACATGTTGGTGTATGTGAGTGTGTGCATGTGTATGTATATATCATTTTATATGTGAAGACTTATGATAGTTTGTTTACATCTTCAAATTATCTTTAAGAAAACGAGCAAATTATAGTATGAGAGAACTTAATTTACAGTATTACAATTATTATTCAAGTTTACCTGTTAGTAAAATTTACCAGAAACGTTTGTTTGTAACCTTTGTCAACTATCTGATTTAAGTCGTAATGTTCTACAGTTATTGTGTAAATTGTATGTTTCTAAATTATTATTGTTTGTTAACACCAGTAGGGAGTGAAACATGGTAAAAATAAATTTTAATAATTACGTAGTGAACATCCCCTAATCTGTTTTAGTTATAGGTAATATATTACTTTGCTATATGTTGACTGCTGTAGGTATAAACAGTTTTTGTACCAATCTAATATCCAATTGTTGATTACTGTTCGTTTAATTAATTAAAATATCATTACATTTAGTAATTTAAATTGTAGTACTGTATAAATTAAGTTCTCTCATACTATAATTTGCTCGTTTTCTTAAAGATAATTTGAAGATGTAAACAAACTATCAATAAGTCTTCACATATAAAATGATATATACATACGCACCACACACATACACCAACACGTTCACCCAAATATATAATTGTTTCATTATGTTTGATATTTCTATTGTATTTCATACACAGGTCCTGAAGATGACAATAAATATTGTTGAAACGTCGACGCAAAATAGCTAAAATTTGTATTATTGACCAATCCTCACTAACCATCCACTAAAACATTATAATTAATACAGTGTTAATAATTAATTAACAATTAATTTCCATAACTTATACATAACATCCAATGTGACGCGTCAGCTATAGATGGTTTGGACGAATTTTCGTACGCATCCTGTGTCTTAAGCTTGCCCTGTTTAATTATTGAAGAAACATCGCACTATTCGTGACTCCGAAAAATATTTTATTTTTATTTCCTGCGGTGCTGACATTAATAATTAAGGTAAAAAAATCAGCACTATAGTATAAGACGTTACATGCACAAGTAGCACAAAAATAATAGTACGTATAAATGCGAAAACGAATTGAATTTCTTAAGAAAATAAGGATAATTTTATAAAAAAAACAATACGAATTCCTTATGAAATAAATTATAAATTCCTTATTCATATATTAATATATTATAAATATGGGGTACTGTAACTGAAATGGGATTGACGTTTGACACAACAGCGACAATTTTGTTTACAGAAATTGCTCAGTGCTATTTATCTTTGTGCAACGGAAGAAAGGTAGTAGCACAGCCAGTAAACATACACAGTTTTGAGGGGAGTGTAAAAATGACAAAGGCATTTATAAAAGTGTCAGACAGCAATATTTACCAAAAAGACATGCCGACAGGGTATACGCAATTTACATACCAAAAGTGTACATATACCTAACAGAACTTCCGAACCATATGGCTTAGGAACGACCGTGCAGAGAACAAAAACAGGTTCATTTACAAAAGAGAAAAGAGCGTGAGTATGAAAAAATTAAAGAGACAACAGCTGGCAAGGTCAGTGTTCTCAGACAACTATCAGTCTGTAGGATAACTGCCATGAAGAAAACAGTAAAACTTTAAATAAGTAAGTTCACTGTACGGAAAACAGGGAAACAGTGAACTGTTCTGCTAAAACGCTACACAATGTAGTAGCCAGCAACAAAGTTGGGCGAGGGATGTGGAGGTGACAGGGAGAAGCAGTGAAAGTGAGTGACCTTGACGGGACTACTTCTATGCAGGGTACTCTGGTACTCACGAAAGATCTTTGTTAAAACTACTTAAAACTAGGAAAATCAGTTTTTAACCTATTTCTGCAGTGAAACACACACACACACACACACACACACACACACACACACGTACACGTACATGCTTGTGGGCAGATGCGTATATGCAACCATGCATATGTATATTTTTTAAAATACATGTGTGTGTGTGTGTGTGTGTGTGTGTGTGTGTGTGTGTGTGTGTGTGTGTGTGTGTGTGTGTGTGTGTGTGTGTGTGTGTGTGTGTGTGTGTGTGTGTGTGTGTGTGTGTGTGTGTGTGTGTGTGTGTGTGTGTGTGTGTGTGTGTGTGTGTGTGTGTGTGTGTGTGTGTGTGTGTGCATAATATTTTACAAATAAAGTGTAACAAGTGTGTAAAATATAGTTATACTAGAAGTGAAGTGTGAGCAACATTATATAATTCATACACCAACAAGAGATCTCAAAACATGACAAAAATATCATTTATCAATTTTAATACCTGTCTATAAAATGTGGTGCTGATAAGCCTATGGAAGGTGCAGCATGGTCCAGACCTGTAGACAAAATTTGAAAGCATTATGTCAAAAATACATAATAGATGCAGAAATACATATTAAAAAGTAATTCTGTATAGTAATACATATTAAAATATTGGTATGGAGAACCATACATGACTTCCATGTTCTAAGATTTATATTTACAATCATATTCGAAATGAAATATTTCCATAGAAACTACTTTTTTCTACTTATTGCTTCAGCCTTAACCACAGTACTGTGGTCACTAACGTATACCACCACACCGAAAAGTCTGATTTTGCAGAAAACATTGGACTACGGCTAATCAGCCTGGGACGGAATTTTAACAAAGAACGATTTCTTTGTTGCCGATAACATAGTACACATATAACAAATTCTCCCCTCCCCCTTCAACTATAATTTTCATTAATGGAAAATTACCCCACCCCGTTCATATAACCTCTTCATTTATAGATATTTCATCTACGTTTCTACAGTGGATTATTATGAGTTTCTTATCAGGATACTTTATTTATCAAAATTAAGTACTTTACTCTTGTTAAAACATAAAACGTCGCAGGTAAACTACCCCTTTCTCTTAACCGATCTTCACCAAAATCAATAGACATTCAGTCCTCTACAATTCAGGGATGCATGAAAAAAAAAAATATTTGCTTCTGTTTGAATGTGCGGCAGTTATCATTCGTCATGAAAACATTTCTCTTGTTACAACATAAAATGTTGCAGGTAAACTACCCCTTTCCCTTAACCGATCTTCACCAGAATCAACAGGTCTTGAGACCTATACAAATCAGGAGCGTATGCAAAAAAATTATTTGATTCTCCTTAAATTTACGGCTGTTATTTTTCGTCATAAAAAAATTACCCTTGTTAAAACATAAAATGTTGCTGGTAAGCAACCCCTTTCCCTTAACCGATCTTCAACAAAATCAACAGACCTTGAGTTCTCTATACGTAATTCAAAAAGGTATGCAAAAACGTAGTTGATTCTGTTTGAATTTACGGCAGTTATGTTTTGTCATATACAAAATTACCCTTGTTAAAACATAAATGTTGCAGGTAAACTACCCCTTTCCCTTAACCGATCTTCACCAAAATAAATAGGCCTTGAGTCCTCTGCAACTCAGGAACATATGTAAAAAATTATTTGATTCTGTTTGAATTTGCGGTTGTTATCGTTTGCCATAGAAAAAAAATACACTTGATAAAAAAACGTTGCAGGTAAACTACCCCTTTCCCTTAACCGATCTTCACCAAAAACAATAGGTCTTGAGTACTCTACAAATCAGGGCTGTATGCAAATAAATATTTGATTATTTTACTTCCATGTTCCTTAAGGAAATGGAAGTAAGTATGGTGATGGCAAAAAAAATCGTGTTCGAGATTATTGCAGATTCTGATTGTAGTACACTCAGAACATGAAAAAAATCATTTTTCAAAAAGTGTGTGTGTGTGTGTGTAGATTTTTTTCTATGGCAAACGATAACAGCCGCAAATTCAAACAGAATCAAATAATTATTTGCGTACAGTCCTGGTTTTGTAGAGTACTCACGACCTTTTGTTTTTGGTGAAGATCGGTTGAGGGAAAGGGGTAGTTTACCTGCAACAGTTTTTTTTTATCAAGGGTAATTTTTTTTCTATGGCAAACTATAACAGCCGCAAATTCAAACAGAATCAAATAATGTTTCGCATACAGCCCTGAATTATAGAGTTCTCAAGACCTACTGTTTTTGGTGAAGATCGGTTAACGGGAAGGGGTAGTTTACCTGCAACGTTTTTCTTATCAAGGGTAATTTTTTTCTATGGCAAACGATAACAGCCGCAAATTCAAACAGAATCAAATAATGTTTTGGATACAGCCCTGAATTGGAGAGTTCTCAAGATCTGTTGGTTTTGGTGAAGATCGGTTAAGGGGAAGGGGTAGTTTACTAGCAACGTTTTATGTTTTAACATGGGTATTTTCTATGGCAAACGATAACAGCCCCAAATTCAAACAGAATCAAATAATTTTTTGCATACAGCCCTGAATTGTTGTGCTCTCAAGACTTACAGTTTTGGTGAAGATCGGTTAAGGGAAAGGGGTAGTTTTTACCAGCAACGTTTTATGTTTTAACAAGTTTATTTTCTATGGCAAACGATAAGAGCTGCAAATTCAAACAGAATCAAACAATTTTTTGCATACAGCCCTGAATTGTAGAGTACTCAAGATCTGTTATGTTTGGTGAAGATCGGTTAAGGGGAAGGGGTAGTTTACCTGCAACGTTTTTTTTATCAAGGGTAATTTTCTTCTATGGCAAACGATAACAGCCGCAAATTCAAACAGAATCAAATAATGTTTTGCATACAGCCCTGAATTGTAGAGTTCTCAAGAAATTTTGGTGTAGGTGAATATCGGTTATGGGAAAGGGGTAGTTTACCTGCAACATTTTATGTTTTAACAAGGGTAATTTTTTTATGACGAACGATAACTGCCGTAAATTCAAACAGAATCAACTACTTTTTTGCACACCTTTTTGAATTATAGAGAACTCAAGAGGTCTGTTGATTTTGTTGAAGATCGGTTAAGGGAAAGGGGTAGTTTATCAGCAACGTTTTGTTTTAACAAGGGTAATTTTTTTTTTTACGAACAATAAGTACCGCAAATTCAAATAGAATCAAATAATTTTTTGCATAATGTCCTGAATTGTAAAGAAGTGAAGGCCTGTTGATTTTGGTGAAGATCGGTTAAGGGAAAGGGGTAGTTTACCAGCCACTGTTCATGTTTTAACAAGATTAATTGTTTCTATGACGAACGATAACTGCCGCACATTCAAACAGAATCAAATATTTTTTTGCATGCATCCCTGAATTGTAGAGTACTGGAGGTCTATTGATTTTTTTGTAGATCGGTTAAGAGAAAGGAGTAGTTTACTGGCAACGTTTTATGTTTTAACAAGAGTAAAGTACTTAATTTTGATAAATAAAGTATCCTGATAAGAAGCTCATAATAATCCACTGTAGAAACGTAGATAAAATATGTATAAATGAAGAGGTTAGGTGAATGGGGTGGGTGTAATTTTCTATTAATGAAAATTATAGTTGAAGGGGGAGGGGAGAATTTTTTATGTGTACTACGTTATCGGCAACAAAGAAGTAGTTCTTTGTTAAAATTCCTTCCAGGGCTGTTTAGCCGTAGTCCAATGTTTTCTGCAAAACCAGACTTTTCGGCAGTGCCATCGACTGCCATCATCAGTGAAAATCGAGTGCAAAAACGTGAGGTGGTACACATTAGTGACCACAGTACTGTGGTTAAGGCTGAAGGAATAAGTAGAAAAAAGTATTTTCTATGGAAATATTTCATTTTGAAGATGATTGTAAATATAAATCTTAGAACATGGAAGTCATGTATGGTTCTCCATACCGATATTTTGAATTTGCGGCTGTTATCGTTTGCCATAAAAAATACCCTTGTTAAAACATAAAACGTTGCTGGTAAACTACCCCTTTCCCTTAACCGATCTTCACCAAAAACAATAGGTCTTGAGAACTCTGCAATTCAGGGCTGTATGCAAAACATTATTTGATTCTGTTCGAATTTGCGGCTGTTATCGTTTGCCATAGAAAAAAATTACCCTTGATTAAAAAAAAAATGTTGCAGGTAAACTGCCCCTTTCCCTTAACCGATCTTCACCAAAAACAATAGGTCTTGAGCACTCAACAAATCAGGGTTGTATGCAAAACATTATTTGATTCTGTTTGAATTTGCGGCTGTTATCGTTTGCCATAGAAAAAAATCTACAGACACAGACACTTTTCGAAAAATGATTTTTTTTATTTTTTGAGTGTAGTACAATCAGAATCTGCAATAATCTCAAACACGATTTTTTTTTGCCATAACCAAAATGTTTTTACGAATGAGTAAAACAAAGACCTACGAAAATATGTGTAGGTGTGTGCTCAGCCCCAATAACAAAACATAGATTTGTCCAATAATTGTAATTTTGAAGTATGATAATAAAGAATGCAATGGTTATTTTAATAGTTCTTGGAAAAATACAACCAAACTACTAATAGTGATAGTAATTCTCAGAAATACTAACTCTCTTCAGTCCCCAACAAATATTGGCTGATATTCTTTTAAAAAGTAAAGCATACATTCACTGACTATAAAGCTGAGATGCACATTTCTGTTATTCTATACATTTCCAGCTTTTTAATACTATCACTAACTGCTCAATCATTAAATATCGGTATGGAGAACCATACATGACTTCCATATTCTAAGATTTATATTTAAAATCATTTTCAGCCAAACAGCCAGGCTGTGTCTTACCTGCCTTTTTATTGCTGTATTAAATGAAAAATATTATATTACATTAAAATGAAAAAATTATAATTTTATTGCCTGGCAACAAAATTATTTTATTTTTAACAATTACCATTGTTTCAAAAAGTTTAAATAAATTTTTAAGTACTTTACTCGTGTTAAAACGTAAAAGGTTGCAGGTAAACTACCCCTTCCCCTTAACCGATCTTCACCAAAATCGAAAGTCATTGAGACCTCTACAATTCAGGAACGTATGCAACAAATTATTTGATTCTGTTTGAATTTGCGGCTGTTATCGTTTGCCATAGAAAATACGCTTGATAAAAAAACGTTGCAGGTAAACTACCCCTTCCCCCTTAACCGATCTTCACCAAAAACAATAGGTCTTGAGTACTCTACAAATCAGGGCTGTATGCAAAACATTATTTGATTCTGTTTGAATTTGCGGCTGTTATCGTTTGCCATAGAAAATACCCTTGTTAAAAAAACGTTGCAGGTAAACTACCCCTTTCCCTCAACCGATCTTCACCAAAAACAATAGGTCTTGAGAACTCTACAATTTAGGGCTGTATGCAAATAATCTTTTGATTCTGTTTGAATTTGCGGCTGTTATCGTTTGCCATAGGAAATACCCTTGTTAAAACATAAAACGTTACAGGTAAACTACCCCTTTCCCTTAACCGATCTTCACCAAAAACAATAGGTCTTGAGTACTCTACAAATCAGGGCTGTATGCAAAACATTATTTGATTCTGTTTGAATTTGCGGCTGTTATCGTTTGCCATAGAAAATACCCTTGTTAAAAAAACGTTGCAGGTAAACTACCCCTTTCCCTCAACCGAACTTCACCAAAAACAATAGGTCTTGAGAACTCTACAATTTAGGGCTGTATGCAAATAATCTTTTGATTCTGTTTGAATTTGCGGCTGTTATCGTTTGCCATAGGAAATACCCTTGTTAAAACATAAAACGTTACAGGTAAACTACCCCTTTCCCTTAACTGATCTTCACCAAAATCAACAGATCTTGAGAACTCTACAATTCAGGGCTGTATGCGAAACATTATTTGATTCTGTTTGAATTTGCGGCTGTTATCGTTTGCCAAACAAACAAAATTTCCCTTGCTAAAAAAAAACCGTTGCAGGTAAACTACCCCTTTCCCTCAACCGATCTTCACCAAAAACAATAGGTCGCGAGTACTCTGCAAATCAGGGCTGCATGCAAAAAATTATTTGATTCTGTTTGAATTTGCGGCAGTTATCGTTTGCCATAGAAAAAAAATCTACAGACAGACAGACACACACACAGACAGACAGACAGACAGACACACACACACAGACACTTTTCGGAAAACGACTTTTTTTTATGTTTTGAGTGTAGTAGAATCAGAATCTGCAGTAATCTCGAACACGATTTTTTTTGCCATCACCATACTTCCATTCCTTAAGGAATATGGAAGTAAATATCGGTATGGAGAACCATACATGACTTCCATATTGTAAGATTTATATTTAAAATCATTTTCGAAATGAAATATTACCATAGAAACTACTTCTTTCTACTTACTGCTTCAGCCTTAACCACAGTACTGTGGTCACTAACGTATACCACCTCACGTTATCGCACTCGATTTTCACTGATGATGGAAGTCAATGGCATTGCCGAAATGTCTGGTTTTGTAGAAAACATTGGACTACGGCCAAATATCCCGGGAAGGAATTTTAACAAAAACTACTTCTTTGTTGCCGATAACGTTGTACACATATATATCAGTGGCGAAGTTACATGGAGGCAATTGAGGCAATGCCTACCCTAACAAATTCTGTAGAATAAAAATTATAAATACGTATGAACTACATAACGTAAAGATTATACATTGTTACTGGGACTGTCAAATTTATTAAACCGAAACGTGCTTTATTGAGCGACCGCTAGATGGTGACAGGTGAGATTCGGCATAGTTCGTTTAAAGCGAATGAGGCAACCTGAACTTGCCTCAGCGTTTTTTGTATACATCGTATGTAAGCAATGTAGTGGTGTGATAGGGAAGTGTAGGGAGGGGGGATTGTCCCGCGCTGTACACATAGAGCGTTGAGGCATGCCTCACTTCTGTGGTCCAAACAGTTAAGTTAAAGCGCCTGTGTTGTTTCTAAGTGTTTATTTTATGCGGTTATTAAAAGTGTCACTGTTATTCCGCTGAACTAACAGATGATCAAGATTGTTATTTGAATTATTTGTAACATTAAACATATATATAGAAACTAACCAAGTTTAAAAATTTGAAGTTCAATCAGTTGTATTATTGTGTATGACTAATACAAGGATTGTTCAATAGACACACGTATAGAGCTGTAAAGCATTTTTTATTCAACGATTTTAAAAGAAGTCTCCAATAACATTAAGACATGAGTTCCCCTGTTGCGCTAACCTGTAGATTCCCTGCTAGTAAAATTCTTACGGCTGTTTGTGGAACCATTCGGTTACAGCAAACTCTACCTCAGCGTCCGATTTGACCCACCGTCCTTTTAGTGATTCCTTAAAAAAAATTTAAGATAAGATTTTTGCCTACCCATTCATTAACTACTAGCTTCGCCAGTAAGCAAATTGATGTCCATTTTTTCGGCTTGCACGCGTTATGTTGGTGTGGGTTTCGGCACTTTCCATTTAAAAAGCGTGCAAACGTAAGAAAATAAACATGAGTGAGGCCAGAAATAACGTGAATTGTGTGTTTGTGTCTTACCTGCCTTTTTATTGCCGTATTAAATGAAAAATATTATACTACATTAAAATTAAAAAATTTTAATTTTATTGCCTGGCAACAAAATTATTTTATTTTTAACAATTACCATTGTTTCAAAAAGTTTAAATAAATTTGCAAGTACTTTACTCTTGTTAAAACGTAAAAGGTTGCAGGTAAACTACCCCTTCCCCTTAACCGATCTTCACCAAAAACGAAAGTCCTTGAGACCTCTACAATTCAGGGATGTATGCAAAAAATTATTTGATTCTGTTTGAATTTGCGGCTGTTATCGTTTGCCATAGAAAATACGCTTGATAAAAAAACGGTGCCGGTAAACTACCCCTTCCCCTTAACCGATCTTCACCAAAAACAATAGGTCTTGAGTACTCTACAAATCAGGGCTGTATGCAAAACATTATTTGATTCTGTTTGAATTTGCGGCTGTTATCGTTTGCCATAGAAAATACACTTGTTAAAAAAACGTTGCAAGTAAACTACCCCTTTCCCTCAACCGATCTTCACCAAAAACAATAGGTCTTGAGAACTCTACAATTTAGGGCTGTATGCAAATAATCTTTTGATTCTGTTTGAATTTGCGGCTGTTATCGTTTGCCATAGGAAATACCCTTGTTAAAACATAAAACGTTACAGGTAAACTACCCCTTTCCCTTAACCGATCTTCACCAAAAACAATAGGTCGCGAGTACTCTACAAATCAGGGCTGTATGCAAAAAATTATTTGATTCTGTTTGAATTTGCGGCAGTTATCGTTTGCCATAGAAAATACGCTTGATAAAAAACGTTGCCGGTAAACTACCCCTTCCCCTTAACCGATCTTCACCAAAAACAATAGGTCTTGAGTACTCTACAAATCAGGGCTGTATGCAAAACATTATTTGATTCTGTTTGAATTTGCGGCTGTTATCGTTTGCCATAGAAAATACACTTGTTAAAAAAACGTTGCAAGTAAACTACCCCTTTCCCTCAACCGATCTTCACCAAAAACAATAGGTCTTGAGAACTCTACAATTTAGGGCTGTATGCAAATAATCTTTTGATTCTGTTTGAATTTGCGGCTGTTATCGTTTGCCATAGGAAATACCCTTGTTAAAACATAAAACGTTACAGGTAAACTACCCCTTTCCCTTAACCGATCTTCACCAAAAACAATAGGTCGCGAGTACTCTACAAATCAGGGCTGTATGCAAAAAATTATTTGATTCTGTTTGAATTTGCGGCAGTTATCGTTTGCCATAGAAAATACGCTTGATAAAAAACGTTGCCGGTAAACTACCCCTTCCCCTCAACCGATCTTCACCAAAAACAATCGGTCTTGAGTACTCTACAAATCAGGGCTGTATGCAGAAAATTGTTTGATTCTGTTTGAATTTGCGGCTGTTATCGTTTGCCATAGAAAATACCCTTGTTAAAAAAACGTTGTAGGTAAACTACCCCTTTCCCTTAACCGATCTTCACCAAAAACAAAAGGTCTTGAGAACTCTACAATTTAGGGCTGTATGCAAATAATCTTTTGATTCTGTTTGAATTTTCGGCTGTTATCGTTTGCCATAGGAAATACCCTTGTTAAAACATAAAACGTTACAGGTAAACTACCCCTTTCCCTTAACCGATCTTCACCAAAAACAAGAGGTCTTGAAAACTCTATAATTCAGGGCTGTATACGAAACATTATTTAAGTCTGTTTGAATTTGCGGCTGTTATCGTTTGCCAAAAAAAAATTTCCCTTGATAAAAAAAACCGTTGCCGGTAAACTACCCCTTCCCCTCAACCGATCTTCACCAAAAACAATAGGTCGCGAGTACTCTACAAATCAGGACTGTATGCAAAAAAATATTTGATTCTGTTTGAATTTTCGGCAGTTATCGTTTGCCATAGAAAATACGCTTGATAAAAAACGTTGCCGGTAAACTACCCCTTCCCCTCAACCGATCTTCACCAAAAACAATAGGTCTTGAGTACTCTACAAATCACGGCTGTATGCAGAAAATTATTTGATTCTGTTTGAATTTGCGGCTGTTATCGTTTGCCATAGAAAATACCCTTGTTAAAAAAACGTTGTTGGTAAACTACCCCTTTCCCTTAACCGATCTTCACCAAAAACAATAGGTCTTGAGAACTCTACAATTTAGGGCAGTATGCAAATAATCTTTTGATTCTGTTTGAATTTGCGGCTGTTATCGTTTGCCATAGGAAATACCCTTGTTAAAACATAAAACGTTACAAGTAAACTACCCCTTTCCCTTAACCGATCTTCACCAAAAACAAAAGGTCTTGAGAACTCTACAATTCAGGGCTGTATACGAAACATTATTTGATTCTGTTTGAATTTGCGGCTGTTATCGTTTGCCAAAAAAAAAAAATTTCCCTTGATAAAAAAAAACCGTTGCAGGTAAACTACCCCTTTCCTTAAACCGATCTTCACCAAAAACAATAGGTCGCGAGTCCTCTACATATCAGGGCTGTATGCAAAAAATTATTTGATTCTGTTTGAATTTGCGGCAGTTATCGTTTGCCATAGAAAAAAAATCTACAGACACACACACAGATAGACACACAGACACACACACAGACACTTTTCGAAAAATGACTTTTTTCATGTTTTGAGTGTAGTAGAATCAGAATCTGCAATAATCTCGAACACGATTTTTTTTGCCATCACCATACTTCCATTCCTTAAGAAAATATGGAAGTAAAAATGACTGCATGCATTCAACTACCCCCCTTTTACCATACTCAATGACACATTTGTTTAAACAAATTTACTATTAGCAAAACTGTAGAAGATTCAAAAATAAATACATGTTATTTGGTTTGTATAGTGACACATGCAATAACCTGTTTGGTCTGGCATATGGTCAAATATGAAACTGTTAGTTATTCATCTTAGTTGATTTTACTTCCATGTTCCTTAAGGAAATGGAAGTATGGTGATGGCAAAAAAAATCGTGTTCGAGGTTATTGCAGATTCTGATTGTACGACACTCAAAACATGAAAAAACGTCATTTTTTTAAAAGTGTCTGTGTGTGTGTCTGTAGATTTTTTTTTTATGGCAAACGATAACAGCTGCAAATTCAAACAGAATCAAATAATGTTTTGCATACAGCCCTGATTTGTAGAGTACTCAAGACCTATTGTTTTTGGTGAAGATCGGTTAAGGGAAAGGGGTAGTTTACCTGCAACATTTTTCTTTTAATCAAGTGTAATTTGTTTCTATGGCAAACAATAACAGCCGCAAATTCAAACACAATCAAATAATATTTTGTATACAGCCCTGAATTGTAGAGTTCTCAAGACCTATTGATTTTGATAAAGATCGGTTAAGGGAAAGGGGTAGTTTACCAGCAACGTTTTATGTTTTAACAAGGGTATTTTCTATGGCAAACGATAAGAGCCGCAAATTCAAACAGAATCAAATAAGTTTTTGCATACAGCCCTGAATTGTAGAGTTCTCAAGACCTATTGTTTTTGTTGAAGATCAGGTTAGGGAAAGGGGTAGTTCACCTGCAACGTTTTATGTTTTAACATGGGTAACCTTTACTATGACGAATGATAACTGCCGTAAATTCAATCAGAATCTAATAAAGCTTCCTGAGCTATAGAGACCTCAATGTCTATTGATTTTGGTGAAGATCGGTTAAGGGAAAGGGGTAGTTTACCTGCAACATTGTATGTTTTAACAATGGTAATTTTTTCTATGACGAACGATAACTGCCGCACATTCAAACAGAATCAAAGATTGATTTGCATACGTTCCACAATTGTAAAAGACTGATGGCTTGTTGATTGTAATGAAGATCGGTTAAGGGAAAGGGATAGTTTACCGGCCACATTTTATGTTTTAACAAGAGTAATTGTTTCTATGATGAACGATAACTGCCGCACATTTAAACAGAATAAAATAATTTTGTGCATACCTTCCTCAATTGTAGATAACTCAAGGTTTGTTGATTTTGTTGAAGATCGGTTAAGGGAAAGGGGTAGTTTACCTGCAACATTTTATGTTGTAACAAGAGAACGTTTTCCATGAAGAACGATAACTGCCGTAAATTCAAACAGAATCAAATAATTTTTTACGTATGTTCCTGAGTTGCAGAGGACTCAAGGCCTATTTATTTTGGTGAAGATCAGTTAAGAGAAGGGGTAGTTTACTTGCAACGTTTTATGTGATACCAAGGTTAATTTTTTCTATGACAAACGATAACTGCCGCACATTCAAACAGAATCAAATAACTTTTGCATACATCCCTATATTGTAGAGAACTCAAGGCCTGTTGATTTTGGTGAAGATCGGTTAAGGGAAAGGGGTAGTTTACCTGCAACATTTTATGTTGTAACAAGAGAAATTTTTCCATGACGAACGATAACTGCCGTAAATTCAAACAGAATCAAATAATTTTTTACATATGTGCCTGAGTTGTAGAAGACTGAAGGCCTATTGATTTTGGTTAAGATCGGTTATGGGGAAAGGGCAGTTTACCTGAAACATTTTTTGTTGTAACAAGAGTAAAGTACTTAATTTTGATAAATAAAGTACCTGATAAGAAGATGTTAATAATCCAGTGTAGAAACGTTGATGAAATATCTATAAATGAAGAGGCTAGTTGAACGGGGTGGGGGTAATTTTCTATAAATGAAAATTATAGTTGAAGGGGGAGGGTATAATTTTTATATGTACTACGTTATCGGCAACAAAGTAGTAGTTTGTTGTTAAAATTCCTTCCCGGGCTGTTTGGCCGTAGTCTAATGTTTTCTGCAAAACCAGACGTTTCGGCAGTATCGTCGACTGCCATCATCAGTGAAAATCGAGTGCGATAAGGTGTGGTGGTATACGTTAGTGACCACAGTACTGTGGTTAATGCTGAAGCAATAAGTGGAAAGAAGTAGTTTCTATGAAACATTTCATTTCGTAAATGATTTTAAATATAAATCTTAGAACATGGAAGTCATGTATGGTTCTCCATACCGATATTTTTATCAGTTTGTTTTAACAAAAAATGTTATAATTATTTGAAAATATAAAACTAAAATCTTTCTTGCCATTAAGTACTTTTTCCGAAACTGGTATACTACAGCTCAAATACATACCTACAAAGACAATTCTTTGGAAGACAGTGCTCCCTTATTTTGGCCTATTTCCAGGTGAGTCACTGACTAACTGGATGTATAGTCTAAAAGCTGGAAGCTGAATCTCTTACCTGACACCCCAAAAAGAAAGTAAATACAGATGTTACAAAAAAATGTCTACAATGTTGTTTTTAAGGACTGCTGATTACATTTGTTTCAGTCTACTATAGAACAATATCATATCTTTCCACTGAAAGGTGTATGAAAAAATGTTCTGTGTGGTGAATGACTTGTTTATAAGAGACAAGTGACCGAAAATGCTTATACGTTTGAATGTAAATTCATTAAGAAGATTTGGACCATTTAAAAAGTCCAGATTATGTCTACCACCTTGTAGTCATAAATGAAACTTGGTCCATTAATGTACACCACAAACAAAACAACAGTCAAAATGATGGAAGCTTAACAAAGGAAGGATCAGATTGTTCTGTCTGCTGGAAGGACAACAGCATCAATTTTTGTAACTCAAAATGCAATGAATTATTTATACACACCTTCTAAAGAGTATATCAATTTTTTATGGGCAAAAAATACAAAGCACAACATTTTTATGAGAAAACCTGAGATTTTTGGAAAACCATTCATTTTTCACAAACATAATGTATATCCACATACAAGAATCCACAATGTTCTTCCACTTGCAGAAATTAATGAATTGAAAATTTCATGTACTATCTACTAAACCAGCCTGATTCCTTCTCCTGATCTCCAAATTTTATTGATCTAATCACTTCTTCAAGTAAGAAATGAAAGTTGCAGATGAAAAATACTTGCGTATATTGATAGTTAAGAGTTTTATGATAGTATAATGGCACTGTTTAGTAAACAGGTTTTGGTGAAAACACACACACACACAAATACTTTGATTTGTGTTTATGTGTTCTAACATCAGTTTTACACAGTCTTATCATTGTCTTTTCACCTATGAAATGGAATTTCTAATAAATTTTAAGTAATATCATTCATTGGATTGATGATTACCTACATAAAATACTGTCTTTGGAAAGCATAAATTAAGTTAATTTAATATTTAGCATAGTTTACTCGATTAACAATTTTTAAAATTAACCAAATAAATTGCAACAATAAAATATACTGCTCAGCATAACTTAAAGAAACAACACCGCTGTCTTGTTGAGACTCATGTGCACAACCAAAGCAAATTTGAGTCTATAGGCAGCGATTTTCATGGCAATCAAACAGGCTACTCCAATTCCCCGCACCTATACACTTGACTCACTTCTAACTGCTTCTGCAATACAAGTCTACAGAGACTAATTCGAATAGCTCACACTATTTGAAATTCCACCATCTCTGTTCTCCTCAGTTTTGTTATATACTATGAGGAAGTTTTTTAAACATACTATTATTATCATTGTACTTGGCACTACTCTCCAATAATTTTCTATGAATTTCCCTTTCTCTTATTCTCAAGTCATTAGTAACATAATTTATGTAATGTTAGTAATGTATTTGTAATGTTAACATCCTTAATTTAACTTAATTTATTTTGTATTTTCATAATTCTCAATTCAACTTTAAAGCTATAAAATCAACAATATGTAAACATAAATGATCTCTGTAATATACATACTAGTATCATTTATATGGATGAGAACCAGAACTGAAGTGTCTTTGAGCATATACCATAGTTAGGCAAATATTTACTAAAGAGGGTACATTTAAAATAATGTCATGGTTCAGCAAGTAAATCAAATTAGCTGCTGCTCTACAGTACTTGAAAGCATAATATGCCAAGTAACTTTAGTAATAAGTTATAATAAGTAGATAACTTTAGTAGCTACAAAGAAACTTAAAAAATTACTTTTGCTTCAGTTTGTTTTAATTTACGGTGAATGATAAAACTAATGTTTAGTTATAAAACAAGCAAGTAAGTGTTCACATAAGCTGATAGTATGACTCATTCATAACACGTTCAGAGTATATTCACAAAACAAAAAAGATTAGACTTTTATCATGCCAGAATTTCCTGTAATATCAGAATAAACCGCTTGTATGAGTCAAAATTTGAAGTAATTCCCTTTTCAAATTGTTACTACAGGATATCTACCCTACTATTATTTTAGACTCAGCATTTTGTAAATGCATGTCTGTTGAATATTAATATATAATTACCAATTAATTTGGTACCTTTTTCTTTTGAATTGTTTTCATAGTATTCATACCCCCATTTATTTTCCATAATGTCTGTGTGTGCATCTGTTTTGGGAGTAGGAATACAAGTTTGGAACAACTATTTCCTTTTTTCTATGAAACTAAGAATCATTTGCTGTTTCCTTTATCTCAGGGAAATTTCTGCTAATATAGAAAAGAAGAAATACAAAGGTATTCCATATAAATAAATTAATATGAAACATGTCTCAAAGCTAATGTTAGTGATTTAACAAGACACAAATTTCAACAACTGAAAGATTAAATATTTTACTTCCGGTGTTTTCATTTATAAATTTATTTTATTAATAAGGTCCCATAAAAATTTATTTTCTGACAAGAATCACATATTGAATAAAAAATAAAAATAGTCAACATTTTTAAGTTTATCTGTTAAAGTATATTATATAATTATTCTTGGATTTCGTTGTCCATGATGTGTCTGTTACTTAACTAAATACAACTATTATATTAACGACTCGGAACACAAAATTGTTCCGACTTTGTGTTCCGAGTCGTTAATATAATAGTTGTATTTAGATAATTATTCTGTACAAAACATAACAGATTAAATGTGAACCTATACTAGTAACTGCTTCTCTGAATACAGATACATAAATGGATACAAAAAACAATGTTGTTTCAATTTATTAATAAACAGAAAGTTAAGAAGTCCTAATTGCTAAACACACTATACAATGAAACAGGTATAAATACTTTCATTCTACTATTAGTCCATTTGTATACCACTTTTATTCTATGTTATCGACTAATATAAAAGTTAAAATGACTGCTAACAAATACACCAAATTACATAATTAAATTGTACACTAAACATCTAATATGACAGCTTATGTGAACCTTGTACAGATGACTTTAATTTGGTTTGTGAGATGGCCTTTTACAAGGAAGAGGGGTAAGGCACGTGATTAGTTCTCAGCTGTAATTCCATCTTTTTCTTCCAGGAGGGCATGTTAGTCACAGCTACTCAGCTGGGTTCATGACAATGAATGGCTACCGTACAGACTTCCACAGGACTTGAAGTCTCAATATTTCATAAAGGAAGTAAGTTCTTAACCATAAGAAATGCTAGCGGTAAAAATTACTTCGACTAGTGAAATTTATAAATGCATAACTACATCACGTCATGTAAATCACACAGTTGGCCACATAGTTGAGCAGCTACAGACAGACTGATGAGTGAAAGTTTTTAATTCCAATTTTTTCAGCAAATTATTTTACTCACACAATATTGTGATATCTATATACATTACCATGATACTATAGACAACTTAACAGTTCTATCAGGATTAAACTTTTTCATCCAGGAGATTGTTAAACTTGGACAGATAGTAGCTGAATGGCAGTCCTTTACGTAACTGAATTTATTCTCATAAATACATACATCACATGAATATAAAACAATAACAGAATATAATAGAACTGTATGGAATTACACAGAGTGTGACGTAAAAGGTGTCTTTACTATACACATTCAGATTCTATCCACCAATATAAGAAAAAAAGTTCCCATAAACACAGGCCCAGAAGTATCTTGTTTTCCATTTGGCTGCCATTTTGTGTTTTTAAGGGAAAATTTATATCTCAAGAAGGGATTGATATCTTAATGTCACTTGGCACACATATTTACATTGATGTTCTTTAATAAATAAAAAATCATGGTTACTTTGTGATCTTAATTTCAAAATGGTAGCCATTTTAGTTTTTTGATCACCTATGTCTCTGTAAGGATTTTATTATGAACACTATGACATCTAGTTTGTTCAAATCTGATATCAAATAACCAAGATATGGTGGAAACTGCCTATTCATGAAAATGAGAATTCCATGTATTGCTAAAAACTGCATATAAGAAAACAAAATGACTTACCCTGCAGATTCCAGTTGGCAAGCATACACTCATCAAAAGGTAGAAACACACACACACACACACATCACCACCACCATCAGCGTGGAGCATCTGTCTGCCAATTACTGACTACATAGCTTCCCATCATTCTCCAGAGTTTACTTCTCCAGGAGACTTGTTGAGTTCAGTGCATGATTATCTAGTTATTTCACTATCTTTGCAAAGAGCTGTCATTGTGTTCTCTTTAGATCTCTTCACCTCAAATCCAACACTTTCATATCTGTCATCTTCTCACATAGCTAAATATGCTGCCTACATCTCTTCTTCCACTTCATTTTATGGAAAAGACTGATGAATAATATAATTTATTCTAGTTTCTTGAATACCCATTAATTATTTTTCTATCCTTTTTTATTCCTAGTGTTGTTTTCCATCCTCTCTATACAATCTGGAGCTTTTATAACAGTCTCATGTTCATTGACAATGCTTATGTCATTAATCATTGAAGGAAATACACTTCCATTATATAAGTCATTGTAGATGGCAACTGAATGTGTGGAAGAGATGTTATATGGTAAATGCAGGATACAGGATACATTGGAATGGTTGTCTGGAGGCATCGCTTATACAGAGTTTACCAGTGCAAGACAAATGGATGGAACTTATCATGAATGGGATGGCAGGTTGCAACAAAATGACAGAGATAGAGTTATGACCTATGGGAATTACAGTCTTGGCAATCATTCACAAGTGAAAGAGGAAGAAGTGTATAAATACACAAGTGAGAGCACCAATGGATTGTTATAGAATACGATAAAATTGGAGACAGGAAAGGCCTTCTTGAGAACAAACCAATTAGAAGATTGGCAACACAAACTGATGATGTCAACAAGAAGATAGGTAGCAATATGTACATGAATAGATCATTGAAAACTTAATCAGAATATTAACTATATTTAACACATTTTTAACTAGAATTTAAAAAGTGCATCAAATTTCTTGAGCAGGGGATTCTTTACTGTTTTGCAAAGTTCTATGCAACCAATTTTAATTTTTGTTTTCTCTTTTTCTGCATTAACATTTCTGATATTTATTAATACTGAATGATATTTTTTATTATTCTCTATTGAAATTTTAGCTAATTGACTACTGTCATCATTATCACTTTATTTACAAGGACACATAGAAACTTTTTAGTCTTCATAACACTACTGATGTTCCCAAAATCAAAATCCTCTTACCTTATTCAAGTGATAATTCCTAACATTAAATGTTTATTGTTTGTTACTTGCATGTACATGCATGTACATACTTATCTTGTAGGGCCACCTCAACAACAAGTCTCCACTCTTCACAACCCTCCATCAATCTTCTGCATCTCTAATCCCCCATTCTCCTGAGGTCCTCCTCAAGGTCATTCAAACATCTTTTCCTTAGCTTTTCCTTAGTTTCTTACCCTCCTGGTCATCCTTTGAATACTTTTTTGGGGGGAATTTTATCCTCTGATATACTTTTCAAGTACCCTAGCAACCTTGACTGTTTTACTTCTTCCAGTACTCCAGCCTCTTTGAAGAGCTGCCCCAATTCTGTATGTCTTCTCATTACCCACAATACACATTCACAGGCAGCTCCAAATATTTTTTGCAACATTTTTCACTCCTATATTTGGAGCAGGTTTTCTTCTCTGACTGTCATTGCCCATATCTCTGTTTCATAGGTAATCACAAGTCTTATTACTGTCTTGTAAATGTTTACTTTTGTGGTCCTACTCAAGGACTTTGACAGAAAAACATGTTGGAGTGCGAAGTAATATCTGTCACCAGCAACAACGTTGGCCTCTATTATTTGAGAAGCTAAATATACTTAAAATTCAACCATTCTATTCATGTTTCCTTCTCTTCTTTCCCTTGACAACACCATGGCTTTTTTCTAAAATTATTTCCAGGCTGATTTCTTTTGCTGCTTCTAAAAATCTCATAAAAGTTTCACTCAAATCTCGTCTGATTCTTTCAGCATCATCTGAATAACCTAAATATGGGTAGGTTTAAGTTAAAATAGTGCCTCCTTGTTTGTGAATAATAGTTTGTTACACAGCCTTTTTCAAGACTACAATGAAAAGCAATATCAACAGCACATTTTACTTGTTACTATTTGGTCCAAAATGTTTTTCACGTGTCACATCCATGCCATCCTTTGTCTCCTCCTCAATTAGTGGTGCCATATTAATTATTCTTTTCTTTGTTTCTGTATAAAACATTTAGACTTTCTTGTTTGAGTCCATACTCTTGAGCTGCATCTTATCTTGATTGCATTTTCACATAAACACACATTACCTCTGTATTTCAGATTTGAAAGATACATTCTTTTAAATTTCAAAATCTGTCCTCTTTTTTTAATTACCTAAACACACCTTACTACAATGCTATAAAGTTTTTTTGATAGACTACCTTCAAGATGAACACCCTTTCCTAGAGGGATTTTACTTTATTCATGTGCAGTTGTAATTGAACTGTTGGACGATGATATATTTTCAACAGAAATAGAAACTTAATTTACTTTATCCTTGTTACTATCTTATCATTGTTCCTTGTTCTTCCATTCTGTGAACATTTTTTACATTTTGACATATTTATTTAAAAAAAACCCTTTGGAATTTCTGCTTTTATAATTTCTACAGTATTATTCTGTTGTTATCTCTTATTATCTGGGGATTCCCTTTTCTTCACAATCTTCATTATTTCAACAAATTCTTTCATAAAATAACTGAAACATAATCTTTCTTTACAACTTCATTTTGTAATCTATTCACAAAATATCTATCAAAATCTTCATATACTTTCCTATCAATCTTTTGTCTCATATTATTTTTCCATTGTTATCTCCAATGACTGTAATCATTTGTTATCTATAAAACATTTCAGTGTCACTCTTTGTACTCACATGTTAACTATACATTTTAAAATTGTATTAGATTTCTTGTGAATGCATTTTTCTAACTGTTTTACAAAGTCCTATGTATCCAATTTTGAATTTTGTTTTACTGTTTTATTTCTTCTTTATACATAATACTTATTTTGTATTTACATTTTAGTTAATTTGTTTATTCTCACCATTGTCACTTTATTTACTTTATTATCAAAACTTTTTGTTTATATTTCATCTTATTAAGCTGTTTGTTTGTATTCAACTCTAAGCACATCGAATCACTAACAGATTTGTTGTAGTTACTTTTTACCCTCATAATCACATCAATTTTCAATCATATTTACGATGAAACCAACTGTCTATACAACCATCTGGTCTTCTCAATGATAATTTTCTGTTTTTTCTTTTTATTTTTTGAAGAATGTATATGGTTTCTCAGTATACAAGTTGTTTTGTAGTACAATTATGTTCCTACTTCTTAGTATCAGTTAGTGGTCATCTTTCCTATGAACCTCTTACAGTCATACCATATGCTACTTTATTTTCTCACTAACCTGAAGCTGTGTAATGTATTGTCCTATAGCTTCTAGAAATTGAAGCTGCTAATAAATTGTTGGCACTATAAAGGAAGCTTGCTAATTGTTGACATAACCATTCAATGTGCACTTTCATTAATTGAATAATATATAACACTGACAACTCGGATCACAAATTATTATTGAAAAAATCATAAATTTTTACCTGATGGCCTAAACTAGTTACACCTTCGTCAGAGGCTACTGCTAGGAGCACTGTGTCCGTCCTGCTTTTGGTGATGGCGCCATCGTTCGAAAGATCATTGTGTGTGTGTGTGTGTGTGTGTGTGTGTGTGTGTGTGTGTGTGTGTGTGTGTGTGTGTGTGTGTGTGTGTGTGTGTGTGTGTGTGTGTGTGTGTGTGTGTGTGTGTGTGTGTGTGTGTGTGTGTGTGTGTGTGTGTGTGTGTGTGTGTGTGTGTGTGTGATCAAATAGTATGTGTGATTTAAATTGTGTCTCTTCATTTAGGATGTTGTTTCTAAGTGTTCTCATGTGTTTCTATATTTCTAGTTGTTCAAAAGGGTCTAGTTTTTGGCCTTTTGTGTGTACGTGTAGGATTTCCATGATCCTATTTATGTTTGTGTATGTGTGGTCTGCCTTAATGAGGTGGTTCGCAAAGGTGGATTCGGTGGTGGAGTGTAATGCTTTTATGTGTTCAATATATCTCTGTTTGAAGCTACGTCCTCTCTGGCCTATATAGAATTTGTTACATCCTGAGTAGTTTAATTTGTAAACACCAGGTAAACCAAATTTGTTTTGTTGTTTTTGTGTGTTTCTTGATAGTGTATGTTCTGTTTTGTTTGTAGTTCTGTATGTGATTCAGTATCCTGCTTTTTCAAATTTGTGGGCAATTTTTTCAGTATGTTTAGTGGTATATTTTAGTATTATGAATTTGTTGTTTTCTGTCTTTGTCTGTTGTTTGTTTTGTGCAGGAGTTTATTAATTATTGTTTTATTGTATCCATTGGCTTCTTTGATATTTATAACAGATTTTTATTATATTTATTACATTTGTATTATATTATGTTACATATTTTTTATTATATAATAGATGTGTATCCATTGTATAATTAGATATTTAATTGTGTTTAATTCATTTTGGTAGTTTTTTCATCTATGGGATGTTGTTTAGTCTCTGTATCTTGGTTCTGAAGGCAGCTAGTTTGTGTTGTATTGGGTGATTGGAGGAGTTATGTCTCAGTGTGTTAGCTATAGTGGGTTTTCTGTGTATACTCAATTTGTGTATGTGTTCTAGTTTTGTAACGGTGAGTGTCTGTCAAGGTTTGTTTTGTAAGGATTCTTGTTTTTTTTTTAAAGTGTTGTAGAAAGATTTCTGCAAGTATGCTGGATATGGGTGAACCCATGGGTAGTCCGTCATTCTCTGTGTAAAATTTACTGTTCATTTTCATTCACTTTCATTACTTCATAACATTATATAGTTCCTTGCCACAACTAGAGGATCAATATTAAACATTCTCTTATTATCAAATATGCAACATCATATCCTTTCAACATCAAAAATTTGCCTTTCCTATAACTAGGGAATGTGATTTTTACATACATAAATACTACAAAATGTTCTAGTGTTATTTCCACAACTTTTCATGTTAGGAATGGTTGGCAATAGCCTAGCCTTGCCAATTATGCCTGTCTAAAAGTCCAGATATCACCATTTCAGAATTACATTGTGTACTTCATGTCTATAAATAATATGAATTACTACACACGTGTATATTACTACCCAATAGTCCTTGTTGTTTCGACAATAAAATACACTGAATAAAATGAAATACTTTAAAGCAAAAAAAAAATTGTGCGTGTGTGTGTGTGCGTGTGTGTGTGTGTGTGTGTGTGTGTGTGTGTGTGTGTGTGTGTGTGTGTGTGTGTGTGTGTGTGTGTGTGTGTGTGTGTGTGTGTGTGTGTGTGTGTGTGTGTGTGTGTGTGTGTGTGTGTGTGTGTGTGTGTGTGTGTGTTTTACATGATCAAAAGATTTTCTTTTTTGCCTTGATAACGTGCTCATGCATTCAGAAGTCCTCAGGAGATTCCAGAATTTAAACCATACTGGTAACTGCCAGTTGCAGAGTTATATGGATATTTATTAACACAAATTCCAACAAAAAATGTTATCTTCTAATATCACTATCATCATTAAAACTTGCAACAAAAATAATCATAGAATAAATTTATATGTTTCAAAATTTGTAACTTAAATGTATTAATCAGAAAACATACCCCACTCGTTCATCTTCACATCAAGAACTCCAGTAGTCTCAACTTTCATTTCCCTATTATATGCTTCACAGGTATAAAATCCTTTGTCGTGAATTTCTAAAGGGGAAATTTTAAGGCGAGAACCAAGAGCCATGCTACCTGATTTATTCGGCCTGTAGTCTCTCATTGTTATACGATTTCTTTCTGCAATTAATGGAGCCTCATTTTTGTACCATCGTAATTTTAATGGTGGAGGCTCTCCATGGACCTCACAGCGCAATTTTACAGCATCACCAGCTTCTTTGGTAACATTTACAAGAGTCCTTGTCCATCTCATCCACCCTGAAAGTAATTTCATATGCTCTTGAATGTTGAACATTAACAATCTGTTTTATGAAATTTATAAAATCAATTCATAACTAAATAATTTTAATGTACAATATTGGTTATCTAAAAATTTTCAAAAACTACCTGTTTTATTTACAGCTGACGTCACCTCATCTTCAATTTCAGTTCTAGAACATAAATAAAAATATAATAAATGGATGGCATAAATATGATTACCAGTATATATATCAAACAAAAACAACTTTATAAGACTATGTATCTTTATTAGACTTTACAAAGTCTGTCTTTGGGAAAAATTTCCATATGTAATTTCCATAGGGAAAAAGAATTCTGACTTTATGTAAACAAATATTACTATAGGCCTACATATACAAATATGAACTTATGTATCTTCTCAATATAGACTGAAAACCTTCAACTACAGTGTTGATGCTAAAGAATGAATCCAGTGAATCAAACAAACTGTGTGTCAATAATAACTAAAAGTCAACTGATAATTCTGATTTTCTCACAGTAAGAATGGTGCTATGCTCTCTGTATAAAGTAACATCACTTTACTACGATAATAGTGGCCTGCATATTAGTGGAAATGGAAAGTCACTTGTTGAAGTGAAGAGATGAACAGTATGTTTCATCATTGTTGCACTGTACTTCAGCATGTATTTGGCTGAGGTGTACTGTAGCTGGATTGATTTTAATTAATAACATATTGACAGTATAGTTACTAGGGTTTAATATAAATCCAAAAAAAGATCCTCTTTTTCTTTTCCTAGTGCTACATATTACTGTGAGCTTTGGGTTTGTCCATAATGTTCCTCCATTTGTCTGTATCCAGCACCTTCCTTCTCTTTACCATACTTCTACTTTCATTATATGCCTCCTCACATCATTCAAGAATTTCAACTTGGGCCTTCCCTGTGTGGGTATCGAACAATGGAGTCTGTTCAGAATTAGTCAGAACATCCCAATTATTTGCTATAAATATGAAGGCATAAAGTCAAATTTTATCTAACAAATCTTACTAACTGTACTAAAAAGTGAATTAAGAAAAGCAAACAATTGTGTGCAATAATAATTTGAAATCTGTTTCACTTATCAATAGCATTTATCACTTATCATATAACGTTAGTTATGTTATAGTTATACTGTTAGAAAAACTACAACAAACTGAATGCATGAGACAGTTATTCAGAGCTCTACTGGAACAAATATTTTCTTTAATCATGTAGCTAAGTATACAACCAAGTTATGTTATTTTAATGCAACCACGAGTAATAAGAAAGAATGTATTTCCATACTTATATACTGTATATATATAAACGATACCCTATGTGTAATCCTCTTGATACTATCCTATTGAAACAACTACTCTGACTTTTCATATAGGCACAGACATAACAGAATAGTGACAGTTATGCGAAACCAATGTCTAAAAATTAAAATCAATTATATTTCCTAATTTCAATTATAACTGAATACCATCTTAGCATAAGAGCTATTTATCAATGTGAGAATACTCTCAAAATAACAGCTACCCTCTCGATTATAAGCAACTGGTGCAACTGTTTATTTACTATGGGTATATGGGACTACTTCCAACACTGTCCTGGTTGGTAACTGGTCTAGTGTAATAACTACTGTCAGTCTGTCATGTAGTTAATGAAGGTCTATGTACCTGACTGCTACAAGATGAAATGTATTTTCAAAATTCACAAGTCAGTTGGGAACTCCTCTTCTGTAACAGCTAATCTCTGAAAGCCATGTAACTAGTGAGGCAAATAAGTAACAGCAATATTATGCACCCAAATAGCTACAAGGCATTTCAAACTTACAATCCCAGACTTCTAAATTAAAAAATTAAACTTAGTTAGTGCAATGGAAATGTGGTTCATATTGTTTCATTTCTTCAATGGCTATATCTTTTACTACCTTTTTGACCTACCTTTGCTATGTTCAACTACCTTTAAACTTATATCCGAATGGTCAGTCACACTTCTTTTCAATTTCAGTACAGTTTGTAGTATCAAATCAGCAATCTGTATACATTCATTCTAACACTGTTACATTGTCACATGACCCACTTGTTTTCTTCCTTCGCCACTCGTACACTTTTATTTGATACACTGGTACTATTTGGTTTGGAATTTTCTGGTCTCCTTTTGAAAATAAAGTCTTGTGCCAGTTTCACAAATCCATGTGTTACTGTTTTCCTCACATGAATAGTAGGTTCTCTATTCCTTAAGATTTGTTACTGGTACCTTTTCTATAGAAGATTTATCAAAGACAATTACTGCTTTTCTTAAAAATGACTTTAATTGAATCTTCTGCTTCTGAATCTTAATTTAATTCTGGTACTGAAATTCATCTTGTATTGCATGAATTTTGCCACTTCCTCCTCCTCAATAACTGCTAGTATTACTTTTAAAATACAATCTTTCAAGGTTTACATCCATTAAGTTTATTATCACTTGTTGGCTTATTCATAATTTTTATTATTTCGTCTTCATCTAGTAGCTTGTCCAATGTTTATTCCAATTATCTGGCTTAAAGTGGTCATAAATAATTCATGGTCACCACTGTTATTGCTTTATTTGTTTTCTATTTTTTGTTTCCTGTGCAAATGAAAATAGATTTTCTGTAATTCTTATCTCATTTCTAAATTGTATAATGTAAATACAAAAATGTCTTTTCATAGGACAACACTTCTTATGTTATCACTCAATAACTTGTAACAAGTATATTTATCATTTCATCAAATGTTGTTATAAACTAATTACTTATCTTTTTCATTGTGCTCAATGTTTTAACATTTTTTAACTGAACAAGTCATTACAATCATTTTAAAATTCCAATGAATCCTGGATATCTATATAACTTGCAAATGGGCATTACTAAACAATACAGAATACTTAGAGAAAATTGTCTCCAATTAGAAACACATGGGAGTTGTAAATAAGAGGTGGCATGACACAAGGCCTTTACAACTAACAAGGAGTCTGTGATTTATACTGTGTCATTAGGACAGAGTTAATGGCTTGATATTGTGAAGTTATATAAAATCTTATTATTGCATAACAATGTAACAAGTTGTGGTTATCTATATCATATTATTGTAATTTCTATGATCACATGAATACAAAAATACATTTTTGTGTAATACTTATAACATTTCAAAATTATGTAATGTCCATATAAAAATGTATTTTTGTAGCACACATTTTGCTACAACATAAGAATATAGTGGAGTTAAAGTTGAATAGGACTGGAAGAAAGAAGTGGGAGAGAGATGGAAGATATTATATCATCATGTTTTGTGTGGTACGCGAGACTGACTTGGAAAGGTAATATAAGTAAACATACCCATTTGATGGCCGGTCTTCATCATAATCAGCATAATGAACACTGTTGCTATAATCATCCACTTCCACATCTGAAGTTGGTTCTGACCATACTGTAACAATACAACATTATAATCATTATAATAATAGTACATATTGATCAAATTTTTTACTTTAGTTAATACATTTTATGAATTTTCTTTTCAATATTGTGGGATGCTGTAGTGGTATTAAATGCCAGGTATGCATACATTTATAAAATAACAGGAATTAGACATTTTCTGAAGAAAACCCTGGTGGGAGAAAATGCACACATACTATTGTTACGACATCACAGAACAATCTACGTGTGTATCAAATGTTCCAGATGAATCCAGCGGAATCTGTATGGTGTACGTGATTCTCGACGCATTAGCTAGACTGTGCCAGAAGCCACGCGGACTGTGTCAAGGCCGCAATTAATTACGTCGTAGATAGAGATAACGCATAGTTTGGAATGTTCTGGTCTGTGAGCTGCGATATAGTTGCGATATGTTACGTGCGGCTCAAGTTATTATTGGGCGATATTCCTCTGTTTGTTCAAGAGGTTATTAATTAAGTGTTGTGTTTATAATCGGGCGGTATAAATATTGTAATACAATTGTGTTTTAATTAGTTGACATTTTATTGCATGTGAACAATTTTTATTTGATTTGTTGTAAGAGACTGTGTTGTTAATTACGAACTGTTTAACTGTGAAAATTAAAGCTGGTGACTGGTGACGTAATTGGAGTCTTGTATTTTGTGTTTCCACTGTACATACGATGATCAAGTAGACCGTCGTAACACTATATTACATTCTGTGTGTACCGAGTAATAAATACAAAACACAAATAGACTGTTACACAGTGAAATAAAAATGAAAACCAATTTGACTTAACTGACTTTATTGAATTTGAAAACATACCTAGAGTTGTATGTAATATGAGTGTAATAACACTAGGCACTGTCAGTTTTACCAGAGAAGGTGAGGCAATTTCTTTGTACTTTATGCACACTATTACAGTTCTAGGTAAAAAAAGTGTTACCATATATGACTTGTTAGCCAAACTAAAGAAAGGCACCTAGAGTGCCCCTAGGCATTTTGTTGCTCTATGCAAAGAATAAATTCCACCATTTCCTTTTATCTAAAAAAGTGGCAAAAATATTATACTTTACATGAAAGAGACCTTAGTATTAGTTGTGCTTTTAATATTATTTTGAATGATCATCACTTCTTTCACAGCACTTTAACAATTAATAATTTAATGCACTTTCACTTGTGAAAAAACTTACTTTTTGTTATATCCTCATACGCACATTTCGGAGTAGTTTGCTCCTTCATCAGTGAGGTATACATACAGAAAGCGTCAAGGCATTGGTAATCTGTAACGGTTTTTGGGGGATTGGTTGTGTGTGGGTGTGTGTGTAGATGGAAGGGGGTTGGCGCGAGATTCTGAATTGTGTCCGTTGTGTATTATTGTGTCGAATAGTGTGTTGGATTTAAATTGTAATTGTTCATTGAGTATGCTGTTCGGTTGTGTTTTGTTGTGTTTGTATATTTCGTATTGTTCTGCGGTGTTGAGTTTGCGACTTTTGGGCATGTAGTGTAAAATTTCAAGATTGTTTTTTATGTTGGTGTAACTGTGGTTTCTGCTTGGATGTGTGTGGCAAATGTGGATTGTAAGTTGTTATTGGATAAAGCTTTTGTGTGTTCAGAAAATCTGGAATTCAATGGAACACACATTTGGAAAGGCTGGAAGACAAAGATTACTTTTAAAAGCATTACTATATAAAGCAACAAGAAGAAGAAACATATAGGTCGACTGGGAGAAAGATGGGAACTGTAAAAGGTAACAGTGTCTAAACCATGAAAAAAAGGAGATGATGATGATGATTATATTATTATTATAAATGTAACTTTATAAAAAATTAAAATTATGTAGGCTTCCATAGCCAAGCAGTTCTAGTCATTAGATAAAACTACCAGGCTACTAACTAGCCATGGTCTGTCATCACAACTTTCCATTGCTGACACTTCAGGAGCGTGCAAGGCAGCGATCTTCACAGTAGGGAACTGACTGGAAAGTATCATAACACTGATAACAAGTAACCTTTTACCTGGTATCTGTTACGAATTATAACTCATACTTGAGTTGATCAGAAATATCTTTTTCTTTTGAGGTTCTTTTACTGCTTTCTAATTTTTGTCAAATCTTCACTTTTTTTGGAACCTCGATAGTTATGTTTACTTGGAACAAAATGTTGTACCATATGACAAGGGAGCCAAAAAAAACTGAAAGGAGATATTTTTTTTGTAGACTATGGTCTTTCAGATTAGTCATATAACTACTGACACCTGTGACGAATCTGTGACCTTAAACAGAGTATCATAAACAGTACCTAGTTGATACCATAGAGAATATCGGTCTGACTGAACCACAATGTATCACTAAGATGTCTAACAGTGAGATGGTACATGCTCATATATTATGCACATGTGTATTAACTTATATTGATTCCATTGCACCGAGTGATACAAAAGTACATATAATGAGCCTTTGTTAAGTAAAAGCTGAAAAAAAAACTTATTGTGCAAAACCAAAAGATTGTCACTTCTAGGCAGCAAGAAGTGTCATTTACAAGATTCAAAGTTTGAGAACTACAAGGGATATTAAATGCTCCAAAATTTGTCTCCTTGAGCTACTTTCCTTTCCTGTCATATTACTACAGTTACATTATCCTTTTTCTCATGAATGGGTAACTGCTCAAGTGTAGTATTAGCTGTAGATACTCATATTCTTATCTATTTACTATTGTTATACTCAATATATTTCACGTATATTTTTGTATTACTTAATTTTATTTTAAGAGATACAAAGCATAAAAAATATTCTTTAATACACATGTGGTTCACACCAGTTTCTTCAGCACGAGAATGTAAGGATTGTTTTCCTTGTATTTGAAGGAACAGCAACAACACAACAACCCAGTAATCATGGTCCACATGATTGATGTGGCTGTTCTTGAAAGAATAATGTTATAATTTTTATTTTTCTCTCTCATGATGTTCCACCTCCAAAATTGTGCTGCCCTAGGCTGCTGGCTGCTGCTTATCTCGCCAAGTGGTAGGGTTGGCCCTGAAGGCTCCCATGATGCTAGGGTGTCACTGTCAATTAAATGAGACTAATTGGTAAGGCCTGCAGTGTCTGGTTACTAGTGTCACCTCAGTACTCTATGAAAAATGACTAACAAAATGTTTTACATTTTGCTTCTCTCCTGAAACTTAATAACCTTAATAATCAATAGCTTCCTTACCAAATTTTCTCCTGTCAATACACCATTTTGTAATATTATGTACGAGGTTTGATCGATAAAAAGTTCGTGCAATTTTGCAATTTCCACCGCTACAAGTGTCTGATTAAAAAACTGTTTTTATGTGATGTTGGTACACATGTTAGTGACAACTGTCTAATATTTTAATCCTATTGATGCATAGGTGATGCATAGTTTAGATTACACAGCTAATTCAGCAAGTCGTCCTTAGGTGTATTAGGTGATTTTTTGTCAATCTACAATGCAAGATTGAAGAACATGGATTAAATTTTGTGTAAACTGTGAGATAAAGTGTTCTGTTCGGGTAAACGTGTTCAGAAGGATTCTGGCTAGACTGCTGTGCTTGAACAAGCGGTTTACAAGCTTCAAAGACTGCCGTAAATGAGTGAAAGATCGTGTTTGTCAGATGAAGATTATGTTTTTGTGTTCCACGAAATTTCATCGCTAGATGGTAAATAAAGAGTACTATTCGGACATTTTACGCCATTTGTATGAAGCTATTCGTAGATAACGGTCAGATTTACAGAAGAATAATTTATGAAAATTGCAGCCCAATAATGCGCCTGGACGCACGCCATTCCTTATTAAGATTTTTGCCAAGCTAGGCAAAAGAAAACGTCATATTGATGAGACGGCAATTGCCGTATTCACCAGATGTGTCCCAACGCTTTCTTTCCTCCTTCCAATAGTAATAATTTCCACGAAAGGACAATGTTTCGCGATCGTTGAAAGTGTAAAACGAAAATCGCTAAGTGAGCTCAAGGCTGTACCAAAAAAGTGTATGCTTGAAATATTCTGAAGACTGAAAAACGGCTGGCTTAATCGTGTTACATTCGATTCTGACTACTTTGAAGAGGGCAGTATAAACAAGAACTGCAAGAACTTTTTGATCAAACCACGTATATGGAGAAATTACTTAGAAATGGTTTGATTAAATTCGTATGTTATATAGTACAAGTGATTTTAATAAGAGAGCTGAGTGTTCAGAATTAAAATACTTGAATATCTAACTGTTTACACAGTGATTTCTATTAAAAGTGACTTGAGGATTCCTGGCAAACGTTTTATGGGGAAGGTAGCGTACCTCGGGCCACTTTTTTTCTATCGGTCATATTTTTTTTTTATTTTTTGATGTAATTAAATAATTTTTACGTGACAAAATCACAAATTTAGTTTGGTATAAAGTAATATAGTTAAAGTATTATTATCTTAAGCTATTGTTATTGAAAAATATGTTTTTAAAAAAGTTGTTAAATGGCCCGAGGTACAATTACACGTTGTACCTTGGGCCACACTAACTATTATGTACCTTGGGCCATATCCTCCAGCATAAAAGTAAGCAGTTATATTTTGGTGGAATATGAAAAAAACTGACAAATTATAAAATGGCTTTTATTGTACATAAATAATTAATTAAAATAGCTATAAAAGTGACTTAAATACAAATGCAAAAAGTGAAACAAAGGAAAAATACACTTTTATTTCTCTTAAAGTTCTTCTAGCTTAGTGAATTAATGGTAATACTATGTAAACATTTTAACACACTTTAAACCCATCAAATGAAACTTGGAAATAGAATCCTCCTCGCTTTTGTTCAATCGGATTTGGCAAGACAACAACTACTTCTTCTTTTTGTATTTCTGAGATATCTTCTCCTTGCGGCCAGACAAAAAAAGAATTGCTTCTCACTCGCTTTAAAAATTTCACAGTTGGTAATCCATCTGTCATTGAAATTATCTGACCCACGAAATGTTTTACAGTTCTCTTTGTAAAAAATGAAACAAGGACCCATTTCCCTTCACATATTTCAATACCAGTCTGTTGAAGAGAAGCATCATCTTCTCTTTCTTCATTGAAATCGGCCTCATGTGTTTGGGCTAATTCATCTAAACTAATGTCACTTTCTGAATCTTCTGGTAGCATGACATAGCATACAATTCATCTGATGATGAGTGATCTAGTTCTAAAGTTTTATCTTTTGCGGTTTTTTTAGTTCTCACCTGGACAAATAATTTTTTCCTGCCTTTGTTTGTTGTTTGTTTATCATTATGCTTCCGTTTATTTTTGTTTGGTTTTCTTCTTAGGGTTTCCATTTCAATAGCATTTTTCTCAGGGGTGTCAGTAATGACTCTACATCTGCCAGGTTTGCGACCTCCTTTCTTCCTATTTTTGGCCTGTCTTCGGATAAGGTCTGATTTTTTCAATTGAACTCATTAAATCATCACATGAATTGTTTTGTGATTGCTTTGGTGTTGAAAAAAGTTTGGACGATGAAGGAACATTGTTACTGTAGGTTATTGCTGTTCCTGATGTAGCTTCTTGAGTAGGGGAACCAGGATTCGTTGGTGAAGGAGCACTGATTGTTTTATTAGCATCTAGCAAATCAGTTATGTCTGATGATGTAGCAACCTGAAGATTGCAGATATTTTTCTCAATGTTTCAAGGGGGGGTTCTTTCTCAGGAATGCTAGATTGTTCAATTGGTTCCAGACGATCAGTAACAAGACTACTAGCATATTCATTATCATCAAAAACATCTGGATTTATGGGCCATAAGCCACTGACAGAAAAACCAGATAAAATATTTTTTGGGGTAAATGCCATAGGATATGCTTGGCCTACTAAATAACCAACCTCATAAATTGTGATTGGTTTTGCAGGATGACTTAAAGTCCAGTTTTGACAGGCCTTATTGTAGTAACTTTTAAAGGGACCGAAAACTCCTCTATCAAGTGGCTGGAGCTTGTGACTGGTGTGGGGCGGTATGGTCAACATGACATTACCGTTTTCCCTAGCCTTGTTTATCGCTTGAATTGTTACATGGCTTTCATGGTTGTCCATTATGATAAGGACCTTGTTTTCTTTGGAAGGATGTGCATGCTTTATAAAATGGTCTAAGAATTGGACAAAAATATCACTAGTCGACCACCCAGAAGGACTGCAGGTTCCATAGGTGCCAGGAGGAGCACCAGTTACCATATGATTTTTGAAATTAACCCTCGGGAAAATAAGGACTGGTAGGATTGAGTTTCCTGTGGCACTTATGCATGAAATCATGGTTACGTTCACTCCACGTTCACTGCTAGTCACACCCCCTACTTGCTTTGTTCCTTCAGGAGCTATAACTTTAGGGGGATTATGGACAGTGGATAGCCCACTTTCATCCATATTGTAAATGTTCTGGGGTTCAAACTTGTGCTTTAAAAGCACCTCCTTGTATTTTTCAAAAAAGCCTTTGACTACAGGTCTATTGAAGCCTACAGCTCTAGCAATGCTAGTAGCTCTGGGTTTTCGAAGTGACAGAGGATGTTTTTTTTATGAACTCTGTAAGCCATTTTAGACCAGCTTGCTTATTAGTATCCCAAGAACTAGGATATTTCTTTCCTATGGACTTAGCGAATTCATAGGCTAAGACCATCACCTCATGTCTGGTTAGACTGTAATGCATATTGCTGGCTTTAGTTAAATATTTAACTAAGCATTTTTCTTCTTCCAGCATGAATACTCTCCATATATCATTTTTATTTTTTACAGTAAAGGTGTTATCACCACAGTGTTCAAAAGCACTTAAATGTCTCTGGAGTGTTGTTCGCGAAACACTGAACTTCTTAGATGCCAACCGAACAGATATACCATCTTCTTCAACTGCTTTAACAGCATTAGTTAAATTTTCTTCTGAAACTTTGGGCCTTTTTATTCCTTGTTTACTTCGCGGCATCTAAAAATAAAAAAATGTACCTATTACTCAATTGTAGGCCTATAGATAAAATAATAGGAGGAGACCCAAGGTACGAGTATAAAAACGCTATTTAAACCGGTCCGAGGTACAACGATGTGTGGTTTACTTTTAGGTTATAATTATTACTTATTAAAAACTAGCATTTGTTATTGTTTTATATCTTATTCTATGCAGAAAAATACGCTTAACAAGTTATAACTAAAAATTATTCTTAACTCTGCTTACCTTAATTGGTAAAAATCGAAAAGTGAAAAGGAAAAATGTTACTTGGAGCAGTCTTAAACAAACACACTGTCACTGAGCACCGCATTTGGTGGCAAACTCAACCAAACTAGAACATATGGTGTTCAAACAGTGTGACATTGCATTGCATTATGGATGCGGGGTGTCTTTGCACCCGTGGCTTGTTTGCAGCATCTGGAACGTGTCCAGTGGCTGCCAGAAGTGAACTTAGTGCTGGTAACAATGTCGACTGGTTACCTAAAACTGGAAAAGGAAACCGCCAACCAGTTAACTGTGAAGGCGGGGGAGTATAACTTTATTTGTTTGGTGCACTGCCGCTGGTACCGATTCGGGCAACAGATGTTGCCCGTTTCAAGTCCAGTCAGCAGACGCCCTGAGGACGTCGGTTGCTCCCCGCGAGGTGGAGAGCCTCCGTGCTAATGATTGATGACAGCGACAGCAGCCGGCTGAGCGTGCTAGGAGGTGGGCAGGAAGGACAGAAGGACAGTTTAGGTGAAAAAACTCTGGTCTAGGACTGATGATTACTTTGTTGTTGTAAAATTTAAAGAGGATGGCGTTATGGCGGGTCGTCAAGAAGCGCCCGACGGCGCTTGACTCGAATGGGCAGTGGTGATTCTGATGCACTGATGGTTCGTAGGTATGGGAAGGTGGAGGTCGAGGCTTTAGCAAAGAGAGTTAGAGCCAGCGACCGGACAAAGGAAGTCAAGGTAGGAACACGGAGACCCCTTCGAATCACGTCGTTCCTTGCAAACCTAGGGGACCCCGTCAAGGATCGGAGGGTTCGGGACTGGAAAGCTTCCAGCCTACGTCTGTTGGTGGTGGATAAAAAGAGACCAACAGGCGGGTGCCGCATAGGTCAGTACAGACCTGAGAAAAAGCAGATAGATTGTAAATTTCGTGCGCATGGCCAGGCGGCTGCGACACGAGAGGAAAGGAGATAATTTGGCTCGGACGCCGCGAGCCTTGGCAAGGGTTTCCGTCACATGGGCGTTGAAGCAAAGGCGACGATCTAGCCGAACGCCTAAGTACTCCACCGATTCGTTGTAGGCGATGGGCCTCCCTTCTAGGGAGAGGGGCTGGCATCGGGAGATGGACTTACGGGTGAAGCAGATCGCCTCGGATTTCTCCGTGTTGATCGTCACCCGCCATTTCCTTAGCCAGTCCGGAAGCTGGTTCAACTGACGCTGCAGCTTTGTACTCGCAAATCGCGGGGACAGGGAGCTGCAGTGATACAAAGACAACGTGACTCCGGGCAAGACAGACAGGTCGTTCGTGTACACAAGGTACAGAACGGGGCCGAGGACAGATCCCTGTGGTACGCCGGCGGCGACGGGTCGAACTGTAGAACAGGACCCGTCGACGCTCACCCTGAAGGTTCGGTCGCTGAGATACGACCGGAGGAAAAACACTATGGGCGATGGTAGAGGGGAATTGGCAAGTTTGAAGAGAAGACCTTCGTGCCAGACTTTATCGAAGGCTTTGCTCACGTCCAAAGGTACGGCGGCCGTAGCCGCTCGCCTGCAATGTAACTAGAATAATAAGGTAGGCCACTCCGGCCAATTACGCTCCCATTGGTTGCTTCGCTCTGACGTCGACTGGTGGAAGAAATACGCGCGAGTCTTGATTTACCATGCAATCTTACCTGAGACAATGTCCTACTTAGCATCTCTCTGCTGTTTACACGAAATATTAACAATAATTGTAATGAGCTATTCATATAGAAAAAGGATTAAACAACAAGATTAAATGGTTTGCGGCAAAAAATAATGGTAAAATATATTTCTACATTTAATAGAAAAGTAAGCAAGTCTGTCCACATATAACATTGACAAAATGGCACAAGATGTAAAATTAAGTCGGAAAGGAGGCGATATTATATATATATGTATATTTAAATATATATATCATTTTTTTATTATTCGTTAATTTTATATTAATAGAATTATTTCGATTGTTATTAATTTACTTAGAAACCTCTGATGATACTGATATTTTTAGTGAAACGTGCGTCAGGTGTTAAAAAGAATATACGAAATTATACTACTTGCAGAAGAAACAAATTGAAAACATCACAAATTATATATATATATATATATATATATATATATATATAAAATATGCCTGCGTGGGTGGGTGCGCTTACGTGCACACGCGTGCGTGCATGAGTGCGTGTATAAACATTTCTATGTAGTATAATATATTTGAAACAAGCTTCCAATTATTATAATTATAATCAATATCATATCATTTTCTTTATCTACATTTTCATTGTTATAACGTTAAAAACTGAAGCTAGTACGTTTAGTTGTAAACATAAATACTTTTATCAACGAAATGAAAATGGTTATTTAGTTGATACATACCTTCATAGGTGACTTAAATTTTTGAAGACGAAGCTACCCAGAGCCGACTCTTTGTTGCTGCATACTTTTCAAGTGACTTGAGTTTGAGCTGTTTGTTCAGACAGCGGATTCTGATGAATGTTCTTGTCCTGACGTACAGACAAATGACTTTCTCGTCCACCTCTGGAAATTTAGATTTGAGTAAGGAGACCAAATAAGTGATAACTTTCACTTGTTTTGATGCTGTACGTCCGTGGAAAGAAGTAAAAACTATCTCAAACTGAATCAGTTTTTGTAACCACTCGTCTGACGGATGGGTAAGCCCCCCCTTTGATATACCGGTAATCGATATCCAGTCATGACTATGTTCCCCGGAAAGACACAATGTTTCGCCTCTCACACCTAGACTTTCATCAATGAAGCGGCACTTGAATGCGATGTACCCGGCCAGATATTTTAAGGCATCTTGAGGAACATCGTTGTCACTTGCAGACGGGGCCAAGTCCTCTGTTTTTAACAATTCTGCTTCGTCGGTGTCATTATTCGGAGAACTTGGTATTAACGTATGTTCAACTATGTCTATGCATAGTTCATCGGTAACAAACTGGATGACATCCTCGTCAGAGTCATTTGATTCCATAACTTCGGTGGAATGAATGCTACCATCCTCAGCCACAGACGCACTTCCAGATAACGGTATATCGTCCGTGCTACCCGTTAAAAGCAAGAGCCGAATTCTGTTGCGCACTTCAAAGGGAGTGGGATTATTATAAAAGACGCCTAATCCCCGAATTCGTGAAAAAAAGTTTTCAAGGCAATCTTGATTGAATCTAGCGGTCAAAATGTACGTCACCCCATGAATCATTGTCATTTGTTCATAAAGGCTGAACAATGAATTTAAAGATATAACGAAACCTTTCTGAAAAGGTAGTAAACTTTTTTTACTTGCTACTCGCATGTTAGTTATTACTTCCAAAAACCTTTTTAAAGTATTTTCTTGGCTCCTTAAATTCATGCCGTACCCACTTCTGAGGGGCGTTTTCTGGTCTTTTGGAAGTCTCGAGTTTAAAACATCAAATGCATCGTTTACCAGTTCGATTAAGCTGCTTTCGCGCTCTTTATTTGCAACATACTTCAGCGCCTTTGCTGTACGATTAGAAAACAACTGTGCAGCAAATCTTACTTTTTGACGAGATCGACCAGTTACGTTAAGGTGTATCTGACTAATATTGGGTAAAATCGTCAATTCTCCTTTCTGTTGCTGTAACAGATTTTCGATTGTATCCTTTTTAAGCTCAGTGCCGTCGCAAAGTAACAACCCATGGTCTAGAACATGATTTCTAAGCAGCTTCAAAAGATGAGGTACGTCACAGAAAACCCACACCTTATCGTTTGTAGTTGGGTTAATGAAGAAATTTTTTTCTGTGTTTACATCTAATTCCTTCCAGACTTTTGAATTCTTTCCCCCCATATCACACGTCACAGCCGCTACATGAATATTACTGCTCTCAACGGCACTAATAATGCTTTTAAGCAATACATCTGTCATGGTCACATCAAAATCATAATAAATGGGTTGCTTCCACTTGGCAAACAGACCTCTAATCATGACCACCTGAACATTACTGTGGGGCCCCAGAATTACGTCATCTGATGAATCGTAGCACACACGTCCAACGTACATTTTGACCGCTAGATTCAATCAAGATTGCCTTGAAAACTTTTTTTCACGAATTCGGGGATTAGGCGTCTTTTATAATAATCCCACTCCCTTTGAAGTGCGCAACAGAATTCGGCTCTTGCTTTTAACGGGTAGCACGGACGATATACCGTTATCTGGAAGTGCGTCTGTGGCTGAGGATGGTAGCATTCATTCCACCGAAGTTATGGAATCAAATGACTCTGACGAGGATGTCATCCAGTTTGTTACCGATGAACTATGCATAGACATAGTTGAACATACGTTAATACCAAGTTCTCCGAATAATGACACCGACGAAGCAGAATTGTTAAAAACAGAGGACTTGGCCCCGTCTGCAAGTGACAACGATGTTCCTCAAGATGCCTTAAAATATCTGGCCGGGTACATCGCATACAAGTGCCGCTTCATTGATGAAAGTCTAGGTGTGAGAGGCGAAACATTGTGTCTTTCCGGGGAACATAGTCATGACTGGATATCGATTACCGGTATATCAAAGGGGGGGCTTACCCATCCGTCAGACGAGTGGTTACAAAAACTGATTCAGTTTGAGATAGTTTTTACTTCTTTCCACGGACGTACAGCATCAAAACAAGTGAAAGTTATCACTTATTTGGTCTCCTTACTCAAATCTAAATTTCCAGAGGTGGACGAGAAAGTCATTTGTCTGTACGTCAGGACAAGAACATTCATCAGAATCCGCTGTCTGAACAAACAGCTCAAACTCAAGTCACTTGAAAAGTATGCAGCAACAAAGAGTCGGCTCTGGGTAGCTTCGTCTTCAAAAATTTAAGTCACCTATGAAGGTATGTATCAACTAAATAACCATTTTCATTTCGTTGATAAAAGTATTTATGTTTACAACTAAACGTACTAGCTTCAGTTTTTAACGTTATAACAATGAAAATGTAGATAAAGAAAATGATATGATATTGATTATAATTATAATAATTGGAAGCTTGTTTCAAATATATTATACTACATAGAAATGTTTATACACGCACTCATGCACGCACGCGTGTGCACGTAAGCGCACCCACCCACGCAGGCATATTTTATATATATATATATATATATATATATATAATTTGTGATGTTTTCAATTTGTTTCTTCTGCAAGTAGTATAATTTCGTATATTCTTTTTAACACCTGACGCACGTTTCACTAAAAATATCAGTATCATCAGAGGTTTCTAAGTAAATTAATAACAATCGAAATAATTCTATTAATATAAAATTAACGAATAATAAAAAAATGATATATATATTTAAATATACATATATATATAATATCGCCTCCTTTCCGACTTAATTTTACATCTTGTGCCATTTTGTCAATGTTATATGTGGACAGACTTGCTTACTTTTCTATTAAATGTAGAAATATATTTTACCATTATTTTTTGCCGCAAACCATTTAATCTTGTTGTTTAATCCTTTTTCTATATGAATAGCTCATTACAATTATTGTTAATATTTCGTGTAAACAGCAGAGAGATGCTAAGTAGGACATTGTCTCAGGTAAGATTGCATGGTAAATCAAGACTCGCGCGTATTTCTTCCACCAGTCGACGTCACGCGCCAACAACAGCTGATCGCTAGGTTAGCGCGGGAAGCCGGAATGGCCCCCCCCTGGCTCGCCTGTTGGTGGCGTCTGACAAGTGCGTAACAACGCGAATTGAGAAAACAGTGTGACCAACCTATCGAGCCCACAAATAGAATTTTCCCTTACTCACTGGCTAGAAACTACTACTGGCCCCAGGTACATCGTGGCCCAAGGTACGCTACCTTCCCCTATAGTTCACTGTGTTCAACCAGTTTATCCAAAAATATAAACCACAAACATTTGTATCACAGTGATTTGTAAAATTCTGTAAAAATCTTTGAGAAGGTAATAATATTTACTAATACAGATATAAATAGAAATGTGGCCACATACTCGTTGATTCTAGTATGTCTCCGACTTTTAACCTAATTACCATACTGTGGCAGCAACTTGGAAAAATTGTTTTTCATACCATCAAATCAATTAGGCTTTCTTGATTTAGATAGGTTTTTTAACATTTTAATTTATTTTAACTTAATAAATAATAGAAACACTTGATCGTTTAACTTTCGTTATGATGCTTAAAAGTATGTAGTAAGTTATATCTGAACTTCAGAATAACTAACTTCACATTTACGAATTAAATTCTAAAATAATGAGATTGTAGATTTCTGTAATCACATGCTGCATGGAAATAATAAGTAAATTTTGGGTCTTGGAGAATAGTCAGCGGCAAAATGTAACTTCCGTCGCCGCGCATGTACTATATTTCGGTGTCCGATGTGTACACCAACTGTTTTCTTCACAAGTAACTAACGGAAGTTACATTTTGCCGCTGGCTATTCCCCAAGACCCTAAATTTTACATAAAGATGTTGCAAGAACTACCAACATTAATTCTCACTATATTCTCACCAATATATTCTCACTAATGTATCATGTAGACGTGTTAACTGTTCTCAGCCTTTTTACGTCTGTATGTAATTTTAACTTTGATTACGTTATCATATTATGTGAAAATGTAATAACTATTAGCAAAAATAAATTTGTTAATGAATTAATAGTATACTATGAAGCTATACTATCCCACAGTATTTTTTGTAATAACACTGCAACTCGTAGAAATACGTTTTAAAAAGTTAGATTTTGGTGGAATTTTAAATTATTTTTGTTTTATTTTTCTATTTAACTGTACACATTTTAGTGAAAACACAAAATTAATCATACATGGCTAAACCTTCTTGTATTTAGTTTTTATTTTTCCTGTGTTTCTGTACAGAATAACAGGAAAAAGGATTTCACGAAACAATAAGAGGCTTTTGATTAAAGGGTAGACAATATTTCTGTAAACACAAGTAATAGAATAACGTGAACTACAGTATCTGAAGCTACATAAAAAATTATTATTGGTTTAAGGCTGGCAGATTTTCCTCAAAACAGTTTTCTTATCTAATTGTTAACTCACTACTTGCTGAGATAATTCAGCAAGTTTAAGCACGTCTGGGCTGTTATTATATCGTAACAGATTATTCTACCATCCTCAACTCTGTGTGTGTGTGGGGGGGTAATATCCCCCCCGCCAATCGTACAGTCCCCCACAATTTACATCTTCAGCCTGCACGCAAAACAAAACCAATCATCGACTACTCTATTTCTACTTGTACTAGCAGACGTGTGAGGCTGCCAACAGGGAACAGCGGAAGTAATTGACCCAGGATGCCTGCCTGTCAATACTGACTCTCCAAAACGATGACTTTCGGCATCAACGCAGCTGTTATCAGTGGTAAATAATATTTTATCTCGTATCAGTGTAGTTACGTCGTTGACATGTTTCTACACATGATTAAACAATGTCTACACCGACACGAGAATGACAACAACACGACAGATCGCCTCCACAGAATGTGATAAGCTGCAGTTGATGAATACTAATTGTGTAACGCAATCTCGTATTACAAACAGTAATCTCATCTTAGTGACAGCGCAGTCTGGTGCAGAGAGGTAGTGTCCGGAAGTGCCACGCAATTAAGAACACGTTATTACACCAAAGGCTTCCGACTGTCATCCTTTCAATCGCGGCAGTATTACCACACATTTAAAAGCAAAATTTGTAACCTGGAGTTTACCTGGTCTAGCGTAAATGTAAATTTGAATTAGGCTTACAGTTGGATAAATACATTTTTTAAGTTTTTAAACTTTAAAAATTTTACTATATCTAAACGCTCTCCCCCAAAATTCTGATGGCGCAACTTGCGCTATGATCCCTCCTGTGGACAGCTATGGTGTGTGTGGGCGCGCGCATGCTTTCATTTTCTCATGAAGGATATACTTATACATAAAGGTAATAACAGTATAGAGTTACGATTATCAGGACTAATACCATATACATTTAGTTGAAAAATACTTTTGAGTTCATTGTTTATATATCTGATATATCTGTCTTCTGCGCATGGGATAAACAATATTGCATTTCATATTGACTTACTGTAAATCACATGCAAGAAAAATAAAAAACAAACTGACACTTTGACTACCAATTGGGCGTGACAGTTATTTTTCTAATAAGGTAAATTCTATTACTAAATTGAACAATGTCTATTAAGTGTGCCCAATTCAAGTCCTGCTTGTGCAGTACCAGTACCTCACAAATTTATAACATCTATTATATAAAAAAACAACAATTTCCCTTCATTGGAATTACGGGTTTACAATCCACACATATTACATTATTTTGGTAATATATTACCTTCCTGTATTATTGAATTTGTATTGTAATTTATATACTATGGACATAGACACCTTTGCGAAACTCATAACCATCTTAGTCCACATTTTATCACATCGAATTAACATTTATTATTACTAATCATTTAGAAACGGTATTTTTTTAAAGGGTACACATGTTTTGGGCTAAATTTTGGTTGTGTAGACAATGTAATATTAATCTTATGAGTATGTTAATGTTCTTAATATTCAACTACTGTAAAAGTAATACCTAAGTCTTATTATGGTAATATTACAATATTATTTAATATTTTTTTCAGTGAAGTGTTTGTGAGGATCGGTCAAAAAAATATAACACAAATTTTAACTTATTTGTGTTACATTTTTTTGACCAATCCTCACAAACCCTTCACTGAAAAATTCATTGATTGACGGTCACTACGAATTTAAGGATTTAATTATTTAATATTATTCAAATTATATTTATTTTACCACTGAACTTTTACATTACTACAACTACTCCTACTACTATTACTGTTAACTATGGTTATTTGTATTTAATCTATATTCGGCTTATTGTTTTGTTCATGTAGAGGTAAATTTAATTGAGATAATGGACCATTGTTTAAGAGTTGTATTACGAAGTAGTAAGGTGCAAGAGGAAAGAGACGATGCAGGAAACGTTTTCTCATAGCTGTAGAAAAACTATTACCCGTATCTTGAATAAAGTTACTGAATCAATCTGTGTAATATAAAACTACAGCCTTAACTAATAGCTGGACCGGATATAGAATCTTAACAGGCTATCGTGTGCTTCACAGTTAGGTAAAATTTTGTAGGCACAAAATACACGTGCAATTATCCAGTTTCGTCACTAATAATTATTCAAGTTTTATTCAGTTATAAAAACAACATTAAAGGTAATGAACTGATTGCGCGAAGTAATATTTAAAATGATTGTAACAGTGGGGGGTTTTAGGGAGGACACCCTACTGAGTTGCCACTTAGTTACCCCTACTGAGTTCGCACTGAGTTACCACCTGTCAAGAGCACTTGCTTTCTCATCAAAAATGCTCGATCGATATTGACTAACATCACTGTTGCATCGTGAAACATTTAGTATTAGATGTTTCTGAGCTTTGAATTTTAATTCTACGCTTACCGTCAAAACAATCTGTAAAATTCAAACGTTAAGTTGTAAAAAATGTTTGTATGAGGAATTGAAGTGATGATCTACGAAATGTTTTTATAAAATTATAATAAAACAAGACAGTAAGATATCTTGAATAATGTTTGAGAATATCCGTGTGTAGTCTATAACTAAAAGCCCACGATGTACATTAATGACTTTACTGTTCAATGCGTTACTTAATATGGAGATACGGTGAAGCGATAATTAGGTCTATATTCCTGCCTTTAAATGTAAATATAAAATAATTATACCAAGTAGGTGTTGGTTAAGAACGGCAAGTTCATTGGCTAACTAGAAATATATTCAGGTTAAACAACTCGAATGCCACACTTTCCCACAGCTCGTCACCGGAAACTCACACGATTCCACCTGTACAGCATCCTCGCAAGCTAGCCGGCGTACAAATTTTGACAGCCCACTTGAAGTACCTACCACTAAACAGTATTATCCACACATTACTGTCTCTGAAAACGTAGTCTACTACATGTACAGTAAATCGGACTTTGACTCGCCCTTCACTATGCAGAACAACCCAGCTATTCAGTAATTTGAAATTACTCTCAAACGTTCTGAATTCAATAATCTGAATTTGACTCGCAAATCGGGAGTCATTTCCAAAATAAAAAAAAATAAAAAATAAACTAAAAGACATTCTATTAAAAAAAAACCTATCGGTTAACGTCAGAAACAATAATCTACCCAAATAAACCAACGGGTTAATCACGTCTATTCCGTACAATAACAAAATCGAATGGAGAAATTAAACGCATCCAACGAAGTGTCTTCTCAAAACACACACACACACACACATACGAATGACCTCATACTCTTAAATATAATGTGTTAATTTGATGCATTTATCAAATTAATTTATATTAATTTATATTAAACTATATAACGTAGTTAATTCCAGTATATGTTGCTTATGAGTAGGCTTACTTACTTCACCGCATTTTACATAAAACATTACTCAAGCCAACAATTATTAGCAGTAGTGTTTATCTACACTTTGGTTCCACATTCCTTTGTTAGTTATCTCAGTTAATAATATTGCAGTGGAAAGGGTATTATACATGTGTCGCGCATGTATTCCTTTTCCAGGCTTTCTATAAATGTACGAAACTTATTATTTAAATCCATTACTGTGCACCTGCGTTACCCAATCTTATTAGCATAGATACAACAGAAATACAATGTTACTTAAGGTACTAATTAATATTTTGTCATAATAAATATTTTTCGTTTATTGAAAACTTATTGAATGTGTTGCGTGTGTAATTTATAGAAGCACTGCAGCAACTGAATATATTTTAAAACTAGTAAGCTCCCTGAGCTGCAGAACTGCTCATTATTTTGAACGAAATACACTACCCATTATTAGATAAGCTTGAATATTAGTTACTTTTTCAGTTATCAGAAAAGTTACGAAAATCGCGATTACTCTATTATTTCTTTAATAAAATAACAATTCTAATACAAACACACAAAAACGTTAACAATTCGGAATTTTGCATTAGTTTTTTAGTTAAATTTGTAACTATAATGCCTAAATGACAAACACTGTTTCTAGCTTTTACATGCATGTATGTTTCCGTACATTTATGTAGCCCTACTATTTCTAATGCGTTTCATACATTTTATAACTGATAACAATATGTATTTTTTTTACAAACATAGCTTAAACGTCTTGTAGGCAGTCCAGATTTTCAAGATGCATTAACAGATATTAATTTCGTCAAATTGTTAATGATACCTAGTTCGTATTTTGAATAAAATTTCTAATAATTTAGTGCCCTCGTAGAATTTTACGATTTTTTAAAAACTCTACTTCTATTTTTGGCTTGTGGTGTTCTTATATGAACACTGCATTCGGCGTTGGGTTAAAATTCCCTTTAGTCATATACTGGCATATATTTTTGAACGAGTGAAACGAGTTCTCGGTTTTAACACGACCATTTGTCTGTCTATCTATTTGGGGTTGACTAACGATAACTTTTGAACGCACACCGATTTTCGAAAAATATGGCATAGTGTCCATACTTCTATCCTACAGAACCCCCTTGTTTTGAGTTTGACCACCCCTCCATAAAAAAGGGGGACGGGAAGCAAAAATGTCTATTGGTCAAAATTGTAAAAAAATCACAAAAATCCATTTCGGGTATCAAATCAAAGTGAATTTTGATTAAAGCCTGAATACAATGCTCATTTTTGAAAAATTTAAGGATCCGAAAAGTGGCTCCAAATTTTTTCTTGTGGGGTATCATATTAAAGATAATTTAACCCAAATCTGAATATAGTGTTCGTTTCGAAAATGTTTCAAAATTTTGGGTACCAGGGCCTAAAACATGGATAAGAAATGTTTATAAAATCGTAAAAATCCATGTCGGGTATCAAATTTCAGAAAATTTTAATCAAATTAAAGAGAACTTTTAGCAAAATCTGAAAATAGTGTACAGCTTATATAATTTAAAAATTGTAGGACACCAGAGCCCAAAAGAATTTAAAAATTTTGTCATAATAAATATTTTTCGTTTATTGAAAACTTATTGAATGTGTTGCGTGTGTAATTTATAGAAGCACTGCAGCAACTGAATAGTTTGAACGCACAAAGCTCCGCGCGCGCGTGTGTAAAGTGGTTTGTATAATAACATAAAACAACAACGTAAACCGTTGCAAGCGAAGATAAGGTTTAACTACGCTTTGAAACGGGCAGTACATAAACGTAGGCCTATTATTACAATAAAACAAAGTCAAAAATCAGTATATAGTCACTGATGCGGAATAAACAAAAACAATATTTAGACAAAAGCTGCAATTTCTACTTATAAAATTAATTGTGAAGAAGTAAATATTCCTAATTAAAATACAGTCCTTCCGGAATCGGTCCTTCCTACCGATATTTTAACTAAACAATATTACACAATAACCATAAAATATTAATATTCGTAATAAACGTAAATAGTTATAATAATTACGGTTCCCATCTTCACAACAAAATTACTAATGTTGACTGAGCAGATATAATTTCCAGTTCCTTGTCGCTCAAGACCAAAAGAAGAGAAGCATATTATTATAAATAATTAGTAGCTTTAGTTTTCCAACTTTTGTGACTTAAACTAAAAAACTAATCATGTTAGTTACAAGAAATAATGATTGTTTACTTAACTGTTTATAGACGTCAGAAGGATAAATAAGTCTTATTTATATTTGTGTTTACTTTGTCATGCGAAACCAGTGAATTAGGAAAGCTGAGATATCTTTAAAGCTACGATGAAGAGACAAACGACACAAGATTCATTTCTATGAATAAGCGTAGTTGCTACAGAGTGATACTAGAGTCAGTGAAAACACGTAAAATCAGGAGTTCGACATTATGTCGATACAATATTCCGCCTCCACTAAGGTAAATGGTAGTGCAGATTGTCCTCAGTGTTTCCGAGTTGTTTACTACAGTGCAGGCCATGTGTATACTCTCGTTCTTTCTGCACGCTTCAAACCACTACACACGTCGTATTGAACGTTAAGACTGTTCCCAGCATCAATTTATTCACAGTTCACTTAAGTGCTCTTGAAAGCTTACGCAATATTCAACAGCATCCTCAGCATACACATTGCCTAAATACAGTCATTGCACTCATGCAGAGTATACTGTATAGATATCAGAGATCGCGTAGGGGCTTTGCCAGACGAACTACTGTTTCACCATGTTATCAATTCCATTACGATCAGTAGGAAAACCTGAAGAAGAAATCAGAAAGGATAAAGAAATTAGATCCGTATTGCCGTATTCACACAGCCATCAGCATTAATAATATCACATGACCTAAACCAGTCTACGGGTGCGGTAGCAAGCGCTCTCACTCACTCTCTCTCTCTCTCTCTGTCTCTCTCTATCACATACACACACACATTTGCCAATCTATACTACCTTTCTACCAGCTTGTTCGTTCTAAACTTGTTAAGTTTAGCGTCCTATCTACAGATGTGCACATGCGCGAATCCAAATTTAGACTATATACTCGTACACGTTCTTAATTAAAGTACCCTATTCGTTTTAAGGGGGAGGTATGTAATGTAAGATGAAACTGTTTTAAGATATTGAGTATGATTTTTTCAAGATATTTAACGCACGTCTTATATAAATATTAAAGATAATCTCTTTTAACGGCATGTCCTTAAAAGTAGTACGCGTTCAACAAATATTATGATTTCTTGTAAAGCGTTTTTACTTCCATGTTCCATAAGGAAATGGAAGTATGGTCATGCCGAAAAAATCGTGTCCGAGATAACGGCAGATTCTGATTGTACTACCATCAAAACATGAAAAAAGTAATTTTTCGAAAAGTGTGTGCAGAAGTTTTTCTATGGTAAACGATAACAGCTGCAAATTCAAACAGAATCAAATAATTTTTTGCATACAGTCCTGAATTGTAGAGAACTCAAGGCCTATTGATTTTGGTGAAGATCGGTTAAGGGAAAGGGGTAGTTTACCTGCAACGTTTTACGTTTTAACAAGAGTAAAGTGCTTAATTTTTATAAATAAAGTATCCTGAAAAGAAGGTCATAATAATCCACTGTAGAAAGGTAGATGAAATATCTATAAATGAAAAGGGTAGTTGAAGGAGGAGGGGGTAATTTTTTTTATAAATTAAAATGGTAGTTGATGGAGGAGGTAAATTTTTTATAATGTGTACTACGTTATTGACAACAAAGAAGTAGTTTCTATGGAAACATTTCATTTGACTTTAACAAAATTCTATATTTTTCATTTTAATTTAAATCACGTATGAGTGAAAATATATCGTTCCTGGCAGGCAAGCATATCTCAATTATGTAATATTTACTTTTCCAAAGTTTTATTATTGAGATTACCGCAATAAAAAGGCCGGCAGGACACATACACACACACACACACACAAATTTCGCGTTATTTCTGGCCTCACTCATGTTTATTTTCTTACATTTGCACGCTTTTTAAATGGAAAGTGCCCAAACCCACACCAACACAACGCGTGCAAGCCGAAAAAGTGTCCAGCGTGGAAGCGATTTGCTTCCTGTGGATCGCTGGGCAGTGTAACCACGTGTTTATAGAGGAACGGTTCATAGACAGACTTTTCGTCTTTAGGGAATGAACCCTCTGCAAGATGCCAGGGTCCATGAGTAACTTCGGAGCGCTTCGGAGGAGGGATGATTATCTGGGTAGTTCGGTTTCTTTATAAGAATAAAGTAAGCCTACCTAATTTTTATGGATAAAGTGACTGAAAATAACATTATATTAAACGACTACCCCATAATAACAAAAATATCTATAAACAGTGAAATTAGTTTGAGGGTGGGCGATATTCTTTTTAGAAATTACCGAACCGAATTCAAGTAAATTATTTTAAACATAAATCTTACAACATGGAAGTCATGTATGGTTCTACATACCGATTTTTAATATTATATTTAGATTTAATCTTTATTCCATAGTTTACAATATTATTCAAAAATACAAAATAGAAACCAACATACACTGAGCAAAATACAATCGGTTATGTAATACATAATACTATTCTTTATAAAAATGAATAAATTTCCACTTGTAGTGTAACTTGGTTAATAAATTAAACAGAACAAAAATGAATAGGTAAACTACTGACAGGTACCCCCTAGCAAGCTGTTTGGAGGTTACCTTCTTATAGTGTTAAGCAGATGTCATTTATTAGTATAATAAATAATAATAACACATAAATAGTTTAGCAAGATTCCATACAAGATATCAAGTTTCATTAATCTGTAGATATTATGTTACAAGTCACTCACGACTCAGGTAGAAACTGTTAATGAGAACTGTCTCTTGCAGCATACTGTATATTCTACCCACTAACCCGACTCCACTCCTTCCATCATTAGATTAGCAAGGAGTGGACAATTAAATGAAAAAAAAAAAAATATATATATATATATATATATACCATGCACAAACAATATTCTTTTCCCATCAACTTACCTATAACCATATGTATTTGCTGTTAAATAAATTTAGTTTTTATAGATTGAATTTAATTTTTCTTCAAGTAGCAATACAATATTTTCCAGTACGTTGATATGACAACAGAAAGCAAAACCAGGTGGCAACAACAGAGCACACAACGTATTACGAAACTCAGGTCTGTTAGTTAAACGTGCACTTAATTCTGTCTTCTTTGAGATAATTCAAAACAGTATACTACTTCTCACCAATAGTTAAAAGCAGTTTTACCTGCACACATTCTACACATGATCAGAACTCAATATTATTTTAATATTTTAAACATGATAATGTTTTTAGGCTGGGGGTCATTCCACAAAATTCGTGATGCAAAATGTGTAACGTCATCGAAAAATGTAACGCTCCAGGTGATGTTAACACTATATTTTTTCCACACTTTCGATTCCCCACAGTCTAGAAATCTTATTTTTAAAGCCTAAAAACATTAGCATGCTTCGATGTTTCGGTTTCGTCGAAATTCTTTCTTCACTGATTTTAAAATAAAAAACTAATAAACTTCCTATGGTTTACAAATGTTAGTAATCAACGAAAAAACAAACGAACAGACTTGACAGAAAAAAAATTATGAAAATATTTCTTTAAGCTATATCGATTTTTACAGACATTCATTATTAATGTTTTGAGCTATAACTAATATTGAGCAGTAGGCCTACTATTTAGGAACAGAATGTTATTCAAGTCCGATCTAAATTTGTTTCACCCACAGTTTGATGGCTCACTAGTCACTTCACAGAACATAGTGAAGTATTACTACCGATTTTCAGCTATTTTTAATATAGTAGTTAAAATATAACACCGTTTTTACCCTCAGAAGGCAGTGCCGTAATTGGTAAACTCGGCCGCCCAGGGTTTCGTCCTGCGGGGGGGGGTCATATTTGTTCTTATAACTTCGTGCCATTGAGAGAAAAAGCAGGTACATATACAGTACATGTTTCATTAATAAAAATGTATGATAAAGATTCTTGGGAAGTCCACTACCATCTGTGTGCCTGTTTCTCAGTTATAACTAACGTATACAATTAAATGAATATAAATATAACCATTGGAAATTATTGGAAAATTTATATTATGTTCATCACATTCATATTCACAGTCAGTATATTAACTGCTGAATATAACGTAGAATCTTGTAGTTATTTGGTTTATTCAATCTGTGTACAACTTTTTTCTTCATTAAGTAATATATTGAACATAACCATCAGTCACAGTGGGTTATCAGTCACAATTCTAGATTCACTGAAGTGCTACAATTAGAAAAAAAGAGACAGTTTTGAAAGTTAAGAAACAGCTGCGGTAGAAACCACCGGAAATCCTTGTTGTTATATTTCTGAGGTACGAAAAACAAAACAGTTCTTGAATCACATTGTTAGATGACAATAAAATCGCCAAGTCTGTTCACAAAGACTTTGAGTTACCCTGAGTTAAGCTCAGAGTAAAGACCACTGGCACCTTGATTACGTGTCTTTAAAACTCCTAAGCGATGGGTGATTTCTTACGGGTAAATCCTCTCTCTGCTCGGACTGCTTCCATCGAATTATTTTTCTCGTTTGCCGTTTTGATCCCTAGAATCTGGGATTGTCCTCAGAAGATAAACAACATAAAACAACTTATGAATGCCGGCTGAAAGACCCTGTTGAAAGACCTAACAAGCTATCAACCGAGAAAAATATACGATGGAAGCAGTCCGAGCAGAGGATTTTCCCATTGACTACATATCTTAAATTACTCTCAAAAGCGTAATTTACACATCTCAAATATGTGTTTTCAGTAGGTTATATTTTGATTTCTTATAGCAGAGCATTATTCTTGAAGAGAATGGGTAACCCTTTCATGTAATGCTTTTTCTTACACAGCGATTTTAAGATAAACGTTAAATTTTAACGCCGTTTTTACTCTGAAAAGATAGTGAACGTAATTTCCTACATTTTACGAACATCAGGAATGAAGGTCAGAATAATTTAAAGAATGCCTCCATTAAAAGAAGTTACTTAAAAGAAGTGAATCTAAAATAGTCGGACTTAAATATGAGGATTCCGACAATGAAAAAGTTAAACCCAAAGATAAAAATTATCCTAAGGAAAAACTGTATTTAAAAACGGTCTACCGTCGCCTTACCGTAATGGACTGTTCACAGCCTTCCCGAAATCTGTTATACATCCAAATCGTACATTAACTTCTTTTTTTAAACTGAAAATTATAAAAAGCATATTGAGGAATGTTATAAAACAGGACCGTCTGAATAGTTTAAGTCTCTTAAGTGTTGTGAAGGACTGATTAAGATAATTTTAATGTTGTAATTGAAGACGTTTCATCCCAAAAAATATACATAGCACTTTATTTATAACTATTTCCTTCCATTCCCGTGCACTGTCTAAATGTTTCAGTATCATAATTGAATATTAAACAGTTTTGAAATAAGCCTACCGATTGTTTTGCCTTGGAATGAAACTTAACGCAAATGCATTGCACGTTTCTTACAAACGTCTTCACACTTTGGATGTGACCTAAGATAACCTACAGCCTATTCACAGAGGAACGGAGTATAGATTTCACTATTGTTTACTACAACAAATTTTTTTTAAATATGCAAAATTAAAACAAAAATATGTGTGTAAACGTTCTGAGACTGACTTTATAGAAGTACATATATAAAAGATGAAATTATTAAAATAATGAACATAAAATAAAAATCATTAATTTGGGGGGGGAGAAGAGTTATTAAGATTACGATCCAGAAGCTGATATTTCCGGGTGTGGGAAACTCAGTTCAAGGAATTGCCGGGGACCTCAAAAATTTTAAATATGATCCTGACAAAAATTTATCACTTCCGTAAGGCTATAAAAATTTGCCAGCTACAGAAGTTGGTTCGCAAGTAACCAACTCGGCTGAGCGAGGGTAGCAGCATGTAACAGCATTAACTCAGAGGCATCCCTGCAGAGCCCACAGCCAAAATGGAAATCGTGTTTAACTATCTTAACGTGTTTTATGTTTTTGATGAAACCATACTAGATGATAATATACGAACAGCTACGTTTTTTAACTATTTAAAATTAGTTAGTTTTTAAAATATTAATGTTTAGAGGGAAAACACGAAGTGTTTACAGGACAGGACTACAACTACAGCATAATTGGAACATTTATTCTTACTATTCTGAGACGTGTGGCAACAGCAGCACGACGTGGGGGTATACAGACAGGGGTGGCAACAAGTGCAGTATTCAGTATTAAAAGTCGATCCATCACATGCTTGACAGACACGCACAGTATGTCCCTTCTATCACGCATTTGACTGTACGCGCTTTGCTACAGCCTTTGTTAAGAATAACAAAACGTATTTCAAATTGTGTAAGAACACGATTATTTCAAGGATCTTAATGTACCTAAGTATAATCAGTAATACAAAGACTGATGAAAATACCACCTTTCAGAGATAAACAGCAATTTTCGACTTACAGTAAAATACCAATTCAATACAAGTTTTGTTTTGGCACTTTTTTAATGATTAGTAGTAAGTAAATCATGGACTTGGTATATTCAATTTTATACTTCTTACTTTCTTACCGAACTCCCCTCGGTTTTATATTCGGTGAGTAAGAAGGTGGGTGAGTAATTCTGACTAACGGTTTGTTTCGTAGCATTACCATGTTAGCGTTCACTTTTCAGTTGAAATTTCACTCTTTCACTCCTTTTCAACAACAGCCTATTGTAAAAACAATGTTAGATACAAAGCGTGTTCAGCACATATTACGGCTGTAAGTTAGTACAATGTGTAACTGTAGAGTTACAGTTAAACATGAATACAATATGGTACAGTAACGGCAGTGCCGAATACATGACAGAAACCTTGCGTTGTTGATTAAGGCGCCTGGAAAATATTACAACCAAAAGTCGGTACAGTTTCTTATCATTGATCTACAAATACAACAAGTCTCCTCTTTTAACATCTCTCTGGTAAATCGCCGTTTTACCTTTTTGTCCTACAGATCATAGACAGCTTGGCGAGTGTCATCTTGCTGTTGTCACTGACCTAGTAAATACATTGCAATACACTGCTTCCGTTCCATTTTATTTTTCAGGTATAATATAAACCAATTTTTCGTTTTCAAGGCTTTCTATACATTTTTTCATGATTATTGCTGTTCTACCATGAAATTCTTTACGTTCTCCCAGACAACTACTGGTATTCTGAATTCACTAAAGAACCTTTGATTATTACCAGTTCATGATTCATAGTCGTTACAAATCCTTGGCTACACAGTAAAGACGTACAGAAGTAATCCTTTGGATTAGTGCATCTCACATGAAAAATATCCACACTAGAAATAACTAAAAACCATTTGACATACTTCACGTGAATATTTTTAGGTCTAATATAAACCACCCTCGGTATATAGAAAGCCTTGAAAAGGAAATGCTGCTATAAAAAGTAGGTGGGATACTTTAATATCACCATTTCTGTTTGATAGCATTACACACATTTGTTATGCTAAGTTATCTTGATTAGGGATAGTGATGCAATCACGTGATGTTTAACCTGTACATGTGTACTTGTACTTTAAATGTATGTTGTGTGTTCGGCATTCTGATGTCTACTAAAACTTGGATTTCATGGGATATTATTCTCGGACACAAGTAGTACTTGTACTGACTATAATAGTAATCTTTAACAACGTGCGTTCAAGAGATTACTTAAAGTTATAAAGTAGTCAGAAACTGCGGCAAAAATAATTCCTATAACTAATGCGTTTACTAAAATGTTTTAAATAAGAACTATATAGTCACTTTTGCGAGGTTTAAATTGAAAGTGAAATCAATAGCAGAAAAGAATTTGAGAGAAAACCTTAGGATTCCCCAGGCCCCATAACTTACCATTTCCTTCAATTACCTGTGATGAACTAAGTTCTGTTGCAATCAAAAAATAACGCAATTAATTTATTCTAACAATTTTCACATTTGTTTTCAATAACACTGATTTACAGGCGAATAGAAATTATTGGTGATTTTTTTAATAGTAGTTTTTGTGCTGACTTCAAATATTAAATTGTTTATTTTTTTACCACATAAGGGTTTCATTTATACAAGCTTCTTAAAACTTTTTTTTAATTGTGTTTATTTACACAATTGAAAGTAACGCACCATGTCATTAATTCCCAAAATTTTTATTCTTTTTAAAGTATCTCTTTGTAATGTCCAACAGTAGCCTACGAGCACACAGAATGTACATTTGCCTTGATACTTCTTTTCCATGCAGGAAATATCCTGGTGAAAATACTCTCCATGTTCATCACTCACAACAGCCAAGTTTCCGGGAATGGAGAAAATGTATTTTCAGAGACAAGTTACGTCCCAAATTTTTGTAGGAAAGCATCAGCCCCATGTAATTGTCTGTCCTTTTATTTCCTGAAAAGTCCTTAACAGCATTCTTAAAAGACGCCCACGTTCACTTTTTAGTAGAATTTAGCAAGGTATCAAAAGATATATCTTTTATTACTGTGTTATTGGCTTACTTGATGTCATCCCTTCTTTATTTTAGCAAACTTACAACTAATTTTGAGAAACTTTTTCCTTAAGTACAAAATACCTTGTCGGTCTTGTCTAGTGCATTAACAAAGTTTTTCAAGAAGCCCAGTATAACATGCAGGGGGTGGTAAATATACACAACTTGGGGAAACCAATGGAACGTTTTCAACGTTGTTCCTACAGTGACTCACGCGAGAGGGCCGAATCCTTCCCTTTGCATGAGATTTTTTGTGTCTGCTATCCCACTCACATAGAAAACAGCTGTATTTTGTGTAGCACTGCTGAAGCACAAGTAATATGGCAATAACTTTTAAGCCACCACAGATATGCCTTGAGTATTTAAAACATTCAAATTTTTCTAAAACTAATTTCATATTTTCATACGATTCTGCGATACATCAAAACAGAAGATTTGTTTCCATTCTGAAGGAATGCACATTTAAGCTAACTTCTGTCAAGTCAACAAATAAAGGTCACTCTTTTGGATCATCATTTAGGTCAAATGCCTCCACTACAGCAGAAACGTTATCTCAAAACTCTAAATTTCCTTGTATGGAAAAGAATTCCTTAAAATCAATCTGACGGTTACTAAAGTAACATACCTTTGTATCATGCGTGTTCAGACAATCCAATCTTTCAGCCTAAATCCTAAACGTTCGGCGTGGTTTATTGAGAGATTCAGATTACACACCACGTCGTTAAGATCGCCTTCGGTTAAAATTCCTCACCTGTAGTTGTTGTAGCCTCAAAATCTGGATTGTCCAAAGCATATTCCTTTTCTTGTCTTGTCCCTTCAGCGTCATAATCATTTTCATTCACGTTAGTATGTTCTGGGGGTTGAGGCACAGGTAATCTCACTGTGATGGATAGGCCTAATAGCAGATGGTAAATTGGGGTAAATGACCGAGTGCTTAGATTTGTTTGTGATACCTGTTACATTTGTCGAACAAACATAGCAGTCAGAGGAGTGATATTTTGGGTCCTTCCAAATCGTAAGTAGATTTTTTATTAAAACAAATAACTGATCATATTTAGTTGATGGAAACTCATAATAATATTAATTTACTTATTCTCTATAAGTGGTAATTACGTATAGTTTGTCAAGTTTATCATAGCGTGGATCAGTTGATGCTCAGTGTTCATGGAGGGGTACATAGGCGGACCTTGCTTACTGAAGTGGGAGGCCGTTGTTTGTAATGTTCTCCGTCCGCATACGTATACGTCATCTGTGGACATCTTGCTTGTGAAAAGGCGAACTGCGTATGTCAACCGTAAACGGTTTTCCCTACTGCAAAAAGCGAATCAACTCCAAGCATCCCCCTTATGTGTGATCAACGCGAACATAACTTTGACAGACTATACCTACTCAGCTGTAAATCATATCAGCAGCTTGATGGTGGGGGGGGGGAGTAAGCAATGAGAGAAGCTGTGCTTGACCTTGGATCGCCCATTAAATTTAACACCAGACTAACAGTAGACTGAACAAGCTACAGTGCTCCAGTACATATGTCGACAGTTTGAAAAATCGCAAAAATCCATGTGCAGAACTCACTATCTCGAATACATACATTCACTGTTAGGTGAATTTCAATATCAGATAATTTTAATATTGAGAGATAATAATTCTGTAAAATCGTTAAGGATACCGAGTTTATAAATTTTCAATAAAACTCCTAATGACTTGATCCCCCACATAGACTTTTACCATTTTCTAAAAATTTTGAGTTCCATTTTTGACCCGTGCTCCCCCAAAGCTTCATAGTAAATGCTACGTTCGTATTTAGGTTAAAATTCCCTTTAGTCTGGCGTGGCTCGCTTTTTATAACTTTTTCACATTTTTAAATTCTTTTGGGCTCTGGTGTCCTACAATTTTTAAATTATATAAGCTGTACACTATTTTCAGATTTTGCTAAAAGTTCTCTTTAATTTGATTAAAATTTTCTGAAATTTGATACCCGACATGGATTTTTACGATTTTATAAACATTTCTTATCCATGTTTTAGGCCCTGGTACCCAAAATTTTGAAACATTTTCGAAACGAACACTATATTCAGATTTGGGTTAAATTATCTTTAATATGATACCCCACAAGAAAAAATTTGGAGCCACTTTTCGGATCCTTAAATTTTTCAAAAATGAGCATTGTATTCAGGCTTTAATCAAAATTCACTTTGATTTGATACCCGAAATGGATTTTTGTGATTTTTTTACAATTTTGACCAATAGACATTTTTGCTTCCCGTCCCCCTTTTTTATGGAGGGGTGGTCAAACTCAAAACAAGGGGGTTCTGTAGGATAGAAGTATGGACACTATGCCATATTTTTCGAAAATCGGTGTGCGTTCAAAAGTTATCGTTAGTCAACCCCAAATAGATAGACAGACAAATGGTCGTGTTAAAACCGAGAACTCGTTTCACTCGTTCAAAAATATATGCCAGTATATGACTAAAGGGAATTTTAACCCAACGCCGAATGCAGTGTTCATATAAGAACACCACAAGCCAAAAATAGAAGTAGAGTTTTTAAAAAATCGTAAAATTCTACGAGGGCACTAAATTATTAGAAATTTTATTCAAAATACGAACTAGGTATCATTAACAATTTGACGAAATTAATATCTGTTAATGCATCTTGAAAATCTGGACTGCCTACAAGACGTTTAAGCTATGTTTGTAAAAAAAATACATATTGTTATCAGTTATAAAATGTATGAAACGCATTAGAAATAGTAGGGCTACATAAATGTACGGAAACATACATGCATGTAAAAGCTAGAAACAGTGTTTGTCATTTAGGCATTATAGTTACAAATTTAACTAAAAAACTAATGCAAAATTCCGAATTGTTAACGTTTTTGTGTGTTTGTATTAGAATTGTTATTTTATTAAAGAAATAATAGAGTAATCGCGATTTTCGTAACTTTTCTGATAACTGAAAAAGTAACTAATATTCAAGCTTATCTAATAATGGGTAGTGTATTTCGTTCAAAATAATGAGCAGTTCTGCAGCTCAGGGAGCTTACTAGTTTTAAAATATAGGTTATATCTGCGTCCTCTGTTCTAAACCTTATTTCAGATTAACCTGTAAAGTAGCCTCAGCCAAAACGTTACTATCGAAGCGCTTTAAGTTACAATGTGTTCTTAGAACGGTAGGACTGCGTGTATGCGCCAATCAGATCGTTCCGTTCATGAACATGTTTACTCCACGAGGACTCGGCGTTGGCATTATTAGCATTCAACAATTCGGGCGTATCACTTTCAATGAAACAGACCCGTCATGTCGTCGTCACTCTGCTGTCAGTTCAGGCTTAGTTTAAGTAATATAGGAACGTGCCAACGACGCAACTATATGGGTGGAGCTAAAAATTAATTACGACTATGAATTGCTTTGATACACGACGTTAACGGTTTGTGCGTGCGAAACTGCTATACCTTGTTAGGTTAATATGCAGGCGTACATTCTGTCAAAATTACATCCGACACGGTGCGCAGTAACCTTCTGCACGTAACTATTCAAGTTAAGCTCTTTTCGGCAACGATACCAATTGTTTACAATATTCGACCATGTACTGTAGAAAATAAATTAAAGTTTAATATAGGCCTACAAGTATTTTGTGTAAAATATAGGCCTATAGTCAGATGAGAAACAAATCAGAAATGATGGAAATATTAGTTCTGCAAAACGGTCGTATATCTTCAACGAAATAGGCCTCTTAGAACAAAGCTAAGCCATCGATGTATAATAACAATGGATAGCGCGCTAGGTGGGAGTAAAAGCGCGAAAAATGGTCCTGCGGAAAGCAGCTGCCCCCCATCACGTCAAGGCAAGAAGCCGTCACTGAGCCCAAGTTTACACATTGTATGCAACCGTGCTTCCGTATTTTGTTAACATACTTAATTTAGTTCGGAAATTTTGTCCGTGTTTATTAACGAAACTGTTATGTAATTTTGATTATTGTTACAGTTATAGTTTATACACGGACTATTCGATTATTTTAATAGCAGGGACCCATTTAAGCAGCACTTCAAGAGCAAATAAAGAAGAAGAATTTAGAAAATTACAATAAAATGTTACATAATTTTTTGGCATATTTAACGACGTTAAAAGTTTAAAATATTCAGGTTCTGCGGCATCCTAGAAAAACATTTTTGCACGTGGATTTATTACAAACGCAATAAAGATTCTGTCAAACAGATTATTAAATGATTTACAGTTCAAGTATATTTTGACTTACAAGTTTTCTCAAGATCATTTGGACCTGTTATTTTCCTGCGTAAGATCTTGAGGGGGACATAATAACACTCCTAATGTCAAGCAGTTTCAATGGGCCTTGAGGAAACTTATGTTCAGAAACAGCGTTAAAGCCTCTGACAAAAGCAACTGTTTCAGCTTTGACATGACATTCCAAAACTGTTATGAGTTTTGCAGAAGCGGAAGAAACTAAGAAACAGTAGACCTAAACTCAGTCAACGTCTATGAAGAAGACACTGAAAACATTTCATGTCGGCTGGAAAATAAAATCTGTTATTATAAAGATAATACATGTATTCTTTTCTACTTGTCTGGTTTCATTGTCAGAAAAATTAGTTCTAAATTGAAATGTGAAGAATGTATAAGACTGCTGATAGTCGATGACAGCAACCTCAGCACTTACACCCATTTTGTTGATTATATTTCAAAAGGAAATTTGGTCAGGGCTTCCTCAGATGTAATCAGGGTAGTAAAATGTATGCACTCCCTTTTGAACAATACACAAAAAACTAAGAAAAACAATTTAGATACAAACAAGATTATTATATTAGCGTGTACAACCTTTACTAATAACATATTTAAAGGTCATACTTCTTACAATGATTATGGTGAAGACACTCATGAAATTAGGTTAGTAATGTTAATAGGTAGTTTATTTTACAAAATTGTATGTTTTAGTATAGCTAAAGAAAAGACATCATCAACTATGTTTTCGAAACTTGGTGTGCGTCAAAAATTAAATAAGTTTGTTTAATTAGCAATGTTTAGCCCAGCATTGCAATATGCTATTCATAATCTAAGATCCTGAAGTTTTATAACAAATGTAATATATTTTGATTGGAAGTAGTATGATATATTGTAATTAAATGCAGATAGGCTGTAAACTAATCATCAGTGTAAAAAAAAGTAAAACTATGTAATAAACAATTTCGTTTTCATTACTATTGTTGTTTAGTCAGTTTCCTTTATTTTATAGAAAAAAAAACTATTACATAAAAGAGGTAATTATTACAGCCTAACAAACCGATATAGTTACCGAAAATGTATATGCATAACTTTAATGTTACCGGTAACATGTTTGTTGTTCATAGATCAGCACCGATGAAAAAAAAAGTATGAACTTCTTTTATGAACAACAGAAATTAAATTCATATTTACATTATTTTTAAATTAGTATCAAGTGTTCCATTTACTCTGATTGATATGAAATACACAATTTTCATAACAAGACTTTTTATGGGACGATCAAATCGGTTAAACTAATGTTAAGATAACACTGTGAGTATGCAGGCGAAGTGGCTTTTGCCTTGATGTGGTGGGGCGAGCGTAGAGTTGAGTGGACCGAATTCAGTACACACAGCCGGCAATCCAGTGTTATTATACATCGATGGGCTATGCTTTCTCATCTCACAAATATGAGGTAAAAGACAAGGAAAAATGAAATTTCACCAATCCGCACCTGGTTTGCGGATTAACGACACTGAAGACGAGATAAAAGTAAGGGCAAGTATTACGATACAAAAGTAAAAGTTCACTAAAGTGAAACAGAAAGTCTCGCTTTTAAGTAACAGTCATGGAGGGAAAGTAAACAAAAAAACGCCGAAATTACCAGCCTAGCCTAAATCTTACCTACCTACGGACCAAGCACTGCGATACAGCCCTTGGGGAACCTTGGCCTCCGTTACCGTCACACTCCAACCATTCCTGTTCTCAATATTCTCTCCCATTCCCTCATTTTCATCTTCTTCAAATCATCCAATATACATTTCATCCATCGCAAACGTAGTTTCCCTCTCTTCTTAGGTAAAAAAAGTAAACTTCAAAAAGTTTACTTACCGTAAATATGTCATCTCTTCTCTTCATATGATTCAGCCGTTGTAGACTTTGAGCTTTTACTTACTGTACTCTCTTCCTTTATAACTGATTTAACTCTTAAATATAGCGACTTCTCCAGTTATTATGTTTATACTTTCGCTTAAATCTTGAGAAGAAAAAATACGTAGAAAACAAAATAGAAAATACGTAGAAAATACAGTACTAAATATAATTTGTTTACTAATTGTATTGTATATATTGTATATTGTATTGTATATATTGTATATTGTATTGTATGTATTGTATATTGGATTGTATATATTGTATATTGCATTGTATATATTGTATAGTATGTATTGTATATATTGTATATTGTATTGTACATTGTATTGTATTGTATATGTTGTATATTGTATTGTATGTATTGTATATTGTATTGTATATATTGTATTGTATATTTGTATAAATAACGTATTGTAAACGTTAAATAAAAAGTTTATTTGCTTCAACTCAAACATTAGGCCTATTTGTAATAACCTGCCTATGTAATACATTGCATCATTTTGTTATGCGTCATGGACGAAATTTTTATCTCGTTGCAGTGTGTAAGTAACAACTACGTTCGACACAACCTAAAGACATGCTACGGTTTTAACACGGGACATACAGAATAAATTAAACACAGACTTTCTTTGTACATAACGCAAGCGACTGCCATGGTAACCCAATGAGTAAAGTTACCCACAAGGAATGCCTTAACAGAGATGACTGCAAAGAAAAGTAGGCCTACATCGCGTTTTGTGGCTTGCGAAGTTTGAATACGTAACTCTTCTTCAGGGTGTCATTGACTACACAAGACCAACAACCGTTTACAAACAGTTTAACGAGCAGGAAGCCTATATGACAGAAAGCAAGCGTTCTGATAGGCGATCTGTTAGCGACATCAGTTTAAGACTAGGAAACAATTTTATTCGCAATATTAAGAAATCAGTTCTGTTTGTGAAAAGTATTAGACAAATAGACCTACAGATGTCTACGGAAATATACATGTACATAAAAGCTAGGATGTATTTAAGTGTGATACCAACTAATTTTTAAAAACAATTATCAGTTTTAGAAAGTTACATTAATATAGCCGCATTCTGTCGCCTGTAGGTCTGTTTGAACTCATATCCCTTTTATACAAAAGAAACAGATGTTGATAAATTTCGGTTCGTAAATATGCACGAGATAGGACTCTAAAATTTACGGTCCGTAAGGTTTTCAAGGAACACCTATGTTTACAGATAAATTTCATGTTACATACGATACGCCCAGGTGACAACCTTAAAAGATACGATTTAGTTGTTCATCTCATGAATCAAACTGACAGCAATGAACAGATTCTAGGTAGTGTAATATGTAATATGATACGCTATCTTTCATGTCCCAGAACTTGTTCAAAGACACAATGTAAGAACTTCGGCTGATAGATGTTATCATGTCCGTACTGAACATGAGCGTGATAACCCTCAAAGGATAGTGCATTCTGGTTAAAGATCGTGTGATCCTTTTTATATGAGGTCCGTTTTATTTTTCGGAGTGCACAGTAACAGTCGGCACTTGTGTCGACATTCTTAGGCTGTTCGCTTTACTATAAATCAACGAAAGCACTGTGATCTTCCAACAAGAAAGATGAGACATTTTCACAGGGCTGGATTGGAAGGGGGCGTGGTCTGCACGCTCTCTAGACTTAACACCTAGGAATTATTATTTTTCATAAAAATAAAAAACAAAAATGAAACATGTGTTCACTGAACCAATTCGCAGCATCCAACGCTTAAAACAGAGAATACGAGAAACAGTAGAGTCCGACACAACTGCTGACGATATCTTTGCCGTGTATGGCAGGAAATCAGTTATCAAAGGATACTACATTGAACTTCTCTAAACCGAAAGGAAAAGTTTTGAATTGTTCGTCAACTTCAGTTATGTTTATCTATTTAATTTATCGAACGTTTCGAATTAAAACTGCAGCATAATTTATGGACACAGAGTATTTTGTTGCCGATTTCGTATTGGTTTGGGCTTACTGAGAGACAAAAGCATAGTAAACCATTCCGCGTCCAGCTGTGCCACACACAATTTGCTACATTTTCGTGGTAATATGATCGACTTCAATGACATCAAACCTGTACAATAGTGTGTTCAATACCGTGTAAAACAACCACACCCATTGTGTATTCCTTACGCGTTTTGGCGTGGGTATAAACGACGCATACAAATACCGGTGACAGGAAACGCGCGACACACGAGGCAGACTTCAACGCACGCTACACCACTTCTGCAAGTAAAAAGTCTTTAACTTAATGCTTAAACGTATTGTGACTTTCTAACGTATGAATAAGGTTTTTGTTACACGACTAAAGTCGTTAGCTTCACGTTACTAGTTCACAGACTTCAACGTTGTACTTTACTGAATATAGTATCTATCACACTACAACTTTCACAAACGGGTATTGAAAGACAAAACTATAGAGGCACCTGTTGGCACCTTGCACCCACGATTTCCGTAACATCAATAAGAGAGAAAGAAAGAAATAGTTTACGAAAGAAGGTGAAGCAGAGGCGATCTGTGAGTACTATACGAGGACAAGTTGCCTTAAAACCTGAACAAACGTCTAGGCCTATATAAACTGAGATGCACAACTGTTGAAGTCACACTTAAACGGAAACGGACGTAATGAAGTCGACAGATTCTTGAAAGATAAATACCGAAACGTCTAACATAAAGTAACACGAAGGGATTACAGAAATAGTATAATATTGTATGAGTAATGCTGACGATCAAGTTCTCAGTGCTTAAAAAATGTATATATAAAGATCACAAGTCTTCACTAATTAATTGTAATATAGTTTATCGATAAACACAGTTCCAGAAATATAAAACAAACATGGACTAAACGATATAAAAATATTTAAGCCTACTACACGATCGGCAGACTACTTTGGTGGCAAAACACACTCTCAGGTAAAATAAGTCTCAATAAAACCATTACAAAATGAGAGAAACCTCGAGAGGCATGGTGAAAAAAATTATACAGCGGATGTAAATTCAGTAGTAAAGCACCTGGTTTTCTAGGTTGAGAGCTGTTAAACGGGACGAGCTCACGATCAAATGAAAAACAAAATCATCAGGCAAGATAAGAGCAAGAGCCCATTTTTCCTTGAATAATATTTTTGTTTGGCACAAATATTTACGCTGTGAAAATAATGCCAAATTTTACGGACATCTATTTCGTTTTTTGTTAGGGATGCGAGTTTAAACAAACAATCAACGAAATGCAGCTCTATTAATGGAACTTTCTAAAATTGAGAATCATAGTTGCCAAAGACAAGCAGCAAAAGTAAAAGCAGATTTTAGAGATACTTATTTTTCTTCGTCACTGTTGGAATTTATTAATATTTTTTCTAAAGTTTTTCCACCCATATACAAATGAGGAGAGTGAGACGGGACCAGGATTCCATGAGAATATTTAAATGCATTAATTGGTATTACCTGTGCAGCGGTTAACTCCGAACGCACTTAGTAAATATATTTGAATACTTATGATTAATATTTATTAGAAATATAGTCAGTATTTAAGTAAAGTGTACTATATTAATTGGCTTTATAATTCTTTGGAAAACTTTAGCCGCGCTTTTCCGATCCAATTTTTTGGAAGGCAGCTGTCTTCCCTCTTATTTGTGAGCTATAGTTTGGTAAATGCTTTTGCCCTGTGTGCACTATCTTTCGTTTTTTCTGTCTTGCAATTCTGCTCTTCATTCTTATATTCCCAACATCTTTATGTCTTACATAACTTGGTCCTTCCATTTTACCCTTGGTTTATCTCTCCTCCGCATTCTCTCTGATTTCAACTCCTTGATTTTTTAAATATATCCTCCCCTCCTGTCACTAGACATGACCAGACTTTCTTATCCTTTGTGCCTTTCTCCTTAATATACCTTACTATGTTTACATCGTTTAATATTTGGTCTATTTCCGTATTCATTAGATTTCCGTATTCTTCTCCTACTTTATTTCGACTACATATTCTTCTAAATATCTTTCTTTCAAACCTTTTCAGTTTCTCTTCGATCCTGTAAGGCACTTTGTCTCAGCTACGCAGGTCACGACCAATCTTATTACACCCCTGTAAATTATCTTCGTTCTGTGACTAATCTTCTTGTTTTTAATCATTCTGCACATCTAAATTAGGCTTATGTCCGGATAGAATTTGCTGGTCGATTTCCCCGCTCTTTTCATTCCAACCATAAACTGCTACGCCTAAATATCTGAAGTTGTTCACTTCTTCAAACTCAATGTCCCTACGTTTAGATTTTCTGCCTTCGTATTCTTACCCCATCCTATTATTCCTGTTTTCTTCTCATTGATTTCCAGCTCTATTTCTTAGCTTCCCGCACAATTTTATCGAATTCATGGTTGTCTTGTGTCTTGCAATTATCACTATACCATCTCTTAGATGATATACTTTGTTCTGTTACTATGACATTACTATTAATTTACACAAAACAGTAATTCTGTTTAATGAAGAATAAACGCCTTTTGGCATCTTTATGGGGTATTACATCTTCTTTACTGCAGTACTGTTCTTATTTCTTCTTTGCATATTCCATTTGTAGGTTGTAGTGTCCAGGACCAAGAATTGTTGTTGCAAAGAACGTTATGTTCGACCTTTTTTTAAAAGAGAGACTACTAGTAGTCAAGCCATCCGTAGATTGAAAAAAAACCCCTATGCGTGTCAAATTTTCTAAGTTACATAATAAACAACCAGGCTTTTGACGTAGGATTTGACAATAGATTTCACTTGTTTATTATTACGATTCTAAAGAAAACTTAACAACAAATCAGTATATCGTACTTTTTAATCTTTTGTTGGTATGTGGTCTGTTGTCATTGTTATTCAAAGTGATTCTGTAATCCTTTTGAGTTTATTGATTTAGGCCTGTATTTAGCCCGTCGACGTCCGGTATTCGACAGCCATAGTTAAAAACTGCTTTGTTTCCACAATTAGTTACTTCTTGTATAATTTTACAGGTAATGTTTGTTATATTTCCTACTGCTTTCAGTGTTTTGTTAGAAGACGAAGACATACATTCTATAAAACTGACTCATCCCTCAGCCCATCAGTTCTCATCTAACCTACGGGAGACTGTCGCCTCTGTTGATGATGTAAATCTCCGCTCTTCTGAACTTCAGGACTTGATCCCATCGTAATGGGCAGATATGCCTACGCTGTTCGGTAAGTCATACAAGAAGGGTCCTACCTGTGGAAGTTGTGTACTCTGTCTAGATACATCCAAATCTTCGCCACAGATAAACAGAAAATCCTACTGATAATTTGTAGCCCAATATTTGTAGGTGTAGCAGCTTTTTCTGGAAGTGACTCTGATCAATCAAGATTCATTTTGGCTAAATGTTCGCAGAACATTTTCTTCCACAGTATTTTTCCTCCCATGGGAAAATAGATGTTATAATTTTGGTAACATTTCTTAATTATATTACGGGTTGTTTCAGATTCGAAATCGCTCGTGTTTTACTTTCAGACTTACGTCCATATATCAATTATCTCAACTTTAGTTCGGTGGTTTAGAAATCAGTAATATGGATATAAATCTTTCCGATCCCTTTAATCCTCAACGCAAAGAGAGAGAGAGTGGCCTCCCACCAAAACCTGAGGTATCTTCTTATGGCTTTTTTACTACCCTGATAGCTTTTCTAAATCTACCACGAGCTACTGTGATGTTTTCAATGGTAAAACAAGTTCGATGATACGCGAACAGTGACTTAATTTTAAGTATCTATATTTGTATTACATCTTTATTGGTTCGTATACTAATATAAAGAGGAATAATTTCAGAAAAAGAAAGAAATTAAGACGTAATAATTACGTACCCATATACGGTTACGATTATACAAAAAGTAATTACAGAGAAATGTGTTTATTTGTCGGGTATACGAAGTGTCTACTCTACTGAAGTCACTAATTGTATGTGCTCAATTGTGTTGTTCTCCTGGACATTTAATATTTGTACCATACTAACGCCCTAAATTTTACAGTGTGTAATAATACCGATGTTGAACGTTGCAGATGTCAAAGCGACACACGTTTAAAAACGATGTTGCAGATGTTGAAACGGTAGATGTTAAACATTTTTTAAAACAATCGAAAAACCTGATAACTAACCGAACTTGGAAAAACTAGCATCTCTACGTTGTTATTGAACGTAAAAGAAAATATTTTTACTAAAATTTGTTTAATATGTCAGTGATATGTCTTGAGTTATACAAGTTACTCTATCTTCATGCGTTTTTAGTGCGTCAACAGAAATGATAGTTGTACGATTTTAAATTTATATCAGTAGTAGGCCTATTACACGAAAAACTTTTCTGTTAAAAATGTTGATGTTGTTGGATATTATAATGTACCCTTTTGCGTACGTGTTTAAAAGCAACACGTTGATTGCGTCAATTTATAACCTATCACGTGCGTACCTCTTAGTTGATTATCTTTTATTTTTAAATTATTATCTGTTTATTAAATAATTTTAAATGTTATTTAATTTATTGAATTTGTATTTTTTGTTTAATTAATTTTGATTATTTAATTAATTAATTATTGCAATCTCAGTTAATTGAATGTTGTTCACTTCGGAATCCTCTTGAAGTTCCGTAGCATTTCCGTAGACTTAAATTGTCTTTGTACAGTAAAGTGTTGTTTTGACAATATTATAAAGTAATTATAACTCTCACGTACCTTTGGTGTAGCACTGGTAGTTTAGGTCTGTCTGTACTGGTTGTTCTGATGGTCTCAGTACGTTATAAAACTGTTAAGTTGTCAAAACGGTATAACTGCACTGTTTAGTAAGTGAGCTAAATTTATGTTACTTGGGCGCCATATGGAATCTCTGGTTCTTATTCCATAAAATAATTTATTCAAAGAATAAAATAAATAAATTTAATTGATGTTGTTAAATTATTTCTTTGATTGAATGATTAAAATAATTTAATTAATTAATTTTCTTTTCTTGTTTATGTATTTAAACGGTTGGCGCTTCACACGTCCAAGCCGCCAACTTAACTGTTTGAGTGCCTTGAAATTGCAGCTCTTTTAAATAAGAAAAATAACTAATAATTGCTTCAATCATTTCTTACAACGTTTGTTAATTAATAATTTACTGGTTTATTGCTCACAGCGTGCTTACTTTAACTCTATACATTCAATTTTAACAATGATTTATGGATTACAATATACCTGGCTTGATTCTCTCCTAACCCAGAAGGTTGGCAATGATGACTCTAATTATCGGTTTGTTTATTTACAAATTTTTATACCTCAAGGGTGAATCCTTTAGAACTACAGAATAAAATAACTATGCCTCGAGTTACGATGCTTTACATACGTTTAATTTAATAGGTTAGACACCTTTAAAATTTCAGAATGATTAACGAAATGTTCGTCTGACCTCTACAAGTTTTGAGATTAACTATGGTTAGCCTAGATCGTTAATTATTATATTGGAATCGTATAATTCCTCTTGAGAAAAGTATAGACAATGCTTATTTCTTATAGTATTAATGTTTTGCGTTAGTACATAAGTGTATTATTTCTTATACTAGTAACATAATATTCATACACTGTAATTATATATGGCACTGTACTCCCTGTTTGATAATCGCTTTGGATAATTTTTTAATTCACTTTACGATCTTATACACCGATCGTACACTTCACTTTTTCGCGAATGAAAGTATGTAACTTCTTTACTGCTGTAGTTTAATAATATTTGATGAAAATTTTGATCTGGAGTCCTGTAGTATCTGCCGGAATGGAATTCGAAAAAATGTCTTTTTGTTCACTCGTACATCTGTATATATAGTCCGCTGAAAACTCCGCTAGACAGCGACAGTTAATTTCTCAAGTAATGTCCTGATTGGTTAAAAATGAAGTCATGATGCGGTCATTCTATTTTTAGCTCTTACACAATTGTTTTAAGCGTGGGTTTATTATTGTTGTTGGTATTCTTCTGTACCCTTCCAAAATTCACAAAACTTATCATATTTATGTTAGTTTTTCAGTTATTCCAATTACAAATTTGGTTCTATTACTAGCATCGTATTGCTCGTTCCTTTCTGGTTATTTTGATATGAATAGCGGCCAGTTTGGATACATTTTTCATTAATAAACTCTATCTTAATGGTAGCCTATCTTAAATATTGTGTTGTTTCAAATGTCTTCTGCTACACTTTGCAGATTCTATTTTTGTATTTTGTAACATTTATTAAACCATCATTTTTCTCTATTTTGAACACAATTATCTTAGTTGTTTTGATTGTTCATCATCTTTTTTCACAGCACTAAACTTTATAGAATATTGAAACTTTCAACTTGTGAAACTTACTTGTCTTTTCTTCTCGTATGCGTTTCGGCGCGGTGTTCGCCTTCGTCAGCTTTGAGACACTCATAACAAAACAAACAAGACATCAAAAAATAATTATCTTATTGAAATTAACATATTATTATCTAAATTTGCTGTATCCAGCTGAACATTAACAATCCTTATAACATATTTGTTTATTATTATTTAATGGCTTCCTTACTTCATTATTAATGATTCAAAATTATTCTTACTTCCTACACTTATTATACTTGACATTGTTTTTTTTTTTTTTTTAAGCGAATTGACCACTTAGGATCACGTTACAACTTTATTTCTTTTTCTTTGCCTGGAGTTTCCTCTGTCTCCAATACTCCTTCATACGCTCACTGGCTTGTTTCCTTTGATCTTCTGTCCAAGTTCGTCCACTTCTATTATGTCTTCCTGCATCTTGAAACAATTCCAGATTTTTCACTGCACTCCTAAATTCACTTCTTTCTAACATTTGGGACTCTGTCTAACGTATGGTCTCTTTATTATACATGATTATTAATTTCATAATTTGTTTTGTCATCATTTGTTTGTCTATCATTTCAAGTTTAGAATTACTCTACTTCCTTCAGTATGGACTCCACATAAGTTGTTGTGAGTCATTATTTTGAGCTTTTATTATATTATTTATTATCCATTGAGTCATCTTAACTCATCTTATGCCATTCTCTTAGTCTACACAATTCATAATAAGGTTTTGTTCACCTTAACTGATAATACAGTACATCTGTCTACAAAATTTACCATCTTATAACATTTTTAAATACATGTAGTTTTTACATTGAGATCATTTATTATTAGAACATATACAATTTGTTCTTTCATTAATTATTCTATCATCATTATTCATTATGCCTTAGCATACCTTTCTTTCAAGGTTGATCTAATATTGTGATTATACTTTTAATCTTATTTTAATGGTTCATTTATTATAATTCATCTATAATTCATGATCCTCTACAATATATTTCCTTTTGTTTGTTATGCAAATTATTGCTTTTCAATTACTCAGCTAATGTGCTGTTTATACTAGTTTAATACATGTTGTAAATATCAGTTCTTTCACCTTTAATTCTATTTATGGTGTTTGACTTTGTTTAATGGTTTCTTATGCTCACTTAACTAATCTATTTGGGAACTTGTCTTTGTCAATGTCTCAGTCACATCGTCTGGTTATGTTGTATTGTCATTGAATGCTGATAGATTTACTACTGGTTATCATCACTTCTGGTTTTACTTAGTTAGTTGATTTTTATGGGACAGTTTGTACTGTTACAATATGACTTCGAAATACAACCGAGCAAAATTTAAAATGTCATAAAATGTAACATTAATAACTCTACAAAGGTGTGCAAATTATTATACTCAGACAAGGAATTTAAAACACACCTATATTTTTTCTATAAATCTGTTTTATTAACGTATTGTTAACGTCTATTAATATTTAGAATTATATCCTTTGTTCTTTGTAATCACTGTGGTGTGATTTGGTATGTTTTGCATAACGGTTTTATAGTTTCCCTTCATGTCTTTACCTTTGTGCTGCATTCGTTTAAATTCAGCTACAAGGTGAGCTTTTGTGGAATGGTCTTATTCTTGATTTTCTCGTAACTGCCAAGGGTTCTCTATAGAATTTCTATGCACGCTATTACCTGTTCAAGGAAGGACACTGACATTATTTTCTGCCAGAAAAGTTGTGGCTGATAGGGTTTTGTGGCACGGTAACTCAGCTTGCTTGAAACAAAGTCTCCGTTAGGGAACCAGTCCTTAAATTGCAGAGAAAGTTGGGTTTTAAGGACTTTTCTATACTGGTCCAGCTTCATAATGCCTTGTACAATGTATAATCACCTAGTTCCTTCAGAAAGGATGCAGCTTCAAATCATGATTGAGGTTGGGTGTTTCACTCTCTCTGCAATACACTGACAGTGAAACATTTTTATCTTTTAATCGGCGTACGTATTGACCACTCTCACTCATCACCTGTTTAGTATATTAACTTATGAGAAAATACAAAAGAATAAAGAAATATTTCTCTGTTTTATTGTGTTTAAACATAAACTGTATATCATCAGTAGTCTCTCAACTTTTGTATCTGAAGAATGACGAAAAATCGTAGGGACTTAATCATTTTCATTCCATTTAAAATACTATGATATATTTACATTGCTCTAGTCATTTTCAGTCTTTTCTGTAACTTCCTTAGCTTAAATCAGTTTTATATTAGCTACCCCACGCATAATTTTGGCTTTTTTACATGATCTGCGTATGAGAGGACAGCGATACAAAGTTGTCTCCATGCAACAATCGATATACTTTCATTCCATATGATTTTACAAATTTTAGAAATGAATTTTCTTGTTACCATTATGTCTTATTTAGCCATCTGGTCAGTATTTTACTCTATTTATGGGCTTATTTTGGGTTTACAACCATAATTGCCTTTCCGTTTCGGATCTGGAGCCTCAGCACATTTGAATGAAACATTATTAAGAGTTCTTGATTTACAGAAACACAACGCTTTCTTGATATAATCATGTTTCTTGTTCTTTTAAGCACCCAACCGAAGTCCTTTACCTTGCTTATTTGTCTACTAACCTTCCCGAAACCTCATTTTTCAAGGAACACACCATTGAGATTGTTAATGTTCTACTAAAGGAGAGACATTATTTTTTAATCAGTCAAAGAAGTTCAAATGTCTCTTTATTATAATTTATACGATAAAACATAAAACTAGTACTTTAGAGTAATGAATTATGCACCAGTACAATTAAAAAACAAAAAAAAACAGTTGATGTAAAGGTTTTATTAACACAGCTGCCACATTCGAGGGAGATTTTAAAAAACAAAAATTTCCTAGCTGAATTTTTAAAGAGAAGACCATAGTAATAAATGAAAAACCCTACAGGATTGTACAACAGTCTTATAGTCTTAATTTGTGGCAAAACATCGTATGAAAACGACAAAAATATACAAAACTGGCGATAAAGCTAGTAATTAGTAAGTAGTGACTACATCTGTAGTTGCAGACCTATAGGTTAATCCATTTTTAAAATACAAACATTGACATCTGGCAATAATAAAAATTAGCAGTAACATAATAAATATTTTTGTGTTTACTTTAAGGATACCTGTCCCCAAATCTCTGTGGTAGTTATAACACTGCGAACAAACAAATATAAGGGAAAGTGTCTTTTCTAAATACCAAACATAATTTTCTCTCACTGGGTACTATAAAAGCTATATTTTTACTTTGTTCATTATAGAATTTCATGCGTCTTGAAGTATATCTGTACTTATATTTTGAGCCAGTCTCCCCACCTCCCGCAGTTACTGTACTAATTCGAACAAATACGAAAAACCTGAAAACTAAGGGGTCGTATTCTTACTCTTGTATTACGTTACAATAGTTTATACTAGCCCATGCTACGTGGTCCTTAAAGCATGGCCATGTAAACGACTTTATCCGTCCACTCCCAGTGAACAAATTATAACCAAAGTTTAACTTTTAAACGGCATTCTGTGATTTTTAAATGCTATGTGTATTCTGTAGTAGATGCATGTACTTAATTACCAAGTATCTCTATGTCTGACTAGAATATACGGCTGAATTTGAAACTAATACATTACCTCTCGGCCTTTTATTTAGCGCCGATAAAACAAATGCACACAAATTTTGTGAGTCATAAACATAAAACGCAGGATCTATTTGTTCACAGCCAATTATATAATTTCTTACGCGTTAGACTCTCCTTTGGGGTATACTAAAGTATAGGTGTGTAAAATTGTGAATCAGTTCTTCCAGTAGAGTCCTAGTTTGAAGTACACGAAGTATAAAATGAGAACGTGATCGCGCATCCCTTGTTGACTCTGAGGCGATACATCGATCATATTATACTCTGAAGGTCCTATTTAGACTTTGAGGTTACCTACTATTAGATTAGGTAACTGGTCTGGAAGGAAATCCCAGACACTGTTTGGGAGGTAATCGCTTGGAGTTGGACAAGTGCTAACGATTGCTCCAGAAAAATAAGAGCTTCGTACTTCCAATTTTTAGGATATTTTATTTACTTAGATAATAAACTTTATGTTTATTATTAACTTTATGTTCAGACTAAGACAGAAACTTGAAACAAAATAAAATTACATTCACGTAATCCTAACACTTCACTCCTTTATTCTATATTCGAAACCAACGAGCTAAGCGCAGTCAAGAGCTATTAAAACAGTTGAAAAGTGTGTAAAATTGCAATGGCAGAACTTTGTCGGACGGAATAAATATGGAAACTGAAAAAATATCTCTTAGTACAGTATTACGTAAAAATTAAATTACGGTTCAATAACAAATCAATAAAAATTACATCAAAATTGCAGATTAATGTCAAATTACATCAAAATTGTGGAAGCGGTAAATCTAAATTACACACTAAATGTAGCTTCAAATACGCTTTTAATAATAAAAGTTAAGGCGTTTTGACTTCACAAGAGTTGACTGCAGCTAGACATACAGTTGTGTAAACACATAATAATAACTAAAAAATTCATATAAAAGTGATACAGCTTAGAATAAAACTGAAAAGTCAGAGAAATTAAGCTGAATATTTCTGTCCATGGTGATTCAATATTACCAAGACATCCTCAAACTAACTATACTGATGTATTTCTCAGCTGGCTTATCCCCTATTCTATTTTGCCAATAAGTCAACAAAGAAGGGCTTAGAATATTTATCTAAACATTAACGTACCAAATTGCATGAGGTTACCTGTAGTAGAGGAAGGCATCGCTTTGGAGAACGAATCTCAGGAACTATAACTTCATGACCATTAAAAAATTTTTAATAATCAAATTGTATAAATTCCTACCAGGAAATTTCTTAAATTTTATTTTTAGTTAAAGATTAGAAGTCACTGTTCGATTATCGTTATTTTTATTTCAGACACTTTTTTAATTTAAATTTATTCTTTCATACTAAAACAATTTAACTGCATAATACACTTAGCCCCAGTGAAACTCTTTAATACAGTTTATTTGGTGTAATAAAGTGATGTAGCTTTGTACGTATGTATAAAACTGGATTTTATTATACCCAACTTTATGCTGCGTTGTAACAGAGATGGAAAAGTTATAACAACTCATTTTGCTTCAAACCCTTTTTTAAAACACAGTATAATATAAACATCAAAACGGTAGTCATATCACGTCTCTGAAATTACGAAAATGCCCTCTGCCTTTATATCAATAAAGGTCATTATGTCGACATTCGCGTAGCCCCTAAAAATGTAAGTAGGGTACCGTATTTTCGAGTGTATAATGCGCACTTTTTGTTCCGGAAATGTGGGTGTGCCTTATACACGAATAATGTAATTTATATTCTGAACTGTAAACAGAACGCATGGTATAAACAGAGGTAGGCAGGATGTAGGCTGTAGTTGTCATATATTTAGGCTTATTGCCGTGTTACAGCATCCCGTCCTCGCGTCGTTTCTACAGTACTTCATTACGCCCACTCCTGATTAAATGTCCACATTTTGTAAAATTCATACCTATGGAAACCATCTCACTCCCCATCCATAGCAAAATTTAATTTAGTAATAAAATGTTGATAATAATCGAACCGCATTGTGTAAATTTGGTACAACGTAGTGTAATGTTCCGCAATGGAGAAAAGGAAAATCAAGTTTAACAGTGCGATTTGACGTTCTTTCCGAAAAAAAAGCTACGTTTCTGGAGACAGAAAAGTAATTTGTCAAATTTAAAAAAAAGGATCCGTTATTTAAAATGACAGGTTAAAGGTAGAGAATAGCTCAACGTTTACAAATCACTAATATGCATTTTTGACCAGATTTGGTTGGTGTTTACTGTCTGTCGATTCGAGGAACAGTTACTCTGGTGCACTCTGGTTTGTGTAATAAGAAACCTCAAATTCTATTAATTGTTCAAGTTATACGTCGTTATAAATTGAAACAAATTTGTAATAAGTTTATTGTATGCGTTTCAAATAAGAAAGCTTGGTTAGGTACATTCCTTTTATAATTTTAAATTATGAAACACTTCTCTACAGAGTATGTTATTTATTTAAACAGTACATTTTCAGAAATTTCATATACTTCAAATTTTTAATTTTTTTCGTAAAATTATCCGGTAAAATGTGAGTGCCCTTCATACACGAAAGCGGGTATACCCGCGAAAATCAACTGTTACACTCCCGGAGCCTACATTGTTTGCGTATCTTCACGCTACTTTACAACTACTTCACATACAATTTATTAGCCTGTCAGTAATGAATGTAGGCTATTCATACTTCAATAACGACCAGACATAACAATTAAAGTACTAAAAAAGAGCGGACGTTATTGACAATACTTTCTTTGAGGGGGGGGGGGTTATAAAGCATTGACCTGTGTACACATAAGCGAGAGTATATGGACAGCGTTATTATACGCTTTGTTAAAATTTATCAACAAATATTTAAAATATTCTTTTAAAATAAATCGTACAGGCCAAAGTTTTCTTGCTAGCGCTTACAATAATTATGGTCCTTTGAAAGTTTACGTTATTGAAGAGAAATAAAAGTCTCCATAACAAAATAACAGCAGTTAGTATATTAAACTATGATATTCTTAACTTAAACTAAACTGCAATTCTTATGTATTCATGGTTACTTATGTTCTTGTGTACTTTGTGCAATGGCTAAACCTAGCTGTCAGTGCGCTTCCCACGCTGTGAATGCGTACAAGTGAGGGAGAGCTTACAGTTTATTAGTTTGTAATATTGCAAATTTGTATGTTTTTCTTGTGCCAACAAACAAGAATTTAAGAGATGCTGTAGTGCAAAGATGCTGCTGCTTATTTAACACACACAATCACTACGTGTGCGGAGAATGAGATTTGTACAACCGTGTGAATACGGGCAGTGGAGACATGACTGTCATTGTTTATGACACTCGGTTCCACACTTTCACGTTAACCTGCAAGCCCTCGTGCGTCCTTTCTTCCGGGCTTTCCACAACAGTAAAAAGTTTATTATATTAACCTTTAAAGTGCAAGTTGTTAACTAATATATTGCTAACATCTCAGAATTGAGACTTCCTATTTTCTTATATCAGCTGTAACTATTTTGTCTACGTAATTTAATCAGAATTGGCTGGCATTACCATACTCAGCAAATGATTAACAAGAATAAGAACAAACACGTTGTGTTCCCATCTTATACTAAGTGACACAAGTAATATGTTCCTTACTACGATGTTTTGTATTGCCGATAATAAACAAGTCTGTTCCGATAAAGACAATTATTGCAAAAAGTTAGACCTTTCTATATTTATGTAATAATAAATTACCTTAATAATAATAATAGTAATAATAATATATATTTAGTAATAATTAATCTATGGTTAATAAATTTGGAAACTCAAGAATATTTACAAATAAACAACAGTTGTCGATTAGGTCTATGTGTAGAAGTTAATTCAGTAGGTGTTCCGTATAGTGTACACGACGATAGGCCTATACGTAGCACGCTAAGTTGGACGAAGTTTACAGATATGAAACGGTGTAACTTGGAACAAGGGCTCGGCTTGTGTACAGCAAGTATGAGGAAGGGATGTCTGTCTCAAGTTATTTCTGTCACACCCGTCCAGACCCCCTTTTTACTTCTACCGTCCGATTCACGCTGCTGTTTATATCTCATCTTGATACACATCGTGTGTTACCTTCACACTATATAATTTCCTTTTTGCCACGCGGCGAACATAAAAAAGTTATAATGTAAAACGTCTTATATTAGAAGTTCAAAAAAAAGCATCTTTTTACACATAACCATTTGAAAACATCTGGGGTTATTTGATATTTAAATACATTACAGTAACTTCATAATTCAATGACTTTCGTAAACGGATTACGTAAAAATGTAACAAAAATAATACACAAGGTACAATATAAATATCTCGTAAACGGACACGATTTCATGGAGAATTATCATGTCATTTTCCAAAGTTATTCCATACAAGAAGCTATTGAAACATTTCATCCCATAAATCCTCACTTCCTACTGAATTTACAAAATGTACACTCTTATTACGTTTAAGGAATATAGCATTACTTTTATTTCTCAAGTGTACAAAAATTCGCATATATATTAATTATGACAGAGTTCAGATATATTAAATTAGTAATGCAAGTAGAGGCTTTCTCGTTAGTATGACAGCGGCAGCGTTGAGGGCAAAAGGGGGCCGCCGCACGCCGTCCTGTACACAAATCGCCTTCACAAAAATTTAAACAAAATATGAATCGTAATAAGCCAGTAGCGTCTTTCAAGCACACATAAAGAGAACACAGATTCAGTAGAACTTAACTGTTACTCTAATTAACTACAATTTTTTTTTTAACACTGAGTGTTTGCGAAACTACGCAGGCTTCTCAAAATTGAGTGCCGGCATTCGGAAAAAAAAAAAAAAAAAAGTGATCACTATAGGCTACATTTAGGATTAAGATACATTTATTTTTAATTTGAGACAGTTTAGTTGTTTTAATAATCACGAACTGCTTTATAAAGAAGTTTGTAATATTATCAAATACTTGGATTTCGTTGTCCATGACGTGTCCGTTACTTAATTAAATATCACTATTGTATTGACGACTCGGAACACTAAGTTTTTTATAAGTAAAATCGTAAAGTTTTACCTTACAGCCTAAACCGGTAAACCGGCTTTCACCTTTAAAAGGCTTCTTCAGATGCTGCCGTAGGTGGCTCTGTCCGTCTTGTTGTTGGCGACGGGATAGATTTTCGAAAGATCGATGCTGTGTGTGTGTGGTTAGATGTCTTCGAATAATGCGTGCGATTTGAATTGTGTCTGTTCGTTTAGGATGTCTTTTTTATTTGTTTTTGTGTGTTTGTATATTTCTAATTGTTCTAGAGTGTCTAGTTTTCGGCCTTTTGTGTGTACGTGTAGAATGTTCATGTTATTGTCGATGTTTTTATATGTGTGGTTTGCTTCAATGAGGTGGTTTGCAAAGGTGGATTCTGTAGTGGTGTGGAGTGCCTTTGTGTGTTCAATGTATCTCTGTTTGAAGCTACGTCCTGTCTGGCCTATGTAGAATTTATTGCAATTTGAGCAATTTAGCTTGTATACACCGGGTAGATCGAATTTTTTTTGTGCTTTGTGCGTGCGTTTTGATAGTGTGTGTTCTGTTTTGTTAGTAGTTTTGTAAGCGATTCTGTATCCTGCTTTTTTGAATTTGTGGGCTATTTTTTCAGTTTGTTTGTTGATGTATGTTAGTGTTATGAATTTGTTGTTATCTGTCTTTGTCTGTTGTTTGTTTTGTGTTTTGTGTAGGAGTTTACTGACTATTGTTCTGTCATATCCGTTAGATTCTGCTAGATATTTTAACGTGTTTAGTTCGTCTTTGTAGTCTTTTTCATCTAAGGGGATGTTGTTAAGTCTATGTATTATGGTTCTAAAAGCAGCTAGTTTGTGTTGTATTGGGTGATTGGAGGTGTTGTGTATTAGTGTGTCAGTTGTAATTGGTTTTCTGTATATACTGACTTTGTGCCTGTGTTCTAGTTTTGTGATGGAGAGGTCTAAGAAGTTTATGGTATTGTTGTGTTCGTATTCGGCAGTGAAGGTTATGTTTTTATGTATTTTGTTTATGTGCGTTAGTAACTGTTCACATTGTCTTCTGTTTCCCCTGTATAGTATTAGAATGTCATCAACGTATCTGTGCCAATATAGTATTTTATGTGAGTTGGTATCTGTCGGTGGGGTCGTGTTTTAGTTCTGTGATGTTGTTCTGTTCTATGAAGTTTTGTACTTCTGTACTCACATAAAATACTATATTGGCACACATACGTTGATGACATTCTAATACTACACAGGGGAAACAGAAGACAATGTGAACAGTTACTAACGCACATAAACAAAATACATAAAAACATAACCTTCACTGCCGAATACGAACACAACAATACCATAAACTTCTTAGACCTCTCCATCACAAAACTAGAACACAGGCACAAATTCAGTATATACAGAAAACCAGCTACAACTGACACACTAATACACAACACCTCCAATCACCCAATATAACACAAACTAGCTGCTTTTAGAACCATGATACATAGACTTAACAACATCCCCTTAGATGAAAAAGACTACAAAGACGAACTAAACACGTTAAAATATCTAGCAGAATCTAACGGATATGACAGAACAATAGTCAGTAAACTCCTACACAAAACACAAAACAAACAACAGACAAAGACAGATAACAACAAATTCATAACACTAACATACATCAACAAACAAACTGAAAAAATAGCCCACAAATTCAAAAAAGCAGGATACAGAATCGCTTACAAAACTACTAACAAAACAGAACACACACTATCAAAACGCACGCACAAAGCACAAAACAAATTCGATCTACCCGGTGTATACAAGCTAAATTGCTCAAATTGCAATAAATTCTACATAGGCCAGACAGGACGTAGCTTCAAACAGAGATACATTGAACACACAAAGGCACTCCACACCACTACAGAATCCACCTTTGCAAACCACCTCATTGAAGCAAACCACACATATAAAAACATCGACAATAACATGAACATTCTACACGTACACACAAAAGGCCGAAAACTAGACACTCTAGAACAATTAGAAATATACAAACACACAAAAACAAATAAAAAAGACATCCTAAACGAACAGACACAATTCAAATCGCACGCATTATTCGAAGACATCTAACCACACACACACAGCATCGATCTTTCGAAAATCTATCCCGTCGCCAACAACAAGACGGACAGAGCCACGGCAGCATCTGAAGAAGCCTTTTAAAGGTGAAAGCCGGTTTAGGCTGTAAGGTAAAACTTTACGATTTTACTTATAAAAAACTTAGTGTTCCGAGTCGTCAATACAATAGTGATATTTATTATCAAATATGGTTTTAAAATCATTCTAAAACATTTTTCTTAATAAAAGCTTTTACCCCTAATCGTTTGATTGGGGAGTCAGTGGACTCCCCATTGATACAAATTAAACTCTCCTCCTACGTGCGAATGCTTTGATATAATTCTCGTAATTGTTTTTTACTTTACTTATTTCAAGCATAATATAACCGGTATTTGCAAAATTGTTATATTTTTTAAAGTTGATTATACATTATTTTGAATATTTTAATACCAAAGAAACGTCAAAGCAAAATGATTAAAAGTAAATAAGACGTGACGTGTTAACTATTGTACTTATTTTCTGAAGACTGCTAAACATTTTAGAAATATCGAAATTATTTCCATAATCACTTTCCCCAGTTTTTACAAAATACTTTTCAATTGGTAAATATGCCGTTAATTATTGGAAAAAAAGAAAATATATTTATACAAACACAAGTGTTAGAAAAAATCATGGTTGTATACACGTTCATAATTCTAAATAATGTTTATGTCTGTTCTAAACATCTCACTTGTAAATAATAATATCGCTGGGTTAGTTTGTCCCACCTGTACACTGAGTAAAGCTTAAGCTTATTATTATTGTCATCTGTACTCACAGTCTCCTTCACGACCGCTTCTGCTTCCAAATACTCGCACACGGTTCCCACATGTGTATAATAAAACATACAATAATACGTTGTAGAGGCAAAAAACTGACATTATGAATGCCTCACTTTATGTATCAGTCATCACTAACATGTTTAAAGACATAACTGACACTAAAACAAGCACACGCTTTCATCTCACGCGTCTTACTGTGTTACTGAAATATCTGTTGCAAGTGAGGTTACTAGACACGGCTTGCCGTACACTTCCGAAATTGCACGAACATTCACGAACGTTTCCTCTCAGCTTACGCTCACATGCGACACAGGAATGGTTTTTCAGCTTTTAAAATCAGTGTAAACATAAAGATTGATGTGTCAGGGAGGAAGTGCCTCTCTTATAAACAAGAGATATCTGGCGGCAGCTATCAGTGTTTATCACTAGTACCGTAAGCGTATAAAATTAAAACAACTTTTATACGCTAAAATTTTATCAAATGCGTTCTCATAAACAGAGTACACACATGGATCTTTTTATATGTGTAAGATAAGATACACATGCCTCTACAAGTTGATTGTCGAAAATGGGCTAAATTTTCCAACATTTTCGGCGGCTCCAGCGCTACTTGCTGCATTTTGTGCGTGCGTGCGTGTACGCGTGTGTACCTGTGTGCGCGCGCCTGTGATTAATTCATTTAAAGTAAAAAGTAGCAAGAAAATTATAGTAAAACAGTTTCTGCAAGGTAAGCGTTGATGCTATAATACTTCAAAGTATTCTTTTTAAAAATTGTTATTTTACACTTTAATAATACAAATTAAATTTTCTACGTCTATTTTCTCCATCTGTGTTTAAAGATGAAGCCCCCTTAACTGTTTGGATCCGCCTATGAATAGTACATTGTGTAGGAAGATTTAAATTTCAAAACTATTATTTATACCTATAACCTCGTGACGACGCAAAGGGCACTTTACTATCGCTAACAAGTGGCAATGTTGTTAAATGTTACTTGTTGCGGTACTGTTACTTCGTAACGGACGAGACATTTAGGTGTCTCCCTGTTATGAAGTCCATTACGAAGGCTGCTAACAAGGTTAACGCTAACCTTGAAAAGGTTATCAGTTATCACTCCTATACACCGACACTCCATGCAAACTCTCTCTTCACTTCTTCAGTCTCCTTCATCCGTTCCCGTTTTTTACAAATGTTTTTTTACCTTACGTCCATTTTTTATCGTGCAATATTATTTTCTTTTAGGACACTTCTCTTCCATGCGGTCAAAGGTCTGCTGACTCTGCCGACTCCCCTCTTTCCTGGCATATGATAATCCAGAACCTGGTTTTGTGTATGCCTTTCCCAATGGGTTCCCAATCTACTTCATTCCTTTCGCTTCATTGTTATTTCTACTTTCCCCACAACAAAACTCCTTATTTGTGATGCTGTTAGGCCAGGAGGTGTTTCCTATGATCAGTAATGATCGTATGAAGATTTGTATAATTACTTCAGGCATGTTTTGTTTCAACCACGTTTCTGCTCCATACAACATACTCTTTATATCTGAGGTAAATAGACGCACTCTGGTTTTCCTCGAAGTTCTCTTAATTTCCTAAGTCTCGCTCATTAACATTATTTGTGCCAAGCTTCGATGTCAACCACTACACGTCCATTCTCATAGGTTATCATTCTTCCCAAGTATGAGAACTTATTCTCTAATCCGCATATCCCAAAAATATTTCTAATACCATCATCATCACTGTTTTTAAAAAGTTTAATTTTCCCTATGTTTATATGCAATCCCATATCTTAAAAGTTTCAAGTAGTTTACTTATCTTCTCCTGCACTGTATTTCTTGTTAGTCATTAAACATGTATCATCAGCGAATTCCGGGATTTCTAACTTTCCATAATTCTCCCAGCTAATACCTATACTGTAGTCATTTTATTCTTCATAAACCAATCTAACACCATAAAGAATAAAATTGGTGAACACTACCTATCTATTCTAATATCGTGGGACAGTCGGTTTTCATGCATCTCTGGAGAGGTGCAATTCTCGTAAAATATCAGTCGTATATAGTGATCCAGCAACGGTAGTTTTGGGAGTAACCCCACAAAAAAACGTACGTGTTCAAAAATTTTTAATTAAGAAACAAGCTGGTAAAAATAAGTCGAATGAGTAACAATATAAGTAATAAGTTATAATATGTAAGTCATATTACTGAATTACATATAAGTTGAGTTAGGCTAAATTGCGTGTGGGAAAGATATAGGCTAGGCTAGCCTGCCAATGTTTGTTCAGCCCGCAGTGTATCCAACTCCATTTAAGATATTTATAGTGCAGTAATTTATTCCACAACAACTTAAGAAATTTCTACATTAATCAGTTTTTTTTTTAATTACTGCACTATCCAAATTTTATACAGATGTGCTTATTATTGTACACGAGTTTTCAGTCTGTATTTAGTAGTTTTGTTGTACTTTTTACTTTAATCATTTTTTATCATTTCGAAAACAAATCAAAAATTAAAATCATAAAACGTGTCCGTTAATCCATACATTCGTAAAGTTGAGAACTCCCGCGTCGTTTAGAAGCACTCCATTGCATCTACCTGTGACTAAATTGTATGCTGACTTCATCATAATTTGTGGCCAATCACGTATTTGCGCATCCTGTAGCGCGAATTTCAAATATTTGTTTTTGAGGTCCTGTAATGCCCATTTAACGAAAATCTTTTATTTGTTTCTGAGGCAAAACCAGTAGATCGATCTAATTCAATTAGCTGTAAACACTACAGACACGCACTCTTTAAGACAAAGTTAAAAAAAAAAAAACTTTCGTACAAAACCTTTTAACACTATAACTCCAACGCCTGCAGAAGTTGGGAAAAATTGTGTCAGTTTTCTGGTATCATTCAAATTTATTTATATTATATTTAGTCATTTTTAATGCTCCATAACTTTGTTAAACTTTAGATATCTGTTAATGTAACTCTTACGTTTCCACACTTACCATATTGATTACAACTAAGTAAATAGCAAATAATAAGTTCTATTCTTTTAATTTTTGTAGTTTTATTCACAACCCCCCCCCCCCCCGGAACCCATCAAACCCCCCCAAAAAAGAAATCCTGGTTGTTTCCAAAGGAGAAAAATATTTATATATTTTTCATACATACACACATGCACATATTAGTTTATAATTCTCATACCATAATAAAAATAAGTACACAGATTGTATTAATTGCTTTAATACAACAACACTGCCCAGCGATCCACAGGAAGCAAATCGATGTCCACCTTTTCGGCTTGCACGCGTTGTGTTGGTGTGGGTTTCGGCACTTTCCATTTAAAAAGCGTGCAAACGTAATAAAATAAACATGAGTGAGGCCAGAAATAACGCGAATTTTGTGTGTGTTGTGTCCTGCCGGCCTTTTTATTGCGGTAATCACAATAATTAAACTTTGGAAAAGTAAACATTACATAATTGAGATATGCTTGCCTGCCAGGAACGATATATTTTCACTCATATGTGATTTAAATTAAAATGAAAAACATAGAATTTTGTTAAAGTGAAATGAAATGTTTTCATAGAAACTACTTCTTTGTTGTCAATAACGTAGTACACATATAAAACTTATAAAAATTTACCTCCTCCATCATCAACTTCCATTTTAATTTATAAAAAAATTACCCCTCCCCCTTCAACTACCCTTTTCATTTATAGATATTTCATCTACCTTTCTACAGTGGATTATTATGCCCTTCTTTTCAGGATACTTTATTTATCAAAATTAAGCACTTTACTCTTGTTAAAACGTAAAACGTTGCAGGTAAACTACCCCTTTTCCTTAACCGATCTTCACCAAAAACAATAGTCCTCTAGAATTCAGAGCTGCATGCAAAACATTATTTGATTCTGTTTGAATTTGCGGCTGTTATCGTTTGTCATAGAAAAAATTGTACACACAGACACTTTTCGAAAAATGACTTTTTTTCATGTTTTGATGGTAGTACAATCAGAATCTGCCGTTATCTCGAACACGATTTTTTTTCCTCATGACCATACTTCCATTTCCTTATGGAACATGGAAGTAAAAAAACTTCACTTTGGAATGCATCAATTTTTTCAGAGAAATATTTAAAACTTAAGAGGTGAAAGATATTAAAGCAATTATGTTCAGAAAACAAAGCGATCTTTACGCAGAGTGGAAGCCACCCGTAGTTGCGCACTGATAGCACAGCTTGACGATGAAGCGACTGGAGTAATGTGTTAAGATTTGAAGATATTTTGTTCGATTGCCTTCATTGTTATGGGTGTACACATGATTCAGCCCATAAGAGTCACAAACAGTCAAGTCTGGTGGCCAGTATAAAACTCATTACCTGGAAACTAATATAACAACTTTAAGCCGATTAGTTAATAAAAGTTTAACAGGGTTTGCATAGTGAGTTGGATCCCCACCCTCCTGGAAACAACAAATCTCATGTCTGCAATTGCAATGAGAGGCAGGTACCGTAATATTACATATTGATTTGTTGCATGTGCATATCTGCTAGCACTCGTAGTGTAGTCATACGTCATACACTGTCAGCGGTTCTAACCACTCCGGCAGAAATGCTTTATGATTTAAGTTACTTCTGTTCAACTACGTGAGGTGTTGCAGTATAATTGTAGTTTCAGTTGCGTCTGCTTACTATACCACTAAATGGACTCATCTGAAAATGGAACACAATCGTGCCACTCGGAATCGGAAACGAGACTCAAGAAGACCATTTTGCGAAAATTAATTTTGTTTCTTTCGACTCTCTGCACAATACACTTCGACACCCCAGTATCAAGACATTTTTCCTAACGAATTTGGTTTATCTTGAGATCGCAGTATTGAAGCACACAGTTTCTTCTCTTTCGACACAAAATGCTGCCTGGATTTTGGCTGTACACTGCTTGTGTGCAATATGACAAGTCCTTCCGTTAGCAGCTGTTGATTTTAATGGCGGATTAATGCCTGGAAATAGAGCTATATAAAAGTATCTATGACAAATTGTTTCGTTTTATAAGAAACATCGTATAGCTTCTACAAAATTGTGAAAAGCGATATCTACGTAGAACATACTTAACTTCTGTTACACCTTTAGTTCTCTTTTAAAAGCCAGTTTTAAAAGAAGATGGTGTTTTACAGATGATTAAAATTATAGATTATAACAGTAATTCTTATCTTTTGACAGACTTAAATAACCGTTTAACAACGTACTAAAAGTCTACAAACCGAGCAACTATGAAGATTGATTATTTTAATAACAGCTGATTTTAAATGCAATTGATGAGATTAAAATTTTGAGTTTTATGTAAACAGCCGCTGTTTCGTAACAAATGTGATGATATATTTCTGATTAACATTTTTAGGCCTTGTTCAACCCCTAGAAAAAATTCAGCTAACTACATACATCTACATCTATCAGATATCTACATACAATCAGAAGCACAAACTTCTTTGTGATACACGCTGTATAGGCTTATATGGCTGTTCTGAAAATTTAGACAATTTTACTTTTTACTTCCATGTTCCATAAGGAAATGGAAGTATGGTCATGGCGAAAAAAAAATCGTGTTCAAGATAACGGCAGATTCTAATTGTACTACCCTCAAAACATAAAAAAAAAGTCATTTTTCGAAATATGTGTGTGTGAGGTCCGACGAGACGAGTTTTCTCGACTGAACAGGTTGGACTGCTCTCTCTACTCTGGACGTCGCTTCAGCTTCTGGCTACATTTGCCCAGCCTCGCAGGACGAGGAATACCACTGCTTTCTTCGAGGGAAAGAAGACCCAGGAGCCAGCTGTTACCAGTGAACTTAGTAGCTGGTAGAAGACGCAGCTGGCCGAAGTTTGCCCTTCTAAGGACCACCTGCGTCGGAAAACATCTTGGCCGGCAGGATAGAAGAGGACTGCTCTGGGCTTACCTGGTGAGTGCCGTATATCAGTGTGTAAATCCTAACCTGCTCACGACTGTTAGGTAGCGCTGCCCCGGACGATCCTTGCAAGCCCCCACCAGTGGTAAGCGAGCTAGGATATCGCCGGGGTAAAGGGGCCAGTGGACACCAGTCTTGGTAAGGACTGGTATTCAACGAAGCTGGTCGTTAGCCCAGCTCCTCCCGCATCGTCGTGAGCAGGGAAGACGCGCGGGTAATCCGGCTTCGGCCGGACCCGAGATCCCTGGCGTCTGGCAGTGACTGCCTAGCAGTCTCTGCCCGGCAGCCGCACCTGGCCAGCATGCCTTCTACGGGCAACGGCTCAAGTGCCGAGTCGCTCGGCTCTGCCTTGCCCCATCTGGGCGACTCCCCTGAATCGCCTTGGGCGACGGAGACGGACGATCCTCTCCCTCATCCATTACCCCCTCTCCCGGCGGACGAGTCGGGCGAATTCGCGACCGTTGGTCGGCGTAATCGCCCGGCTAAGAAGCCAAAGAGGACCCATACACCCGGATCCACTTCCTCTCAGACCTCGGCCATGGACATCGGACCTTCTCAGGGCCAACAGGCCGCGGTTCCGACTGCTTCGGCAGCAGCTCCGGCTGCTACCGCTGTTGGTCGCGCGCCGCCCCTGTATGTCCACAGTGTGTCCAATGTCGCCGCCTTATACAGACGGCTGATCGCGGCCCACGGCCTGTCGGCCGACAAGCTTGACCTGAAGCTGCTTGGCGGTGATACGGTCAAGATTGTCGTCCGCCAGCTCGAGGACCATCGCTTGGTCGAGGCCTTCCTCCAGGCGCACAGCCTTCAGTACCACACCTTCTCTCCCAAGCGAGTCAAGCCCTTGTCTGTAATTTTGCGAGGGCTTGACGCGCACACCGATCCACAGGAGATCCTCATGGAACTCCGAGACCTCGGGTACCCAGTGCAGGCAATTTTCCGCCTGTTCACGCACTCAGAAACCCGACTACCTCTCCCGCTCGTCCGTCTCCAGCTCGAGAAGGGCGAGGCTGCAGACAAAATATTCCAACTGACGCGGCTGTTTGGATTCTGCGTCAGGGTGGAATCCAGTCGTCCCCAGAGCAAGCTCGCGCAGTGCCACCGGTGCCAGAGGTTCGGCCATCATACCGACGTCTGCCGCAATGCCCCGGCCTGTCTACGTTGTTCGTTGGGACATTCAACTCAGGCCTGCACTGTGGCAGACAAGTCCAAGTTCCGCTGCATTAATTGTGGCCAAGGCCATGCAGCAAGTAACGTAAACTGCCCGGTCTACAAGGCGGAGCTCCTGCGGAAGCAAAAGCCGCAGGGGCCCCTCCCGAAACCAAGGCAGCCAGTTATGCAGCCCCAACCTCAGAGGCAGCCTAAAACACAGGCTAGGCCGCAACCGAAGGCACAACCGGCACGGCGCGCGCCCTCTCCGGCTCCACCTCCAGCCCCTGCAAAGGCAAACAAACGAACCGCGTCTCCTTCCGAAGCAGAGACAAGCCCAGTAGCCGTCATCTCGGTTATGGAGCCGGAGAATCAACCCTCCACCTCCGCGGAACCTCCAACTCCCGCCTCTGAACCAGAGGTAGCCTCGCCACCACTGCCACCTCCGCGATTTCCGCGAGCAGGCATCACAAAACCCAGGAACAAAGGGATAACCACACCGGATGCTCGGCCCCGAGCTCCTGCCTGCCCACAGCCCAAGAAAAGACCTGCTTCCCGGTATAAGTCCGACGAAGCGCAACAGCGTACTTTTCCTGCCGCTGACTCTAAACCGTTTGCCCCTGGTCCTGTGGCTTCCACCACGACCCGATCTGCCGTTAAACCTGGTCGCTCTTACGCGGCCTCAGTTTCCAGGCAAACCGCCCAGTCCGTCATTTCCGATGACGCACAGTTCGTCCGCGACTTTCTGTCTGGCTACGACCTCAAGAAAGTCGCATCCACCTTCAGGTCCATCCGAGACAGCCTGGAAACTGCTGACCCAACTGAGAGATTTATGCTCTTGGTGGAAGCCTGCGAAGTAATAGGTCTTCTATGAACCGAGCCCTTAGACGAGATCTCTCGCTCGTAGCCTGGAATGCTAACAACATCGGTTCCAAGCATTCCGACCTTCTTGAATTCCTGGCTCGGTTCAAACCCGACGTACTTTCTGAAACCACCTGACCCCGGCGAACCGGTTACGATTACCAAATTACGTGGTCTATCGGGATGACCGAGTTGGCCAACGAGGAGGCGACACGGCGATCGCGGTGAGGACATCCATAGGTCATCATCGTGTCGCTTTGCCGCAGCATACCAACCTAGAGGCCACCGCCATTGAGGTCCACGGAGCTCTTGGCGGCGTCCTCGTGGTTTCAGCATACAAGCCCCCACAAGCTGAACTCCTTGTTGGCGACCTGGACGTCATCTTCGATTCCCATCGAAGGGTAATTTTGGCCGGCGATCTGAATTGCAAGCATCGCGTTTGGAATAGTCGCCTGACTACTCCGAACGGGAGGCGCTTGCTCAGTTTTGTTGAATCGCGCCGGGCGATGGTGTTTGGTCCAGCGCAACCCACGTTCTTTCCGTCAAGGCCTAACACGGCTCCCGATGTTCTGGATATCGCGGTGACCCAAGGAGTTGTCTGTCCGGTCGAGGTATTCTCACTTACGGAGCTGACATCCGACCACAACCCTATCTTGGTCCACGTCGCTACCCAGCACGCCTATGCACGTTCTGACAAGAAGAAGGTTATCGATTGGGATCGCTACGGCCCGGCCCTGTGCCGTAGATTGCCGCCAGCGGCCCCACTCGATTCCGTTCGCCTCCTAGACGAAGCAGTTGTGGGAATCGAAGAGGCAATCATCTCGGCTATAGGCGTGTCTTCACGTACGCGAGCTGGTTTCACGCCTGACTACCAACGCATCCCTGAGGAAGTCTCTCTTCTCGCTCGCGAGAGGAATTACTTCCGGAAACGTTGGCAGAGGACCCGTGATCCGGCCGATAAGGCAGTATACAATCGGCTCACCGGACGACTGCGTGGCAGTCTGAAGGCGTTCCGACGTAGCTGTTGGGAACTCGACGTGGCCCGAACGGGGGATGCGGACCCGCAAAGTCACCCGTACAGAATACCTACCGCATTGACGGGACGGAGGCGCCGACCTCCACTTCCCGCCATTGTTGGACCGTTCGGTCGACTCCTGGGTCGCCCGGAGGAGAAGGCCGAGTACTTGGGCTTGTGTTTCGAGCGACAGTTCGCTCCCAACCCGCCCATGGACTGGGACTTCGACGAACAAGTCGAGATGGCTGTGGAAGACTTTCTGTCTCTTCCGATCACGGCGGAGCCCGAACCCATCTCTTTGGAAGAGGTCTCAGATCGGCTCGCTGAACTTCAGCCAAGAAAAGCTCCAGGCCCGGACGGTGTTACCAACACCGCTCTACGACTTCTTCCCGAGCCTGGAGTTCAATTCTTGACTGATTTGTTCAACGCGTGTCTTAGACTGGCCTACTTTCCCAAGAAATGGAGAAAGGCGACGGTTATCGTGATCCCGAAGCAGGGAAAGGATACCACCCGCTCGGAAAACCTCCGGCCTATCAGCCTACTCTCCGCTACGTCCAAGGTTTTTGAGCGCCTCGTACAGCGTCGTGTACGAGAACATCTAACCAACTTTGACGTGCTGGTCCCCGAACAGTTCGGCTTTCGTGTGGGGCATTCGACCACTCATCAACTGATGAGACTGGTGGAAAGCATCACGGAAGCCGGGTGTCGGAGAGAACGGACCGTTGGGTGTTTCTTAGATGTTGAGAAAGCCTTCGACAGCGTATGGCATGATGGCCTGTTATTCAAACTTAGGGAAGTCCAGCTCCCGGACTGCTACCTCCATCTGGTTGCTAGCGTGAGAGTTGGCGATTCAGTCTCTTCCGAGAGACGAATCACAGCCGGCGTCCTCAAGGTAGTGTTCTAGGCCCCCTTCTGTTCTCGATCTACGTCAACGACGTGCCGAGACAGCCTGGAGTCCAGATGGGCCTCTTCGCTGACGACACGGCCGTATTTACGGCCGATCGTCATGAGGAAAGGGCCGTCCTACGACTGCAGCGCCAGCTCGACACGCTCGTGGACTGGACTGAGAACTGGAGAGTGCTACTCAACGCCACCAAGAGTGTAGCCGTCGAATTCTCTAAGCGACGGAAGAACCCCGTTAGGCAGCTACGTATCGGCAGAACGTACTTACGCTGGTCCAACGACGTCAAGTACCTCGGCTTACACCTTGACCGTCGGCTCACCTGGCGTACCCACGCACAGACAGTTCTTAAGCGAGCATCCACTCGCCTGTGCGCACTGTTACCACTCCTGATCAGCTCAGCCATGACCAGGAAATTGGGTAGGATGATCGTCGGCGCGTATCTGCTGCCGGTCATTACCTACGCCTGCCCGGTCTGGGGTTACCTCGCCGCATTGCATAAAAAGAAGTTGCAGAGCGTCCTCGACAGGGGGCTTCGGCTAGCGGCCAAAGTCCCCCGTCGCTTCTCATCTCGCCTTCTAAGGAGAGGACTTGGCGTCCGCTCCTTAGACGACTCATTCAGGCGGCTTGCACGCAAATTTTATGCACGTGCGGCGAGGTTCCCAGACAATCCTCTAGTGACTGGGCTGGGAAGGTACCGTATACGCCCAGGTGATTCGTGGAAACGCCCTCGGTGTATACTGCGCTAGCGTAGGCTAGCACAACAGCCGAGAATCGGCCTGCTATAGAGCACACGCCCTACTTGGGCAGGGCCACGAGGCAGGAGCTCCAGAAGGTAGCTCGGAACTCAGTTACCGTGCGGTTCGTCTCTTCGCCCAGAGCAAAAAAAAAAAAAAAAAGTGTGTGTGTGTGTGTGTGTGTGTGTGTGTGTGTGTGTGTGTGTGTGTGTGTGTGTGTGTGTGTGTGTGTGTGTGTGTGTGTGTGTGTGTGTGTGTGTGTGTGTGTGTGGAATTTTTCTATGGCAAACGATAACAGCCGCAAATTCACACAGAATCAAATAATTTTTTGCATACAGCTCTGAATTGTAGAGGAATCAAGGCCTATTGTTTTTGGTGTAGATCGGTTAAGGGAAAGGTGTAGTTTACCTGCAGCGTTTTACGTTTTAACAAGAGTAAATTGCTTAATTTTGATAAATAAAGTATCCTGAAAAGAAGGTCATAATAATCCACTGTAGAAAGGTAGACGAAATATCTATAAATGAAAAGGGTAGTTGAAGGGGGAAGGGGTAATTTTTTTAATAAATAAAAATGGTAGTTGATGATGGGAGGAAGTAAATTTTATAAGTTTTATATGTGTAATACGTTAATGACAAAAAAGAAGTAGTTTCTATGGAAACATTTTTTTCATTTTAATTTAAATCATGTATGAGAGAAAATATATCGTTCGTGGCAGGCAAGCATATCTCAATTATGTAATGTTTACGTTTCCATTTTATTATTATGATTACCGCAATGAAAAGGCAGGTAAGACACACACACACAATTCTCGTTATTTCTGGCCTCACTCATGTTTATTTTCTTACATTTGCACGCTTTTTAAATGGAAAGTGCCGAAACCCACACCAACACAACGCGTGCTCAGGGTCCATGAGAGACTTCGGAGCGCTCCTTCTTTTCCGCGTGTTTGTTCTGTGAAACGTACACTGTAGATTCGCAGATTTACTCTGAGCAACGCTCCATAGGGAATGTTGAACATTTTTGTCCACGGTGTACCCTCATACACACTAAAACCTGCTCTGATGTTACGGACATCATAATATTAAAACTTTGGAAATTCAGCACTACTTAATGGAGATCAAACATTAACTTTTAGGCCTACAAGCCAATTAATTTTATGCATATTTTGAAGCAATAAATGTTTTAATAAATTAATACAATCTATGTACTTATTTCTATTATGATATAAGAATTATAAACTAATGTGTATGTGTGAAAAATATATAAATATTTTTGAAAATTGTTTGCCCCTCCTGGAAAATATTTTGACCTCCCTGATGGCTAGTTATTTACTAGCATGTGTGACATATATAGCGTTATGACATGGATCAGAATAGTGGGTGTGAAACAGAAGACACAAACGTATTAAGGAACAAATGTTTTGCTGAGAAATTTATAATTGTACGGGTTAACAGAATCGTCGTTCAGGAAATCAGAAGACGAATGGAAAGAAAGAAAGAAAGAAAGAAAGAAAGATTTGATTTTAAAAAAGAAAAATGACTAGTATAGTATTGACAGGAAAGACTTTGATAACACTATAGACATTCACCCTCGGCCAATAACTCACAGCGATAGTCCAATTTCATTACAGGAATCAGATCGCAGCTCCCTTTGGCCAGATCTTCGTTCGACCTACAAACACTATCCTCACGAAGGTTGAGGATAGCCTTCACCCACCTGACATGGGGTACCATTTTAACTGATACGTCATTTCTTCATAACTCAAGCATCCACTTATTTAATTAAATTTAAATGATTTTAAATATAAATTTTAGGACATGGAAGTCATGTATGGTTCTCCATACCGACTTTTTAATTAGTGTATCTAAAACTATTAAAAGTGCTAACACTTGAGCATATTGGCTGTAACTACACTACTTGAACTACATTGTCTCAGTGATTTTTTTTAATGTACTTCTCCGAGAAATACATTACAAAATTTATTCTGGGGGGAATTTGAAACGGTTTTGCAATATATTATTTTTCTGCGCATAACTTTATAACACACATTTCAACAAAAATTACACTTACATTTATTTTCGTTTGCTGCTTACACAGGTGGTATAAGCTGGTTTGGTTTGGATACTATTTTGAATCCAAAAAACGGACCAGTGTCTTTTCATTGTCAGAGAAAATTGAATATTTAGATGCGTAGAAGCCCGAGAGCCGGTAAATCCTAGAATTTACCAGAGTGAGGTGGTAAAAATCCGCAAAATTCCTGTATTCGGCTCTATTTCGGAATTCTGATGAGCCGTGTTGGTAAATGTTTTAGATCCAGAGCTAAATAATGTCTGAAATAAACAATGTACTTGTCTGGGCCACAACATGCTTGTGAATGTCAACTTGATTGCGTGCCTTGCAGTTCAGTTCTAACAGCGAATACTGTTCTGCCAAGTGTAGGGATTTTTTAATTTGTAGGGTACCTTTCATACAATGACTAGGTACACAACCTCGAACATTTACAAATATTTACAAAGGTGCTGATGAAAATTTATTAAGATTTTGAAGAAGGTGAAAAACGCAAATAAAGCGGACGATACTGAAGCTTTTCCTACTTTCATTACTTTTGAGGGTTATAGATATTTTTACAATATAATAGTGGATGTGTAGAGTGGATTTTTAGTGCCATTAATCTTAATGAAAACAAAATCAGAAATAAATTAGGTACTGAAACAATTTGTGGCTTTTGTAGTTTGTTTTCGCTATAGCATCTGATTTTTACTTTTTTAGTCTTGTTTCAAAATGAATGATGTTTTCAAAAAAAGTTTTACGGTCTTTCAATTGAGCCAGTTGATAATGAGAAAGATAACCATTAACAAGTGAGAGGTACAGTACTCTGTTGCATGAATTTGAAGTACCAATGTCTGCAGAATTAGATGAAATCCTTTAGCCCTACTACGTAACGTCTAATGAACTCTTCAGCACCTCGCGATTGGCCGTGGTGGAAGAATTCGCATGATAAAGGGACTGAATCGTAATTACAAGAATGTGACTGTGGAGTCGATCGTCACATACTTGAGACTGTGTAAACTGTACCAGATAAACCAAAATTTCTAAAGAAAGGAACTGCAGTTAACTATTTGTACACTATTACATGTGTCAAGTCAACGTAATTTATATGCAATCAAATCTGGATGGTAATATGAGATGATATGAGACATATATTTTACTGTGTCTGGTTCATCTAATAAAATTTGTCCTTCTCTGATTCCTACTTAGCGAAAGAACTCATGCAGTTGCGTATCATCTTTTAGACGTAGTCACAACTTTTGAGCTACCAAACATTCTTCATTCCGACAACGGAAGGGAATTTTGCAACCAAATCGTACAGAGTTTGTGGAATGTTGTAAAGATTTTGTAAACATGTCTCGAAGATCAACGCAACGTGATGGACCGCCTAGGGTTGTAGCTAGAAATTCATTAAGTAGGCCTACGCCACAAAACCGTTAACTTCCCATTCATTCTTTAAGGCTGACTGTAGTACTCCACTCCTGTTTGCGATCCAGCTCCAGGTAAACGCCTCGACTAATGGACAAAATGTGTATAAAGACATATTAAGCTCTATGCCAAAAATCAATTACAATTATTACTGTTTGCTAGCTTAATCACAATATATTAAATTTTACATGCAAGAGTCATGTATTTCAACAACAATTTCTTGTGTATCATAACATAACATTATTTTTTTGCTATTATTTCTTATGAGGAAATTTGACTCGCTTTATGTTGTTTCAGTTAAGAACCTAACCCCAACTTTTAGCGATAGGTTACTCGCGTAATAAACTGTTTATTTCAATACACGAAATACTACGAATTTAGTATGTAGACTAAACTATACTTAAATAAAGAACATTATAACATTGAAATCTACCGTATAGTACGGTTCTGATGTTTATACAAAACAACAGACTTTACATCGTAATTAAAAAATTTGTTTGTCTTACACAAACGTTTTATTTATTTACTTGTACAAACATTTTATTTATTTTTCTTACCGTTTGAATCAATATGAGTAATTTTCTCGATGTTAATTTATCGGCTGTCTCCTTTCCCTGCATATAGGTGATCAAATAGTACGTAGGATTTAGCAGTGATTGTATGAGTCGGCATCAGGAGCGTAACTAGGAACTGTTTCTGGGGGGCCTAGCTTGAAGATTAGACACCCCTTTATTTATAAGTCTTATTTTAACACACCCTTCTGGCTTAGAAATAGGCCTACGCTAAGTGATTATGGAATTTTGCTGAAATTTCGAATAACTCTGGGTTCGGGAAGGGGGATTGTTTCCTTGATCGTCCCCCGTACTTACACTAGTAGTAGTAGTAGTAGTAGTAGTAGTAGTAGTAGTAGTAGTAGTAGTAGTAGTAGTAGTAGTAGTAGTAGTAGTAGTAGTAGTAGTAGCAGTAGTCGTTCCTGTTGTCGTAGACGTTGACGTAATTGTGAAAAAGTTCGTGTAACTAACAACCAAAGCAAAGTAGAAATTAATACTTTGAATGGGGGTTCTCAGTGCCTTAACAACTGTCAAATCGACTGCGTAAACTCTTATAAGTATGTTTTAGAAACTAAGTAATTCTAAAAAAAAGGACAAACACTGGCGGAACTAAAAACTACTCATAGTTGAGCCTTTGACATCAGAAGCATCCAAATTTGACTAATACCGAGTTGGGTGGGGGGATTGCCTATTAATAAACTTAATAATATTATAACAGGAACGGAACAACAACAAAAATAATAACGATAACAATGATGCTTTTTGATGACAGTTCGTTCTTTATAAACGTCTCAGATTTTGGTACAGACAATTTGGTTAGGGTAGCTTATGTAATAAACAAGCCGTTGGTTGAATAATTGTTACATATTAACTCCTTAAATCGTTTTTTAAAATTTTAGTGACTTAATTGTTTTTAATGACTTCAATTTTTAATTATTTATTAATAAACGTTAATCCTTACTAATTTATCAAATGATGAGGTACCCGGAAAACTGAATAATTTTGTGAGAATATTATCTTTAATCATCTTGTATTCGTAATACTTATTTTTGTTTAGTATTTTTCCATGTAATGAATTACTACGAATGTATTCTCATACGTTTGGTTCGTAGTGCAATATTATATTTGTTAAGTTGTATGCACGGTACTTGGTACACTGACCTACTTTTACGCAAGTAATAACAATGATTTTTAATTTAATGAAAGCTCCTGCAAAACTTAAATGCCGGCTCCAATGTTTTAGAAAAAACTGTTTAATGGTGTACTGAGATTAGTTCATTTTCCTGCCCAATGGAAGATTGCCAGCGTAATCCCAATACAGAAAACCGGCAAACCACCCGAAGAGGTCACCTCCTGCGATCAGAATACTGCCACTCCTTTTAAATAATTTTTGAAAAATTATGTCTTCTAAAGTCAAACCATTCGTGAAAAATCTTCTGCAACTTCATCAGTTCGGCTTCCATAAACATGACTCCACTGCAGAGCAAATTCACAGAATTTTAGATCAACTAACTAAAGCCGTAGAAACTCTGTCTTGTTTTCCGACAACAGCAAGTCTTTGACAAGGTTGTATCAAAAATAAGGATTATATCCAAAAATAAAAAGCCCTTTCCCTGTTGACCTTTTCCTCGTATTCAAATCGTGCCTTACTAATTAGACATTAACTGTTCAAACTCAAATGCAAGCAAACTGTTCTATTCCCAGTAAATTCTATTGTTCTATTGTACCTCACGGCAGAACCCTTTACCCACTCGTACTTTACTTTACTTACTTCACCCACGCATAGCACAATAACAGTTGGAACCTACGCCGACGATATAGTGATTTTATCATCATACGCCAGTCACACAATAGCATCATATAATCTACAAAATCATGTTACAAAAATGAAAAATTGGCTACAGAAATGTCCCGTTAAGGCATACGAAATAAAACCTGCACACATTCCATTTACACTAAATAGAAAAATCTGCCCAAACAATCAGCTGATTCCACAGAAAGAAACCGTCAATTACGCAGGATTGCAATTGGACTGCAGAAGCAGCACGTACACACAAAAAGGAAACAGGCTTAAAATAATCTATTGTGTACTGGTTAATAGAACGGAATTAACCGTTGTTAATTAATAGCAAAATCCTCCCCGTTAAAACTGTTTTAAGATCTGTGTGGACATAGGGCCTGCAATTATGGGGCTCAGCAACCTACTCCACCATTGACGTCATGAGAAGATTTCAAGCCACAGTGTTGAGGAAAATCGTCGACGCAGTGCCCAACGAAGGCGTCAGTTTTGTAACAGGAATGTGTTCTGTGAATGAGTCAGTTACAAGACTAAGTGTTAAGTATTTTGATGAACTAAGTGCCCATCTTAACCCGATAAATGCCGACAATGAAGTGCGCAGACTCAAGAGGTTGTTCAAACCCTTTGACTTACCGAACATATGGAGTGTTTCTTTTGTATAGTGTCTAAGTACTAATATAAGTGTAATGCGTTTCTCTCTTAGACAAATAACCTACATACCATAATTTTGTGCCTCTTATTTTATTTAATCTATTGTATCATGGTAGACTGAAAATTAGTGGAAATAAAAAGTAAAGAAAATTTAAGCAAATTCAAGTTTTAAACACGCTGTTTAAAGTATCTCACTACCTTCATATATATCAGAGTCCTGCAAGAAACTCGAAGAGTTATTTATAAAGAAATTGTACACACACGCGCGCGCGCACGCACACACAATATGTTTATATTTACTTATATATTTTTTCATTTACAAAAATTATTTATTAATTGTTTTTTATTTACTTGTATTAATTATTATTATTGGTTCTGGTTAATAAACCAATCGTTGAGTATAGAGTTCCCCATTACATTAGAAAAAGTCACTGACTTAGATACTGTTTGAAGTGAATGAATAAATTATAAACTTTACCAGGAGATCTGTTTTTATACAATCAATATTTGCTTATAGGTTATACAGGATAAATATATTAAATATGTCATGCCCAGCCAAGGTTAGGTCTTCCACTTACAAGGATAACAAATTTAGCTCTAAATCACAAATCGTAGAGAAAAAGTGCGAGAGAGAGAGAGAGAGAGAGAGAGAGAGAGGACAGACTAATATTTGCAATTAATCAATGTCATTATTTTCGAATAAATTCCATAATTTTATGTACATGAGATTTAGATTTTGATGTTGAATTCAATCACTTCTTATCGAAAGACTTAAATAAAATAAAATTTGATTTCTTAACTCTGGTAAGTCATTGTCCTGCCCTGTCATGGATTCTTTACAAAGTTTTTGGGTCTTGTCTATCGTTTTCGCGGTGTCTCATAATAATAATATTAATACTGAGAAATAAATAAATTGGTTGCACAGTGCGTAGTTAAATAAGTATCAGACTTACGACGCAGTTAACTATTCAATCAAAAAATAGTAATTATTATTATTTTTACTATTGTTGCTGTTGATGTAATTATTATTATTATTATTAAAGTATTATTATTACTCAATGAAATACTCAAGTTTATTGCAAATTAAAATGTACTTTGAAGACTTACTATCATTAAATGTCTTTTCTCTTCATTAATAAACTTAATGATGACGCAATTATATACGAATTTGATTTTGTCTTTTGGAGATATTTGTCATACATCCGACTTTCTAGGGACAAGGTTAGCATATTCAATTTGTCCTGCCAACACTTCGGCTTTTTAACATGATAATCTTTTTAGGCTGGGGATCATTCCACAAAAATGTAACGTCACCGAAAAATGTAACGCTTCCACACTTTCGATTCCCCACAGTCTAGAAATCTTCGGTCTCTGTCGTTTTAACATGATAATGTTTGTTATATAGTAAATATATTTTTTATATGCACATTATACGTTTCAAAAGCCTAAAAACATTATCATGCTTCGATGTTTCGTTGTTTTGATTGTTTATCATCTTTTTTCACAGCACTAAACTATATAGAATATTGAAACTTTCAACTTGTGAAACTTACTTGTCTTTTCTTCTCGTACGCGTTTCGGCGTGGTGTTCGCCTTCGTCAGCTTTGAGACAGACTGCCATTAACTTGTAACGGTTTTTGTTTTGAAAGGTATAGTGGAGGTGGTGTGTGGAGGAAGGGGATTGGCGCGGGGATCCAAATTATTGTTAGTTTTATGTATAATTGTGTCAAAAAGTGTGTGTGATTTATACTGTAATTGGTCGTTAAGTATGTTGTTTGGTTGTGTTGTGTGGTGTTTGTATATTTCATATTGTTCTGCTGTGTTAAGTTTTCGACCTTTGGGTAAGTAGTGTAATATCTCAAGATTAGTATCTATGTTAGTGTAGCTGTGGTTTTTTGTGTGTATGTGTGTGGCAAACGCGGAATGTATATTGTTGTTGGATAAAGCTTTTATGTGTTCAGAGTAGCGAGATGAAAAAGATCTTACCGTCTGGCCTATATAGAAACTATTGCAATCATTACAATTTAATTTGTAAACACCTGTTTTGTTGTATTTGTCTTTGTCCGTGTTTGTATCATTGATGTGTTTTTTGGTGGTATTGTTTGTTCTGTATGCTATTTTGTACTTGTGTTTTCTGAATGTGTTGGCGAGTTTGTGTGTGTTGGAGTTATGGTATGTGAGTGTGATGTATTTAGTTTGTTGTGTGTTGTTGGTATTTTGTGTTTTGTTGTTTTTGTTTATGATGTGTTTGTGTAGTTTGTTTATTAAATTAGGGTTGTATCCGTTTTTATTGCTATGTATTTGATTGTGTTGAGTTCGTCATTATAGTCCTGTTTACTTAATGGTATTTTAGTTGGTCTATGGAGCATATGGTTGAAGGCCGCATGTTTAAGTTGTGTTGGGTGGTTTGATGTGTTGTGTATAACCATGTCGGTTGTGTTTGGTTTTCTGTATATTTTATACGTGTGTGTATTGTTAGTTTTGTTAATTGTTAGGTCCAGAAAATTTATACTATTGTTTGTTCAATTTCCAGTGTAAATTTTAGTTTGTGGTGTATTGTGTTTATGTATTTGTGGAAGTTTTCAAACTGTCTTGTGTTGCCATTGAATAAAAGTAATATATCATCTACATACCTGTGCCAATAAATGATTTTGTTGGTGTATTTGTTATTGGGCTGAAATATATATACACAACATAGAACAGAACCACATAATAAACAACAATAAATACAATTCTTAATCCAAATTCTGTATGTATGAGAGATGGAAAATGCATAAAAGATTATCCAAAACGATTTAATGAATTTACATGTGAATCATTAAATGGATATCCATTATACAGAAGGCGTGATAATGGTATTAATGCTGAAGTTCGCGGTAGTTGCCTTGACAATCGTTATGTTGTACCATACAATCCGTATTTACTTGCCAAATTTAATTGCCATATAAATGTTGAAGTATGCACTACAGTTAAAAGTGTTAAATACATTTATAAATACGTGTATAAAG